>QEPC01004050.1:28634-52710 GCA_003113815.1 Sphenodon punctatus
AGCCTGAGGATTGTGCATTATGAGGGGTGTACAATGGATCATCAAGATCATCTTCGTCTACATCTTCTGTTAATTCCAAATCATCCGCGGTATCATCAGTATCAGTATCATTGTCGGCACAGTCATGATGAGAAACGTGTGCGGCACGCACAGTGGTGTTGTCATGCACACTCACCCCCGGCTCACTTTCCAGAGCGTGCTCTCCTTCTTCCATATCGACAGCTGAAGTACACAATTGGTTCTGGGTGTTGTCGCTGTGTGCCCTCACTGGCTCCTGCATGCATTTTTGAAATTGCTTGGATGTGGTTTCAAGTTGAAGCTCTAGATTGTCGTCAATGCGCTGGGACAATTCAACATCTTTGTAGGAGTCCATGGATGATTCTCCTAAAGTGGATGGTGAGTCTGCATCCAAGAAAACCCCTCAGTGCATCCTGCGCTGAACCTTAGCATTTGATTAAAACACGTTTAGTTTGCGGCAGTGGCTAATATTTAGAACTGCCATGCTGTGAAAATAGTATTTTAGCTGGCGAAATACGCATTGGTAGCAGCATCTGTGACAATTCCACACCATCAGACTGCTGTTGGTTGTGTGGTTGCAATTGAAGAGGCGCCTGCGAGCGTTTGGCCATTGCCTGAGGTTTTGAACTGTCCAGTTGCGGCAATGCCATTTTGACAGGTGAAATATGCATAGCAATCTGCGGCTGGGACAATTCATTAATGACAGAATGCTGTGGGTGAGGGGCTTCTTGTGGAAACACAAGAGGAGGCTGCGAGACTACTGGCCCAGAAGGAACAGCAGGAACATCCACACTAGATTCTAGGACTTGTGGTGTTCGAGGAGACACTGTGTCCTGTACCCTTTTCTTTCCATTACGAAGTGACAAGACATTGCTCGGGGTCGTCCTACTGCTGCGAGTTGTAGTACGCTGTGCAGAAGAGGAATTATCACGTTTCCGCTTAGCCGATTCTGCTGGCATCTCTATAGCCTATGGAAACAAAGGGTGTCTGAATAAGTCAATAAGGAATTTTTAATGGACAAAATATACACACGTAAATGTTAGATAACTCATTGTGTTACATCAATAATGAGTTTGGAGAAAACCAATCACAGTACATTGGCTACTATAGCAGACCTAAGGTTATCATAGAACACTGACATGCCAGATTGTGAAAGGTGTACGCCATTAAGCAAAAACATATCAGTACAGGCGGCTATAATGTTCCTGTGCCAGACAGAAACCATACCAATATCCTTAAGGAAAGCACCTACACACTTATTTACATTTCTGACAGATTTATTAATAAGACGCATATTTGTGCTATATCGGTTGGAAATGTGAATGATCATGTCCGAGAAGACTAGCTTACAACCAGGAAAAAGAAGGTTTAGTGCCTTTAAATCTTTTCTTATTTCCTCCAGAAGCTCATGCCAATATCGTTACCGCCAGAGTGGATTACGATGCACAAAGGCAGGTCAGAAAGGGATTAAATGAATTGCCTTTCCTTCTTTAAAGACGGCAATACATTGGACCATCGCATCCCACCCCTTCTGATCCATCTCACGCTAACATTGCATAAATTAAAATTGATGTCTGCGTGTTCTGTGCTGCAGAATTGCTCGAGTCTTGTTATGTACGAATCTCCAATGATCCAAATGTTCTGCATCATGACTTAATAGAACACACCAAGCAATCACTTATCAGTAGGCTGTTGTTTAAAAAATGTATTTAAGACTTGTCTTAAATGAACTTACCTAAAGTCTGTGGCAGAGCAAAAGATATGTTTTTTACTGCAGGCCATCTGCAGAATGTATCAGGGGAGGTGATCTGCAAATGGAAAATGAGGATGTTAGTGCATTGTGTATTATTTTTAGTTTACATATTTTTAAAATATTTATTTTCTCTCAAAAAGATGAATTTTTTTTCACATGTTTTTTGGTATTACCACAATTGTATTTAACTATAATACAACTACAATTGTAGTTGTATTATTGTATATTGTATTGTATTGTATAGTGTAGTTGTACAATAATGAAAATCAAATTAAAATAACCAAAGTTTTTGCAGGGGCTCTAAAGGTTGTGGGAATACCATAGTGGCAGTTGCAGAACATAAGGTTGCTACCTTGTAAAAAATGTTCTTTGGGATGGCTCTGAACATTGTCACAACGTCAACACAACCTCAAAGTACTGTTTGTAGATGAACGCAAGGTTAATAGTTTACTGCATGTGGCATCGAGACTGTCATTGTTCGTGTGACTGTTCAAACAAGTAATCAGTGCTTGATATGACTGTGTATATAACGGCGGCCAAGAGCATCAATTTTGTGATAATGTTCAGAACCATCTCTTAGAACCATTGCTTGCAAGGTAGCAACCTCGAGCCACACCGATCCGGCGGGGATTTTTATCTTTTTTGAAAAGACACTGCCAGTGCCTGCCTGCCTGATTGGGGGAAATAGACATGGCCGGGGTGGAGGGGCAGAAGCTGCCAGTGAGCCTGGAGCAGGGACACGGGGTCGGGGAAATACACGGGGAAATTGAGATGGCCAGGGGGGGAGAAGTGCTGCCGGTAGAGGGGCTGCAGGGACCCCAAGTCTTTCGCGGCTACCGATTATGCCATTGCCCCCCCCTCCTCCAGGCTCTCCCTGGGTAACTCTATCGGCAGCACTTCCCCACCTCGGCTGTGTCTATTTCCCCATGTGATTTCCTGACCCCTAGTCCCTGCTCCAGGCTCGCCAGTGGCTTCTGAGCCTTGCACGGCTACCGGCTATTGCAAACTCGGTTCAGGGAATCGCACAGGGAAATAGATATGGCTGGGGGGGAGGGGCTTCTGGGAGAGTCACCCAGGGAGAGCCTGGAGGAGGGGGCTCAGTAACCGCAGAAGGCTCAGAAGCTGCCGGCGAGCCTGGAGCAGGGACTAGGGGTCAGGGAAGCACATGGGGAAATTGAGATGGCCGGTTGAGGGAAGTGCTGCCGGTAGAGGGGCTGCAGGGACATGAAGTCTACCATGGCTTCCGGCTATGCCATTCCCCCCCCTCCTCCAGGCTCTCCCTGGGTGACTCTCCACGCAACCCCTCCCCCCCAGCCATGTCTATTTCCCCGTGTGATTTCTCCAACCCCTAGTCCCTGCTCCAGACTCACCGGTCGCTGCTGAGTCTTGCGCGGCTACTGGCTATGCAGACTTGGGTCAGGGAATCACATGGGGAAATAGACATGGCCTGGGGGGAGGGGCTGCTGAGAGAGTCACCCAGGGAGAGCCTGGAGGAGGGGGGGTCAGTACCCACGGAAGGCTCAGAAGCTGCCGGCAAGCCTGGAGCAGGGACACGGGGTCAGGGAAGCACACAGGGAAATTGAGACGGCCAGGGGGGGAAGTGCTGCCAGTAGAGGGGCTGCAGGGACCCCAAGTCTTCCGTGACTACTGGCTATGCCATTGCCCCCCCTCCTCCAGGCTCTCCCTGAGTAACTCTACCGGCAGCACCTCCTCCCCGGCCATGTCTATTTCCCCATGTGATTCCCCGACCCTCCCTGAGTCCATGCTCCAGGCTCACCGGCGGCTTCTGTGGATTCTGCGGCTACCAACCCCCTCCTCCTCCAGGATCTCCCTGGGTGACTCTCCCAGCAGCCCTTCCCCCCGTCAATGTCTATTTCCCCATGTGATTCCCCGACCCATAGTCCCTGTTCCAGGCTCGCCAACGGCGGCTGAGCCTTGCACGGCTACCGGCTATTGCAGACTCGGGTCAGGGAATCACACAGGGAAATAGACACAGCTGGGGGGGAGGGGCTTCCGGGAGAGTCACCCAGGGAGAGCCTGGAGGAGGGGGGGTCAGTAGCCGCGGAAAGCTCAGAAGCCACCGGCGAGCCTGGAGCAGGGACTAGGGGTCAGGGAAGCACACAGGGAAATTGAGATAGCCGGGGGGGGAAGTGCTGCTGGTAGAGGGGCTGCAGGGACCCAAAGTCTACTGCCACTACCGGCTATGCCATTGCCCCCCCTCCATGCTCTCCCTGGGTGACTCTCCCAGGAGCCCCTCCCCCCCGACTGTGTCTATTTCCCCATGTGATTCCCCAACCCTCCCCGAGTCCATGCTCCAGGCTCGCCGGCGGCTTCTGCGGATTCCGCGGATTCCGCAGCTACCGACAACTATGGCCGGCTATGCAGAGCACTAATAATAGCAAGCACAAACAATATCAACACAAACCTAGCGATAAACATAAAAGGCTCACAGCAATAAAGAACATATGTGTACATTTATTACAAAAAAGGATAATGGAAAGTGTAAAGTGCATCTGTACCAAAATTACTTTAGCAGCTGCTTTAGCAGTGCTTTGTCGCGGAGCTTTAGCACTAAATTAGCAGATAAATAAAGCACAGTTTAGAAGAATTAGAATAAAGTTCAAGCACTTACACAAAAACCTTCTTATGTTATCCAAAATCGATGGTATTATATGAATTTGGAGGAAGGGATAGGATTCTCTCTCCTCGAGTCACGATGCGGTGCTTTGTCGCGGAGCGCAGAAGATCAGAGTGTTTTAACAAACACAGATATTGGCGGCGCGGCTCCAACAGTCACTCACTCTCACTGCGATTGGGGCTCAAGAGGGAGAAACAAGCTACAAACACACCTATTTATACTTAATGGTGAAGGCAGGACATGTCTCTCTGGGAAAGGCCTAGCCAAGGAAATGAAAAAGCCCTAGAGACAATGAAATTGGCCAATGAAATCCGATGGTTGATCATGCCGCCGGGTCTCACGATACCTTGTATTCAGGGTGGTGGAAACATGATACAATGATCAGATAATCACAAAGATTCCGCAGCAGACGGAAAGGGGGGTTGGTGCCGCTTCTTACTGGAATCCGCAAAAGTTACGGTTCTGCCCACCAGTTCCGATGCCGTGGCAACATTAGAGACGAACCGCTGCTGCAGCCATCAGAAAGCAGTCTCTGCTGAACCGCGCCGCGATGTGTGGAATAGGGGTTTCCGTCGGTAACAGCTGCTGCGGCGGCATGCCACTACAGCCCTACCATCCACCAATTCTGGCCCGTGGTTGAATTAACCACACTTTCAGGGATGGTGCCAGGACCATCCTCGAAAGTGTGATTATTTTGCTCACTGCCGATGGTTCACCGTGGTAAACATCTGGCAGCGAGCAACCAGATGTTACGGGACCATCCACCACCACATGGGAATCACTGTAGTTGAGTGTGGTAATGTAACATCTGAAAATACGCATAGAATCAATCCCCTTCTTTATGGAAAACCCTCTGTTTTTTCTAAATACTTTTCTTATCAAGCGTGTTAAATACTCACTGAAAAGGCTCATTATTTTTTCAATTCTCTTTGCTAAAGTGTACTGCTTATGTGACAACGTGGTGGTGTGGTGTTTGTGCAGACTGCTTTTTGGAACTAATCTTCCTAGACCACACAGCAGTTCAGCGGCTTCAGCGCTGGCTGGTGGCTTCAGTGCTTTCTAGGCCTTCTGGGGAACTTCTGGGTTTCCCCGGAAGGCCTAGAAAGCACTGAAGCCACCAGCCAGCACTGAAGCCTCCGGACTGCCGTGGTGCCACCTCTGCCTCTGCCACCCAGAGCACCAAAGGTAGGCGATCCCTGGGTGAGGAGGTAAGATGATCCCTGGGGTGGGGTGTGTGCTAAACCACCCACCACCACAGGGATCACCCTAGTACCTGCTGGTGTGGGCTCCAGGTCACCGGTGGCAGCCCAGAGCCCACACTAGGGACTATGGGTTAAAAAATTTTTTTTAAAAATCCAGGCTGGGCAAGGTGGGTGGGGGTCCCCCCCCTTCCACCCGCATAGCCTGGGAGGAGGAAAGGGTAGGTAGTGGGTTTTTTCCCCATTGATTTCAATGGGGACAGTTCCATATTGAAATCAATGGAATAAATCCGGTACCGGTATACCAGTTTTAATCCAGTAAAACGGGTTTTTGTAAACCGGTAACCAGTAAAACCAGTAACCGTTTTTTTTCCAGATGTCCCACCCCTAGTGTTTTCCCCTTCTCCAAATAATCAATGGGTGTGAGGACACTTGCCCATCTCTAATGCAGATTTCATTCAATGGAAGTTGAGCCATACCTTCTCCGACTAACCAATGGGGGACGCTAACAGGGAGGCATAGGCGGGTTCATTCTACCTACCACATCTCCGTTTATCCAATGGGGTGTGAACTCCCATTCTCAATGCAAATTCCAGTTACATCTTCTATGTAGGCTTCAGGTCCATGGGAAGATGGGGCAATCCTATTCTCCCACTTTGAGTTTCAATGAGAGTCCTGGAATGTCCCCTTGATAAGAATACACCCAATGCAACATCTGCCTGGTTTCACCCTGTTTTGAGAAAAAATGCATCCTGCTGACTTAACCATTAGCTTTTCAAAGGTGCTTTTATTGACAAAATAGAGAACCCTTAGCCCTGGTTTCACCCTCCCTGTTTTGAGAAAGTGCTGCAGGAAAGAAACACACACACACACACACACACACGCACACACACACACACAAATGCAGCCTGACCACAGATAGAGTTTCTAAATTTTTTTTTTTTTTATTTGACAGAGTTCTGTTATACCAGAGAGTTAAACCACTTTTAGCTTTATTTACAGATTCTTGTAACTTTAGGATTACAGACGGCAGTTTTAAAAAAAATATTTAAATTGACATTTTTTAATTATGATCTGCACAAATTCTAATATGCATTTATTCCCCTGCTTCAAGAGCCCTTCCAATAAGGTTTCAGGATCTTGAGAGGATTCAACTTTACAAAACAGCAATAGAGTCAGGTTAAAAGTGTCCTGTGTCATACAAATACAGTTTAAAGAATAGGCTAGCATCATTTGAACGTGGGAGATAGATTGAAAGCATAGGTTATCACATATGAATTTAAGTTTTCTGTTCCTGTCCTCAGACATCCATATCAGTCAATCATTGGCCATTTGGCCTGGAGCATTAAAAACATACCCCTTACAGTCTGCATAAAGCTTCTCCGTCAACCAGTGCCTTAAAACCCCATGGACACACGCTCCTACTATGGGTATTTTCAGACGTTATGAGATCACGCTCAACCACGGTGAATCCCCACATGGTGATCATGATCCCGTAACATCTGTTGGGGGGAACGGAAGTTCCCCCCCAGATGTTCACCCCCATGAATCACGGGGGCTGGGGAGGGAATCACATTCAACACACAAACGGAGGTCCTGGCTGGACCATCTCCATTTGCGTGTTGAATGTGATTCCCCCCCATGATCAAGGGGACCAAAACATCTGGCCCCCTACCACGGCCTGGATTCAGCAGCGTGATTCCGTGTCATGGTCAATGCGGGCAGGTGCTGCAGCCGCATTGGATGTGGTGCCCACCAGTCTACCAAGAGGGCGGGTGGCCTAGGGAGCATGGGAGGGCGGGGCTGTGCAGCCGCATGTTTTGTTGCATGGCCCTGGCCCCTCCCCCCCCCAATTCCCTGCTGGGAGCGGCCAACACATTTTTTGGCCATTATGTGTTGGCCCCAGCAGGGAATCATTAGAGTGTTTCCGTGGTGGGGCGAATTTAGCCCCGTCACGTCTGAAAATACCCTGCGGTTCTCATGGCAGTTTTTCATTTTGAAGGGGCAATTTAGTCCTCTTCACAGAATTTCAGGCCTAGCTGTTTCTGCAGTGTAATATGTGGTTGTGTTTCCTCATCTTTCCTCTCAGGACAGAAACACTCGTGACGGTTTTCGCCAGACTTTGGAGGGCTTTCAAACAAATCCTGGAACAAGATTTAAAAAATGTAATGAGTTAACAGTCTTTTTACAAGGCAACGTTTTGTGACACACAAAGCCTCTTTTAATCACCCTGAAAAAATCTTTCTTATCTGTGAATTTTGAGCTGGGGTGGCTGTGTTGAGTGGGGGTATCACTTCTTCTATCACCTTTGGAAAAAACAAAGACTCCGCAGAGCTGTGTAGTCCCATTCGGGCCTCTTCATCATAAACAGGAGTGCTAAAAAGAACCTTGACCACAGGTTCACTCTCAACATCCTCGTCCTCCGAACTTCAAATGTAACTTTTTCTGTATAACCATCTCACTACTTCTGGAGGGTTAATCAACTCCATACGCCTCACAAGTGTTGTATCAACATGAAAAGCCATTTCACTTTTTCCGTGTAAGTGGTAGCAATCGGCTCCCTGCTCTCTATCAGAAAATGATGGCCCCCTCTTTCATACACCTAGGGGTGGGTTTATGGGTCCTAAACCCTTTCCTATTGGTTGGGGTTGGTGGGGTGAGCAGTTTGAGAACCCCCTTTCGACCAATTCCGACTGCTCACACCCCTGTTCACACCCTAGGTCAGATCTCAACAACGGACTGGGTTAGACCAACAAAACCTTTACCGATTGGTCCAGCTCAGTCTCCTGGCTTGTTTGACCCCTCACATGACCCCCTTCGGCCAATCTGACATACCCCACAATTGCTGCCCCATTGGTTCAACAACTCTTTAGGACATGAGTCTAGTAGGTTGACGAAACCCTTTCCTATTGGTCCAGGAGGGTGGGTGGAGCTGTTTGTAGAGTCACACAATGCCCCTTTCCGACCTTCCAGTCACGGGGTACAAGTACCCCCAATGTGTATTTTTGGGGTTTCCGGGGACATCACTTCCCCTTCCGACAACATCACTTCCCCTTCTGGCAATGTTACGTCCATCTCCAGGGCACGTGACTCCCCTTTCCGGTGATGTCACATCCATTTCCAGTCAAGTGAGTATGATGTCATGCATATGCAAATTAAGAACAGCACACCTTATGAATATTCATGAGTATTAAGCCCTGCCTACTTAATTAGTATTCAAGGTGTACTCCTTTACTGCTGTAGCCAATCTAGGTCACATGGGAGAAGTACCCAACAAGTCATAATAGGGTGATCTATTCCCTGTGGTTCACTCCCAGCTCATGACAATCAGATGTTACATCCCCCAAATCTGCTTGACTAATAGTCATTAATGGATCTATCCTCCAGTAACTTATCCAATCCTTTTTAAAACACAGCTATACTACTGATCTTGTAGTCTAAAGTTAAACTTATTCTTTGACCATTCTTACATGGATGCGCCCGCCCCCCTGCTGGGTGTATGGGCAGGTGTGTGGTGTGTGTGTGTGTCTATGTAAATGGAACAGCTGTGAGTGGGAGGATAGGTGTGTGCCCGTGGGAACACCGTGAGCGTTGGGTGGGGGTGCGTGCATATTCCCGTGTAGGGCTGAAGCACCAACTCCTTTTTCTGCTCCACTATTTCATTCTGCCATTTTGGAATTGCCTGCGACTTTCCGCAGGTTTTGGGCCAGTATTCCGCTAATTCTGCTGGCATTCCGTTAATTCAGAAACTGGTGGAACAATCTCAGAAACTGTCGGAATAAACGCTGTTCTGCTACTTTGCAGTGCCAGCAGATATCGCAGAAAATCGAAACTGTTGGAACAAACATTGTTCCACTATTTTTACAGCCAGTAGAAGTAGCAGAATGAAAGTAGCGGAATGGTAGAAGTAGTGGAATGAAAGTAGCAGAATAAACATCTCTATCACGTGCTGCTAATTGCAGAAGAGCTTTTTCCAGTGGAAAAATCTACCACAGTGGCTTGCCGTTTCAACTCTACTCCCATGAAACTTGATCTCATTATTGAGAACCTTGTCAAGAATTGGACTCTCGGCAAGATTTTCTCAATCAAGAATGAGCCAAGAATCGGCTGTTCTTGACATCATTCTCAATGAGAGTCTTTAGAAAATTTTGAAAACCACTGTGCATACGCAAAATGACTGCTGGGGCTGTTCTGTGCATTTGCAGTCCTTTTCCATAATGGCACCAGCAGCATTGCCACTATTTTGGAAAAGGACAGCCATTCTACGCATGCCATTTTGCATGTGCACAGATCAGGTACCCTTTTCTGAAATGGCAGAGATGCTTTCAGCACCATTTTGAAAAAGAGAATGTCCCTGAGTGGCCATTTTCCGCATGCGCAGTTCTTTTTTCCTTTTAAATGAGAATCTCGTCAAGATCTTGCACTGTTAGCAAGATTCTTGTGAGAATAAAATCTATTCTCATTTCAGCCATACTAAGGAGTAGAATGTTTGTGACTTGAATGGACTGATGCAGTCATCTTACTATATAGCTGCTCCTTTAGCTCTTTAATCTATCAATGTATGTAATACTATCTGTTTCTGTCTGTGTCAGTCTTTCTTTCATCTCTCTTAAGGTGAAATGAACAGTATTACCATCTCTTTCCTCCAGTGTCTTGCGTTCATTTCCTGCTGATTTTATAAACTACCTGTTTGTCCGTCAACTTCCGGCTTTTTCTGGAAACATTTTATGGAAACTCAGTATTTCCTGGCGTTTTTACATTTTATAGATCATACCGAGACTTTCTGACATGTTACGATACTTTCAGAGACTTTGAAAATGGCACCTTCCTCCATGAAACTTCTCAACACCTTCATGGAGGTGACTACCAACTTCCACATATGTTCTTCAGTGACAAATTTCCTTTGGGTGTTCTTCCTTTGACAAACCATCCCTTCCTCTAAATCTGCCCTGGCATACTGTGCATGCATTGCATTAGTTGGTTATTTCACAATCTCCATAGGAGAAAACGGAAACTTCTAGACCTCAGAACTTTTGAGCTACACAACTGATTGTCTAAAATCTAAACTCAGGCAACAACTACATTTTTTCACTCCTCTGCATCTCCATACTAATATCTTTATTCACACTTATCCCAATCAAAAGAAAATGGTCACAAAAAAAGTTCTGCCTCTAATTTTGAAACCACCATAACTCATCAATTTTCCAACTAATCTGTATGACATTTGGGCAGAAGCTACCCCTCACCAAATCAATCCTCCCTGCTAAATCTCACATTAATAGCATAAATCATCCTGATTTTATGAGAAGTAGAATTTTCATGCTTTTAATAAAGAATGCAAACTACCTTAACTATAGAGCCACTGCTGCAACTCTATAATGGTACCAACTTCTCCATTGCTTATTGTGAGTAGAGAGACTGTCCTGGGGTGGTTTTTGACATGATGGAAGCTGCCGCTTCCACAGACCTCTCTGGGCGGTGGATGCCCAGGCTGGAGAGGGGGCAGGGCAATGCATAGGTATGCATCTGCACATCCCTTCCCCAATGCTGCATGCAGCTCCCTGTCCCCCTCCCTCAGCTGATCGGTGGCCATAACGGCCAATGATGGTCACCATGGCACCCATTCCCCGCCACCACTCTGGACTGAGTTGAGTAAAGCAGGCTATCAGATGTGATACTCTGGGTCTGCCGGCTGGCTCCCGACCATGGTGGAGCTTAGGCCGGGCTGTCACTCAGGAATTTCCCCAAGTAACAGCCCAGGCTAAACTCCACCATGGTCAGGAGTCAGATCATGGTAACATCTGGAGGCCCATTTCAAACATGACACTGGCACCTGGATTAATCCACACTAAATCTGATTTATCCATGCCAGTAGTCACATAGCCTGTTGGGAGGATCTCAGTTTCTGCACTGGCACTGATACCTGCTACGGAGCACAAAGGTGACTATGTACAGTTCAGACATAAACAAGTGCTACAGTGTTATTGGCTGCATAGGGCATAATCCTGCACACATTGAAGTCAATGGCAAAACTCCCATTGACTTCAACTATGGATAATTGTCCTGCTAGTGACGCACAATGCCTTTGCTACAAAGGTTGGTGACAAGGTAGCTTGAGTGGACTGGAGCTTTGTATTCAGTTTATTTTTACACAGACAGGAAAGAATAAGTGTCACAGTCACAGAGAATGACTGCCATTTCACAGCAGAGATAATTAGATGGACCTTTCTTGACTTCTGAACTATAGAGTGAGAGGCTCCTTCTAGGTAACAGCGCCCTTTGTTCCATTTTCAAGAGCCCATGACTTATGTCTCCTCTTGCAAAGGAACACTTTCCTCTGTGATTAAATATTTATCACAGCGAAAGGCCAGCAGTAGGACTAAGTGCCTCCAATTAACCACAGCAGAGGGTCAAATGCAACTACAGGACCAGGATAAATATTTCATAAAAGAGCAGGTGAGAGCAATGGTCACATCAGTTTTTCTCCCCACAGATCAACCCATGTTGTTTGTTGGTAAACAGGCATGTGCCTAACAGCCTGTGCTTTATTCTTTCCACTCTCATTGTAAACCAGGATCTGGCAGTTATAGCATTAATCTTGTATCTGAAGAGCTTTGTCTGCCTGGTGATGTTGAAGAGCAAAAGAAAAACTTACTTAAAAGAAGCAAGCACTGTTTCATCACTGCTGTGCTTTTGCAGCCGGAATTTTTTTTTTTAACTTAATGTCATGGGTACAAATGTGTGAGGAGCTTAGCCATAAAGGAGCCTTCTAGAACCACTGTCACTGAGAAAGGGGATAAAACGGAAATAATATTTGGGAGGGAGGGAGAATGGAATCAATAACATGCTACAGAGCTGCCTGGTGAACTGGAGTAGTTTATGTTCTGAAGAGATGAATGCAAGATCCTTGGTTTAAAGTAAACTAGTATTACTATTATTATACAGTGCCAGCAATGTTCCTGGCACTGAACAATCATTAATTAGACAGAGGTTCCTGCCCCAGGGGGTTTACAATCTAGGAAGGACAAGGGATAGGGAAATTTAGGGAAAAACAGGGATGTTTTCATGAAGTTGAGAAGTCATATGAGCTTAGTTTAGTTACAGGGGAGAAGAGGACCCTGACTTTTATTTATTTGTTAGTTATTTCTTCAGATTTATATGCCACCCTTCCTACAGAGGCCCAGAGTGTCTCACAATTCACAAAATAAAAATAAAATTCAAACTATAACCCCCCAAATTCCCCAACAACCCTACCCCTAAAACCCACCATAACCCTATCCCTGCCCACCACATGCTTTTTCAAATAAAATTGTTTTATACCACCTCCGGAAGATACTTTGGTTCAGGCTCAAGTGAACCTCCTTGTGAAGGGAGTTCCACAAAACTGGGACAGCAACTGAGACTGTCCTCCTGCGCACCCCCATCCTATGGACAAGGGTAAAAGATAGAACCTGCAAGAGGGTGCTCCCTGTGGTTACATAGGGGCCTCAATGGGACATGGTATGACAGGAGATCTTTCAGATGTATTAATGAAGCACAGTAGGGGTGTGCAGAAGGGACCTGCTTCATTTTTGTTTTGGATTAATTTTTATTTCAAAAAGTTAGGTATTTGTTTTGGTCTGTAATTTAACTTTGTTTTAATAATTAAATTTGTTTCCCATTATTTTCAGTGGGCATCACTTTTCAGGTCTTGTATTGGTTTAAATAGTGGTTTTACTTTGTGTTTGACACTTTCCCATAGGAATGGGGCACCGGGGAGAATACCGGATACTGGATTTACCAGTATTGGATCTCCCCGGTATCAGATTTACCGGTATCGGCATACCAGATTTTTAACATTGGCCGCTTTTCACTTTACCGTTTTTTTTACATTGCGGCCATTCACTTCAATGTTCGCGATGCAAAAAAACCAGTAAAGCGGCCAATGTTAAAAATCCGGTTTGCCAATACCGGTGATTATAGGAGTATCGGATTAATCTGATATACCTGATTATTGGGTGTATCAGATTTATCCAATACCAATATCCCCACCCCTACTTTCCCATCCCCAAACTTGCAGAGAGTGCCCCAGGGAAGCAGACTATGAGAGAGATTAACATATAGCAGTTGGTCATAGGAGCAGCAGGCACTGGCAGGCCCTCCCATGGGGTTACATAGGCTCAGAGGGGAGGTTATCATGTCTCTGACTGCTTCCCCACTACCATCAATGCCTTCCGTGGAGTGCTTCGCAGCCTTATAGGAGGTAGCCTGTATAGAGTCCAATGGGGGCAAAATGAGAACCTATTTTTAAAACAAATTTCATTTGAATATACATTTGTTTTAATTAAATTAGTAACTAAAATGAATGTAGAAAAATTACTAATTTAACAAAAAGAAATTGCACATCCCTAGTAAGCAGTCTGTGGGGATGAGGAGCTAAGAAAAGCCTTATGAAAAGGGTAGATTTTTAGGAGGGATTTGAAGGTCAGCAGGGGAGGGGACAGACTGTATGTGTTCAGGGAGGAAGTTCCATGGATACAGGCTGGCAAAGCAGAAGGAGCGAAGGCAGGTCAGGAAGTTGGAGACTTGGGCAGGTGAGGGTGGTGGCAGAGGAAAAGCAAAAGTTAGAAATGAGGGAAGAAGATAAGAAGCAGCAAGACCATGAAGAGCCTTGAAGGTGAAGACACAGAGTTCATGCTGGATGTCAAAGGGGAGAGGGAGCAGAAGAGGGTGCAGAGGAGATGTGGGCAAGGTGGTTGACCTTGGCAATGATGCATTGAACAAAATTGAGAGGGCCAAAGTGAGAATAGGGAAGACCAGAATGAAGGAGGTTGCAGTAGTTAAGGCAAGAGATGACTAGGGCATGGACTAGAGATCTGGCAGAGGCAGCAGTGAGAAAAGGCTGAATTTTAGCTATCATAAACAGAGAGAAGTAACAGGTCTTAGCAACAGACTGAATAGGAGGAAAAAAGGAGAGGAAGGAGACAAAGATTAATCCAAATTAGAGCTGAAATGCATACTTATTTTAGTATCCACGGGTAATAGCTGCATCTCCAGGCACAACATTGGGTACCCAGAAGGTTACTTGGGTACTGATTGAGTAACTTGAAACCCGCAAAGCCAGTATCTTCTGGTATCGATTTTTCAATTTTCTGATTACCAATTGGTATATCAGGTCGGAAAACCAAAAAATCGGGACAGATTATTTATTTATTTTAAAATCGGGACCGGAGGGTGACTTTCTGGGACTGGAAGTTGACTTTTGAGAATGGAAAATCAATAAATAGGTGTCAGAAGTCCAAATATCAGCATGGAAGTTTAAAAACTGGTACCAGAAGTCAACGTTCTGCAACACTGGGTACCCAAACTGGATCACAGAAATTCATTGGGTATACCTGCTTTTGTGGGTATTCATTTCAGCCCTACTCAGCATGCATGCCTGGAGATTTGGAATAGGCTGGTTAGTGAAACCTTCAATGGAAATACAGAGGGAGGCATTAGAAAAACACACTATTCTTGACTGGACTCTGGAGATATAAAACCACTTGGCTCTCCTCTTGTTTGTAGGATCCATCTTTTCTGTGTCCTGCAGAGGGAATCCCTGAAGATCTTAAATCTCTCAAAAGTTTCTCTTTGGGTGTTGGATTGTTTCTGATTCTGGAGTATCTGCCATAAAACTTCAGCAGCTGCCTATGTGGCAACTAATTCAGAAGTCAATACATATTAATTTGTGCTACACTGGATTGCACAGTGGCTAAAGAATGTAAAATGAGAAAGGACCAAATGAAAATCAGACTCAGCCAAACATCTACCCTCAGGCTTAGAGCTGTATAGTTGAAAGAGACCTCAATGGTCTTCTTCTCCAGCCCTCTGCCCTGAGAGAAGGGACTCCAGCTATAAAACTCCAGATTTATAGTCCTGACTAGGGATGAAACTCATCCTTGAGTTTCTCTAGATCCTCGGCAAAGTCCCAACAAACCAAGAACTGGGACCCTCTCCATAATGTATATGTACCACATGTGTTTTCACCAAAGTTGTCACAAGTTTTCTGTGGGAAAAACCTCCAGCAGCATCACTGTCACTCTTTCTCCCAGTATTCATAATGACAGCAATCCTGTACTCTTTAGGACCCAGGGAAGCTATGGTTTCCAACGCTTGATGGGATGAACCAATTTGTATAAATTAAATCCCACTCAGAGATTAGTGATCTTTAGCTGAAGGCATTTAACCTCCAATCCAGGTTGGTATACTGGATTACTTTATATACAGAAGTGCTGTTAGTTTTGAAAACTGTATATTTCAATCCGCATTGACTTTGTAACTGTGCTATTAATGTGTCCCTTCTCAATTTAACATTAAACAGGCTTTGCTAAGTCTATGTAACAGCACTTGTAGGAAATTAAATTCCTGACAGCATGCAATTATTATGCAATTAAATAACTCCACACCTTGGCAAATCACTTTGGCCCAGTTGTTGGAGGGCTCAAATCAATACTATATATTGACTAATAAGCCTAATTAACATGTTAATTAGTCATTTATTACTAATAGGGATGGGCGAACGCGGTTCGGAAGTTCGGAGTTCGGACCGAACTCGAATAGTTCGGTCAACCGAACCGAACGGTCGAACCGAACTCGAATTCGAACGTTCGGAGTTCGAACCGAACTCGAACAGTTCGGTCAACCGAACCGAACGGTCGAACCGAACTCGAATTCGAACGTTCGGTTCGGATGCGTTCGGTGAGTTCGGAATTGAATTTCCATTGGTTTCAATGGAAAACACATTATCGGCTGTAACTTTTTTGTTTTTTAAGCTATGTGGCTGAAATTTGGGGTGCCTCTACCTCCAATAGAACTCATTATGTGCACCAAATTTCAAAACAATTGGATAAAGGAATCCGATTTTAGAAGCAGTTGAATTATTGTATTTTGCAATATTCTACATATACATTCTTAGCTGTAACTTCTTTGCCTCACATCTAATGTAGGTGAAACTTGTTCAGTTTATACCCCTTCCCATAGTAACTATCTTTGCCAAATTTCAGAAGGATTGGACAAAAGGTCTTGGTGGTATAAGCAATTAACATATAAATGTATGTCTGACTATAACATCTTTGTAGTCCAACCAGTGTACATGAAATTTGGCAGGACTATATATTTCACTTTCATGATCATCTCTGCCAAATATCAGAAAGATATTATAAAGGGTCCCAATTTTATATGCCTGTACAACATATGTAGAGAAGGGGCCTATGCCTGGGATTCTCTTATGTCACTGTGGTATAAGATCGGTTTGTGATGCAAATTGGCCAACAGAAATGTCAACCAAATATCCTCATTCTGTGCTGGGACCATCCCAACATATCTCCCCCACTTGTTTCTGGGAAGTCAGAAGCATCTGTTTAGGAAAGAGTCAATAGAAATTCTCTTATGTCCTCTGTCTCAGTGCTGCAGGATGTGATTGTGATGATAATTGGCCAGCCTGGATGTGTTTAAACTATGTCTCCTGACTGCTGGGATGCTATCTCAGAAGTCCCAGTTATGTTGCTTATGCCCGCCTCAGGGCCGCCCCCTATGCCCACCTCGAAACCACTACCAATTGGTCCTGTAAAGCTAGAAGCTTGCAGTAATGTGTTTGGCCATTGAATGTGTCTGTCAGTCTTTGGGGTTGCTCCACATCCTTCCTCCTACAGTCTCTCTCCCCCTGCCATGCAGGGTGCCTGCCTCTGACTGGCACTGAATATGCTGATATTCATCTGAATAATGATCTTCACAGGGACAACATCAATTGCTTATATGATTGGGTCCCTTTATCAAAATCTCCTGTTCATTTGGTTAAATAGCAGAAAAGGTATTTGATACATTCTTGTCAAATATCCTGTAAACAGAATGGAATATCAAAATGTAACAGCTGGAAATGTATTTTCAGGTTAATGTCTTATACCCTTGGGACCCTTTATCCACTCTTTCCTAAAATTGGCAAAAATATTAAGCATATGGAGGGATGTAATATGCACAAGTTTCATGAACATTGGATGCAAAATAAAGAAGTTGTAGCCATGAATGTGTATGGAGCTTTCCTTAAAATCACAACATTCAATTGCTTCTGAAATCAGTTTACTTTATCTAATTATTCCGAATTATGGTATACCTAGTGCCCTCCATTGTGGGTACAATCTCCCTAAATTTCATCAAAAAGTAATAAGAAACAAAAATGTTATAGCCAGAAATATGTTTTTTAGTTTTTTTCTTTTATTTCAAAAAACAAATGTCATTTTTAGTTCCTGATTGCACCAAACTAAAGACCGAACCGAGCCCGACTGAACTGAATACCAAATCTGAACTCAGCTTTCTACCCAAACCACCGAACGGCCAAACATCCAAACTGCCAAACCAAATGCAGCCGAACCGAACGGACAAACCGAACGGACGAAATGAACGTAGCCGAACCAAATGGCTGAACACAAACCGCGATCTGTTCACCCATCCCTAATTAATAACTCAACAACCGTAAAACATAGTTTCAACCTTCAATTGGAAACTTCATGGCCCTTATGAATCTATGGTACTAAATCTCTCTGAACATGGTACACTAAGACATTTTCTTTCCAAGCAAACTTATACATACTACTTTTGGCTCCAGCAGCAGCATGTCTTCTCAGTGTTGAGGGAGGCAGATGTTTGCAAACATACTCATCACCATAAAGCACTTCAAATGTACAACTGCAGTATTATGAAAATCTCAGCACAGACTATGAGCATCCTTGCAAGACTGTGCCTATTATCATTACTAATTATTTCTATTCAAATAGCTTCCAAAGACTGCTACCAGGACCAAAATCTCTAAATTCACAGTGAAAGAGGAAGGTTGTATATTTGACTCAACCAGGCAACACATTTAAAAGCACAATTTTGTGAGACCGAAAAGGCTTGTAAAATATGGTCTGTGCCACCTCGTCCACTGAAGACACTTGGTATTGCCTCCTAGAAGTTGCACTTTTTACTTTAGTTAAATGCAACATGTTTAGTATGTAGTGTATTTGCTGCCCTGTTTAAAAGTTGTGGCATTGTAGCATAGTATTAATTATAAGTGAGAGAGGCCCTATCCCTATACTTATCCTTATCCCTAAATTTTGGTATTGTCACAAAGTGTTATACGGGATAAAGGCCCGGGAATGAAGCATTGCCTGAAGACATTGCTGAACAAACAGTCCCATTGTACAGAGAGATAAGACATAAAAAAGAGGGGGAAATGGGATGCACCATACATGCAGAATGACAGCCATACCAATTTCATTTCCCCCCTCCCACCCCTGATTTTCTTGCTTTTATTTGTGATTTGTATTCCTCCCCCCCCCCCAAAAAAAAATGTTTTATGGGAAAATAGTAATATGGTGAGTGAGAACAGAACCTGCTCCCAGATCAGTGCCACACCGAAGAAAGAGTATTCCATGGTATGGTTCAAACAAATTCCAGCTCATGGGACATACCTGGAAATCCTTTGTTGGCCCATGGAAGGCCTGTCTATGAATCCTAGCAATAGGCCGCTATTTTAGTAACTTTCCAGAAAGAGTGGAACTCACTGTTAGGAAATACCGCCAAGATGAAGCACTTAGCAGGATTCTAAAAGAAAGTGGATATGTATTTACACACATTACAAGCATATTGCCAGTGGGACAATGACCTTGGTTATTCATTATTTTATCCCCTAGATTTCAAGGATGCAATATAGCTGGGCATGTAGCCATCAGTTCTGAGGAAATTCCAACTAGTTCAGAATATGGAAGCACAGCACAGTAGCACGTAAGAACACAGGACATGCTATATTGTGTCGGTCTGACTAATGGCCCATTTAGCCTAACATTCTGCCTCTGACTACAGTCACCAGCACAGGATACAGAAATGACATCAGACCTGCTCTTTGCTCTCTACACTGATCTAACCTTTAGGGTTTGGACCTAGGAAGTCTGAAAGATTGCCTAAAGCAGCAGTTTCCAACATTTTGTTTGTGTGGACCCATGTTGAGACTTAAATATAGTTCTGTGATCCTGGACAGCAACTAAGATATGCAAAGTATGGTATAAATCAGATGGGTCACTACTAGGGGTGGGACACCGGGGAGAATACTGGATACTGGATTTATTGGTATCAGATCTCCCCGGTATCGGATTTACCGGTATCGGCATACCGGTTATTTAACACTGGCTGGTTTACTGGGTTTTTTACATTGTGCCCATTTATTTCAAAGGGTGCGATGTAAAAAAACTGGTAAAGCGGCCAATGTTAAAAAACCGGCATGCCAATACCAATGACTATCGGATTAATCCGATATACCCGATTATTGGGTGTATCTGATTAATCCGATACTGATATTCCCACCCCTAGTCACTACTACTCCAACCACAGATGGCATTATCCCTACTGGGGGTTGCGAGTGGCCCACAGTTTGGGAAGCACTGCCCTAAAGTTTCAGAATGAACATGGTGGATGGCATGGACTGTCCAGGAGACAAATTAGGAGTACGGTACTATCATTAAATGAGCTATACTTGTATAAAAAATAAGGTTAAATCCTGGCTTTATTTAAGCCAATTGAAATTTTGCATTTGACTTCAATGGTGCTAGGATTTAGTTCAATAAATGAGATCAAAATGGGGTGCAAAATGCAGCTCTGCCTCAGGATGGCTGCTCTTTAATTAATATTTAAAACAAATTTACATACATAATTTCCAAATAAAACCATACCAACCTTCTACCTCCCCCTCACCCCCCCCAATTTTATTTTATTTTTTAACCAAAAGGATAAGATGTAGTAGCTTTCGGCAGTCTTGCTCTCAGAGGAAGGAGAAAACACTGCTTGTACTGGTCAGCCCAGGATCATAGAATACAGTGAACCATCAACACTGTAAGTTTGATTATGGATAATAACCACTATTAGTGGAGGGGCTGAAGAAAAACTTTACCTGGCCAAAGTCAGGCTAATTTGCAAAGATCAGTTTTCTGAGTACACTCATTTGTCATCTCAAATTTTTCCACTTGATAATCAACTGTAGTCCATCTCTTTCCTAGAGATTAATTACTCTTTTTAATTTTTTAAGGCCAAGCACATTTAGCTTAGTTGTCTTCTGAATGTTTGCAATGTTTTTCCATAACAACCCAAAAGACTAAATTTTATGATGTACCAAAAAAACCTACAGCAGGTTGGGTGTCTTTCAATCCTGCCTCCTTCCCTTGATCATGTTTTGAGACAAATACATTTTAAATATGGTTAACTGCAGTAATTTTAAGCTCGGTCGGGAAGTAAAAATGTAGAAGTGTGACTTGGTGTACGAAAGGAACAAGTTCATCTTGTAGCTGGCACAAAGGATAAAGGCAGTAAAGCACTTGGGTGTTATAGGGAGAGAACCTCAGGAGAGTCATCCCTTCAGTGAAACAGGAGAGAGATGGGATAGAATAACGGTGCTCACAATCACATAGGATCTTCATTTTGATCAGAGAAACCTAAATCAGGACTGCCTTAGGCACAGGTAATACAAGTACGTGCCTAGGGAATGGCAGCTTGTTTGGACTCTGGAGGGAGTAACAAATATACTCCTAGCTCTGCCCCCTCACCTTCTCCCATCAAAACCCACTAGGGATGAGCAAAGACGGTTCAGTTGTTCAGAGTTCGGACCGAACTCGAATGACTGAACAGTTTGGTCATGTTCGGATGAGTTCAGATGAGTTTGGGGGCAGGAAAAATGTCTTTTCAGGGCCAAAAAATAGGTTTTGGTTTCGTTTTGGTTTCGATAGCGCTATTTTTGACTGTTCTGCCAAGTTCGGCCAACCCGAACTCAACTGAACCGAACCATCGAACCCAAACTTGGGTTTCAAACCAAACGACTGAACATCTGAACATCCGAACCGTATTCTTCTCGCCCATCCCTAAAACCCACTCCCAACCCAGCTCTAGCTAACTGAGCTGGGAGAACTCCAACATGACTGCAACTCCGCGACCAGAGTGACCCCTTCGGTCTGCCGAGGGCATCTTCTTGGAGATCCCCCACATAAAGCAGGGGACCACAATGGAGAGGGTGTTCTTGGTGGCCGGGTCGTGATTATGGAACTCCCTCCCGGAGAAATCTCATCTGGCCCCAAGTCTGTTGACCTTCTGCCAGGCCTGCAAGACCTGGTAGCCAACTATAGCCAACTATTCTCCCAGGCCTCCAGAGGAGGGGAGGGGGGTGGGATAAAAGTTTGGGGGGGGTGAAGGGGGGAGGGCGGGTTGGGAAAATAAAATGTGGGGGGTTGGATGTGGGAAATGAGGAGGTGGTGTTGGGTGGGTTTTATGGGGGTTTGGGGTTGTTTTGCATTTTAACTGTTTTTATAGATTGTTTTTAATATGTTTTATATAAGTTGTAAGCCGCCCTGAGCCTTCTTTAGGGAAGGGCGGGATAAAAATTTAAATAAATAAATAAAAATAAATAAATAAACTCCTCCTGTTCCCACCAATAGGAATCCTGATTGGTGGATCAGCCATTCCACCTATTGATGAAATGGGAGGAGTTACAATTTTTTTCCTGTTGCTGGCTAACAGATTTGAAATGGAAGCCGCCAGCAGCATCAGCAGCAGCAAATGACAGCGGAAGGAGGCGGGAGGGGCAGCACAGGTGAGCAAGCAGGTAAAGGAGGTTCAGGGAAATGAGCAGGCATAGGAGGGAAGTGAGGAAGCTTTCCAAGGGTCAAGGGGGAGTGGAGGAAGGCAGTGGGGGAGTAGGGAAAGCAGCATGAGATGCATGGAAGTGAGGCAATGCTGTAAAGAATACCAGTGGGCAGCAGTGGGTGTTTAAGGGAGTGGTGTGGGCAGTCACACCAGGGACATGTCACTTGCAAAGGCCAGTCTGGTGTGCTTCCCCCTCCCCTAGGGTCCATAGCAGGGGGAGTGCGTGGCGGCAGCCTCCGTGGCCGGGGTAGCCACACTGGGAGCCGCCCTTTGAATCACTCCCCATGCACTCCATCTGCATGAGTGTTTGCAGCAGAACCACGTTGCGATCGTGGACCCCTTCCCATCGCCTTGCTCATTTAAAAACACCTAATGTGATGATCAGAGTTCCGAGACAACCCAGTTGGCAACAATAAAACTTAAAATCATCCTCAACATAAAGCACCAATTAATTCTTAACATATAATATTTAATGATGCTACGCTTTCCAGCTAGGGAGAATGGGAGGGTGGCAAGTGAGGGACTTACCCAGGAACGCGGGCATGGGGCATTCCCTGCGCCGCACACAGCGGAGGGGGACTCCTGGTGTTGTCACAGGGAAAAGGCCGGTAGGGACTTACCCCAGGCACAGGGAGAAGGGGGACCTGGCTGCAGCTGAACCAGCCCCAGTCCCACCCCCATGCACTGAGAGTGGACGTCAAGGACGGGGCCCAACAGATGGAGCCGCTCCAACCATGGACCCAGCAAACTGTGCTGTGTACATGTGCTGAAGCTCCCAGGTGCAGGAAGATGCTGCCGTGGGTCCAGCCCCGCCCAGATGTTCAGAGTGCTCGCGCCAGTGGGTGGGCAACACATAAAAGGCTGCTGACTGAGCAGTTTACGTCTGGTGATCGGAGCAATACTGTGAGACTGGCCCCTATTGTGATTCCTATCAGTGCTGTGGGCAATTGGTCTGAGTGGTTGTGGTGTGAGAGTGGAGTGGTGGAGCGGGGGTACAAGCATGTTTGCATGGGTGTAGGTGTGGTCATGTTGTCTGAGTCCTCCTTACCCATCTCCCGTGTGTGCCCTGTCCCTCATCCCCTCTCCTCGTGACCCCTTGGAACCCTGCACCTTCCCCTTCCTTCTGCACCCTCCCCTTCCTTCTGCACCCTCCTGCACAATTCCCTATCCTTGACCCTGGTAGCGGGAGGTGGGTGACTGCTTGTGTGCTTGGCGTATCACCGTCTCCCTGTGATGATCTTTGGTTAGGAGGTGCCCTCCATTGCCTTTATAAGAACCTGAGGGAGAACTTTCCTACAACAACGTGTCTGAGTCGGACAAGAGTGAGTGATTCCTCTCCTTTCCCTGCCCCTTCACCTCAGCCCCCAACACAGTTATCTTTAAAAGAGGCCCCAGTGATGCTATTTTGAATATTTGTTCCTTCCCAGAAGCCACTGTAAGCTGGAAATATCTGTTCTTTTGCACGACTGTTTTTCATTTTAAAACTGTTAATACCTAAAGGGAGTGGAAAAAAGCAAAAGTACTAAGCAGTGTAATAAGGCTATGCAAATGATTAGGAATAAATGTAAATGGTTCCTGATGTAGTTTTAAAACTGTTTACTGACAGGATTAATGGACAAATGGACAGATGGTGTTCTGTGAAAATACCAGTGGCGGCTGATGGGTTTGGAGGCTGGTGGTGGGGCAGTGAGCAGGTTGAACCTACTGCTGGTGGCTTTGCTGCTGGTGGGACGTCAGGCCTAGGGGCGGAACCTGGCTGGCAGGCCTAGGGGCAGTGACTGGCCCGGG
>QEPC01004058.1:13216-28272 GCA_003113815.1 Sphenodon punctatus
CTGTGGCTGTGGCGGTTGGTGAGGGGAGTCCGGTGCACACAGGCACACACTGATTCCTCACCCCCACCCCCTGCATACCACACACACATGGAGCAATCGCCATTTTGACAAATTTCTCCATGCATGGGCAATGGGTGGAGGTGGGTGGGCATGCATGTTTCGCAGGAGTACACATGCCCCCCGCCCCCCATGTGCACGATGGCATTCAAGTATGTGTGGGCATGTGTCTCATTTGAAAAGGGCCATATATTCCACTTTTCTTTAAACTTTAATCTATTTTCATTTAATTTTACTTTGAGGGGGAGGAAATTAGAGACAGCTTTTCTTGAATAATTTAACACAATGGTTTACAAATTACAATGGAACAAAATACACTTGCCATATTATATTATCATCATCATCAAGCATTTATATAGCACCAGCAATGTACCTGGCACTTTACAAAGTAATAAAATAGACATGGTACCTGCCCTAGGGCTTACATTACATAATTCCAACCAATTGTTATGTTATTTTGTATATTAACTCAGTAAAATACCAAAACAAAAAGAGGGGAAATTTGAAATACCAGTCATTAACCTTCAGTCTAAAAAATGGAGGGATCCCTCTCATTCCAACTTTGCAGGGATGTTGATTCGACCTCCTTTCATTTTCAGATGGAGTTCTGTAAAAAAAATAAGATAATAGATATGACCAAAAGGAAACTGCAGAATAGGGATGGGCAAACAGAATGCGGTTCGGATGTTTGGTCATTCGGTTCGAAACCCGAGTTTGGGTTCTATGGTTTGGTTCAGCCTAGTTCACTTTGGCCGAATTTGGCCGAACATTCAAAAATAGCTAAACTGAAATGTAATCGAAACTGAAACCTAATTTTTGGCCCTGGAAAGATGTTTTTCCTGCTACCAAACTCATCTGAACTTATTCGAACACAACCGAACTGTTTGGTCTTTCGAGAGTTTGGTTTGGACGTTTGGTTCGGATGTCCGAACAGACCAAGTTTGGTCTGAACTCCGAACATCTGAATCGCATTCGCCCATCCCTACTTCAGAATCCTGGAAACCCATTGGTCAAAATCAAGGGTGGGGAACCTCCACCTCACGCTCTTGTTTCATCTGATCTGCAGCATCTTTCCCTATCTTGCTTTCAGTGCTTCTTTTTTTTTGCTTGCCTTCCTCATAAAGTGAGCACTTCCTTGGGTAGAGGCTTCTGTGAAGGAAAGAAATGGGAAACTGCCACTGGCCAGATGGAAGTGGGGAGTACTCCATGCTGAGACCCCATCCCTCCTAAAGCAGTTGGGGTGGGGCTGTGCGGTCCCCTCCAAGATGCTCCAGGGTGAGGCCCTGTACCCCACAGAGTGCTCCTGGGTAGTGCCAGCTACACAGTGTCACATGATGCTCTCGGCTACTGACTCAGTGGCCACAGAGCATTTCTGTCATGGCCGGGTCACACCACTCCCACAGGATGCTCTGACCCATGGATCTTTTTTTAAAAAATTGCATACAGTCTAGTGTGGAGGAAAGGTTTCTTGGCTTAAAGCAACTAGGAGCTAGAGATTTCCATGGCAGTTGGGCAGGGTGCCATTTTGGGCTGGTGCATGGTCCTGGGAAGGTTGTATATTGAAGCAGGCTGGAGGCGAGCCATTTAGGATTTGCTCTCTTGGGGAAAGTTTGGCACCTGAGAATGAGACAATCACTTTTGTTAATATTTATGCCAATCAATTGAAAGTGTTTCATTTTTTGATAGCAACTTAATAATTATTTAATGTAATTAATTAATTTAGATTATTATTTTACCCTACTGCTAGGACTCAGGGGGTGTTACAATACATACGTATTGAGAAAGGCTCCTAGGGGACAAGAAAAAGAATTCTGTTACCGAACATTATTTTGTTAATTTTCTTATTTAGAACCACAAATCCTAAGAACCTTCTCTCCTTCCCTTCCCATTCCTGCATTAGCAAACCAAAAGCATTCCTATATCATGCACATACACTCCCACTGCCTGTCAGGGAACATAGATGCATCAATGGAGTTCCGATTAAACAGGAAGCATCAGAAATGAGTCTCAAAAACATACTAAAGATTTAAACTGAAGTTGGAAAATTAAAAGGGATGGGCAAACGCGGTTTGGATGTTCGGAGTTCGGACCNGGTGCCAGAAGATACAAACATTGGGGCCGATCCCAAGCCCCATGGATCTGGTATGCGAACCTGCGCATGCACAGCCATGCACAAACTGTGCGGACCTCCATTGTGGGCACATTGTGCCTTGTTAAAATGGCCCACATGCGTGCGGAGTCCACAAGGCTGGGGATTGGTCCCATTATCGACAGGTACCAATTTTAGGACCCAATATAGCTCTACTCCAGACTCACTCTGAAGGGGGAGAGAAGTGGTGGGGGCGAGGGATGGTCTTACCCTAGGCTCACCTCCCTCTGCCTCACAGCCAGGATCCACTGCCTCCAGGGAGCCTCTGAGGCTGCCTCATTCCCTGGCTCTGCTCTTGGCCCCTCTCTCTAGCTGCCAAACAGCTGATTGGTGAGACACTGCCAAGTAGCGAGGTGTTGCTTCAGCCATATGGTCCCTGTTTTGCCATCATGCCATTCTCCTGTGCTTCCCTCTTCATAGGCCCTCTCTCCTGGGCTTCCCTCTTTGAGCACTGTGCTTATGCTATTGGTCGACTCCTCTGCTCCCGCACAATGCAGGAAGGGATCCAGCTGAACAAAATAAAGCTGAGGAAACCCTGTCTTGTGGGGCTTCTTTTTCATGCTACTAGCAGGGTTGCCTGGCAACCTTCCTGGACCTGCCCACCTGCACCACCCAAGCCCCCCGGATTCCTTAGACTTCTCCTCCTAATCAGGGGGAGTGGGGACAAATAGCCCTCCCCCTAAAAGTGGGAGAGGGAAATTAGAGCAGACAATAGTACAAAAGAAGAATCGTTACAAAGAGGAAAGCAAAAAGCAAGCATGCAGAACAAAAAGACATCAGTCACAGGCACTCTGACTCTTTTAGGGCATGAACAAAGCAGGGCTGGTGACATGCATCTTGTTGAACTAGAGGAGCTCAAGACCACCAAAGAATCTTTTGTGTCTATGGCATTTGAAGCACACATACTCACTGGTGAAGCTACTTTCTGAACTAGGGCTAGCTATTCAGTGTGATAAATGATATTTTAGAATGAGAAGAAATGTATTAAATCAACGTGTTCCTCTATATTCAAGCACGTATACAATTTAGGCCATTTTTACAGACACCCCTCCCCCTTCATGGGTGTGCAGGAGGGTGTTGCACCAGTGGGGGCATCCGTGGAAAGGGTGCAGCGGTAGCTGGGGGGATACATGTTCTACTGCATGTGCTACTGGTAGGTGGTGGGTGGAGGTGTGTGTGCGCTCCTGATGCACACCCATCTCCATTCATGGAGCCATCTGAAAAAAAATGGAGGAGGCTCTGTGGGTGGAGATGAATGGAGGTGGGTGGGGATTGGAGTGTTTCCATGTGAAAGGATACACACCCATCCCCTCACCCACTGCTGCCCATGTAAAAAGGGCCTACATTTGCCTGTGCAATACTCAGTGCAAGTACAATTATAACTCGAAGTCAAAATCTGATTGAATGCCCAGGAGAAATTTACTTTCCTATGGAAAACGGGATAACATTCTTATTACTGTAGGAGGCTTCCAATGGTGTTTGATCACACATTTTAGACAGCCAGATTCACAAGCAATGGTGTTAGTGAGACCAAAATTGGGCCTCATATGTTTAAACTGCACACAAACAGCATGTAATGGCTAATAATAAACACAATACCCACAACCTCATTAGACTACCATTCTCGTATATCAGTTGTCCTGCTGTTTGCAATTACAGTTCCAGAGTCATGTTCAGTTGCTGTGAAAGTCATTCATGTCATCACTCTCCAACTTGGAGGATTCCAAATTTGGATCACATCTTTATCTTTCTTTGACCCTTCTCCTAAGAATTCCTCTCCTGAAGTTCACAGTCTACTTTACCTCTCACATGAAGTAGAATAAACTTTTCCCAATAAGTTGAACTCTGAGCAACATTAATAATAAAAAAAAAACTAGCTCATCCGGAAAAAGCAAAATAGATTTTATGCTCATCCTTCCGTGCTCTGATAATGACAGGTTGGACGTAAAGAATTGTTGAATCACAACTAAATGAGAAACCTAATACAATTTCTAAGACAATATGTATATTTTAAATTGTTATTTACAAACTCCAAATGATCTTTTACTCTCTAACATTGGTTATAAGTAAGGCTTATTTACGATCTACCTAGAAATCTTATTTATGATATTCCTGTACTTCATGGCACTCACATAATTAACTCAATTCTCATAAGATTCAGGCTTTTGTCATTTTCAGCTGATTGGGTTGAAGGATGGAGGTTTGAGGGCTGATTGGGTTGAGGGAAGGGTGTTTTTAGCATATGAATTTTAATGTTTTTTACTGTTTTTTTTGTTTGTAGAGTGCAAGCTGCCCTGAGCCTTGTGGGAAGAGCCACATAGAAATTCAATAATTACATAAATAATAATAAATAATAAGTCATCATTAATCATCACAAAATGTATTGCTGTATATCTTCCAACATTACAGGTGGCTAAAGAAGAACATAAAGCTCGCCCTCGCACCAAATAAGCCCACGCTATCACACATTCATATGCACATGTGAGTACATGCTCACACACACATAATACACATATATATACTGGTGGCAGGAGAGAGTATGGAAGGGAAGGGAGGGCGGCATGTGGTAGCAGGTCCAGCAACAAGGGGTCTAACTCTGGGGGCAACAGTGTCTCCAGTGGGGGGTGGGAAAACTCCAGTGGCAGCACATATGGGCAGGAATGTTGGTGGACATAGCCGGGGCATTCTTGAAATCCTTTATAAAAATCTACCTCTTGTGTAAGGCTTCCTCCTCACTCCCCATAGAGTGCTTGGTTATGCTAATATTTCTATTTATACTGTCTCATCTTTCAGGATCCCCTCTCTCTTTTGCAACTAACCTAAGCACCTGCAAACTTCTCAGTTTCATGAATGCACCCCTGTCTCTCCCTATGTGCTGTTCCACTTGTCTTCGTGTCTAATCATGACTGTTCAGTGTCGCGGCACGGAGCCCATCCCGCCCCACACCTCTACTTGATTCGCCACCCGGGGATATTGTCTTGCTGACTGGGAGGGGATTGGGGGGACCCCGAGATGGCTGAGGAGACACCTTACTAGCTCCACGTCTCACCAGGAGCCAATTGTAATTGACAATCTTGATTCCAGCTGGGCGCTGGGAGGAGCTTTGCCCCCGGGAGACTTCAAGATCCCCGTACAGCCCGGCAGAGTTAAGCCCATCCTGCCCCATGCCTCTACTTGATTTGCCACCCGGGGACATTGTCTTGCTGACTGGGAGGTGATTGGGGGGACCCCGAGACTGCCGAGGAGACACCTTACTAGCTCCACGTCTCACCGGGAGCCAATTGTAATTGACAATATTGATTCCAGCTGGGCACTGGGAGGAGCTTTGCCACCAGGAGCCTTCAAGATCCCCACGCAGCCTGGTGGCACCAGAGCGTGTGCCAGGGCAGTGCGCCTAAGGGCTGCACACGCAAGGGCGTGCCCTTGTGCACGTGGCCTTAGGCACAGGCCGGGCACAGGGGCCTGGTTGTATTGTTGAATCGGTGGAGGGTGGGCTAGTTTTACATTCTGGGGTGGGATCGAAGGGTTTCAGTTAATAAAATTTATTTATTAGAGTTACCATGCCTAGGAAGGGAAAGAAGTTGGGGGTAATGACTAGGACGCGGGCTAAGCAGTTACAGCTCATGGACTGTTACCCTTTGGATCCAGCTCCCCCTGGGCCAAGGTGGAATGGTCTCCCGCAGGTCCCTCTGTGTCCCCCCCAGATAGCCCAGGAGGCAGGTCGGGTGCCTTTGGCTGCCGGTAGGGAGGTACCATCTCCCTCCTTGTTACAGGCCCCCTGAACGCTGGAGGCTGGGAGCCTCTGCAATGGGCCTGGGTTGTCTATCATCTCCAGGCCAGTTTTCCCGGACCCATCCCTGTTGGAGTGCACCCTTGCCTTTAAGCAGCAAGGGGAGAGGCGGCACACTATGGCCGCCAAAACACGGGGCTTTCCTGGACGCTTGTGGGTACTCAGGTTTCTTCTGCCAATGAGGCTCTTCAAGCCCAACCGGAGGGAAGTGAGCTCCAGTGTACAGCCACCCAGGCTGCAGAAGGGGACAATTTCCCGTTGACCCTATGGATATCCGGCCAGCGGGACCCAGAGACGTTATGTGCTCCCGCCGAGGTAGGGGATAACCTGCTATTAACTGCTTATGCAGATGAGCAGGGTGACCCAAGGGAGACTGGTGTTCCCATTGAGCACCCACCCTTAACAATAGGCCAGGGTAGGGATTCTCGGGGGGTCCCAAGGTCATTAGATAATGTTAATATAGGAAAGGGTTTTTTTCCTGTTATACCCTCTAGTTTGCTATCTACCCCAGGAGCTACTACTTCTCCAACTCATATGGATCGTGTGGCTGGTGATATCCAGCAGATGGAGGAGAGGGAGATTCTTGGTGGAAGGAATACAGGAGGGGGAGGGGTGGGTGATTTTTGTATGGGACCCAGTGTTAACTTGAGATCCACAGCCGCTGAACTCCAAGCGGCACAGACCCAGGCTGATGGGATCTTACAGCAGGTAGAATCACTTAGGGCATACCTTGAGGGGCTGGACAACAAACTTCAGGCTGTCCAGCAGCAGTTGGCTAGGGTCGGGGCCTGTGTGAATGAACTTAGACGTAAGTGGATGGGGACAGGTCCCGAGAGAGTGGACCGTATGTGCCAAACAGTTTCTGCCCATGGCTCAGTTCATTCTGGGTCCCCGGCTTGTAGGTTAGCTGAGGATTGTTTGTTTATCCCAATAGTCAACGCTATGGTTTTCACAATTTTTCCTTTGCGGTCTGGATTATCGCCCCCTTGGAATTCTAAAATTGGGATCGCCCACCATGTATCCAGTATTTTGGACTGCTTCTTCTTGCCCTCATATATAACCCATTTTTTTCATCTGCCAGTGAGGGGAGTTGTATCTTGGATAGTCATTTATTTTCGTTCATCTGATTTGGTGAAATGACTCTCCTTCAATGCCCATCTCTTTCGCTTTTGGGGGGTGCATATAGCCAATCTTCAGGCCAGGAGGAGAATTGTTCCATTGATGCCACGGGTTTCGTCAACGAAACTAGTGCCCTGCGATGGAAAGCCCAATTTGATCCAGTCCCATAGGAGGGAGTTAGGTTCCTCTTCAGATATACCAGATAGCAATAGAATAAAATAAGGGGCCTTGAGTGAAGAGACTGTTGGTCCACCTGATCCACCAGGGGTTACCAGGGCGCAGGCTGGTGAGGCTTTAATTTCCCCCAAGCAGGAGTATGTCTCCTCCAGAGTTGGTGGACTGCCTTCCCCGGGGGCAGCTTCCCAGGTCTTTTCAGGAACCCGAGTCACAAGTGTGTCTGTAACCCAGGTTCCTGTGGTATATCTACCCCTAAGTGCTTCTTTGCCACTTTTCCAGACACCTCAGCCACCTTGTCCAATTGTCTTAAGTCCTGGGCTGCATAGTTATGGCTCTGTTTCAAAAAGGATGGGGTTTCCCTCTAAAGGGGCATCACTTCTTGATGAACTCTTGGCAATCGACGCTTCTTGTAGGTCGACAGTTCAAGGTTTCAAGAGCTGACACCAATTGGCTATGCAGGTGTTTATTATATGACACCCTTGGGCAATGGGGTCATTTATTTTAGGTTTTCAGTTCAGCAAATTCATTTTAAGATTTATTTTATGGGACCATGGAATAAGTTACCATAGGGCAATGTATGTATGTATATTGTATACTGTGTTTTATTGTTTGTCTAGGCAATGACCTTTGGCTAAGCTTAAATAAATTAAATAAAAGTGTCGAGGCACATTGCTGGTGCTATATAAATAAAATAATATTGACTATAATTAATAAATATATCTTAGTTCTTAAATGAAACCTGTTATACTATCTAACATTTGTTTTAGTTCCCTTAGCATGTATTTGGCGCATTACTATCTGGCTATAAAATGATGCAAGATATTCTCCAAAACAAATACAAAATACCATTCACAGTATTTCTCCCCTCACTTGATCATTCACATGTAAATGCCAGTTATTTCTGCCAGAAGCACAGATTAACGTGCTATGTACTGATGCTATTGCTGGATCATAATGCATACATACAAAAGCATCTGTAGAGAATTCTTTCATGGATTTGGGACCATCCCTTTCTGATCTGATTCTTATTGTAGTATGCAGATTTTCTGGAATTCTTATCTGCATGTGGCACTTTTCAAATGCACTGTGGCTGTGGCGGTTGGTGAGGGGAGTCCGGTGCACACAGGCACACACTGATTCCTCACCCCCACCCCCTGCATACCACACACACATGGAGCAATCGCCATTTTGACAAATTTCTCCATGCATGGGCAATGGGTGGAGGTGGGTGGGCATGCATGTTTCGCAGGAGTACACATGCCCCCCGCCCCCCATGTGCACGATGGCATTCAAGTATGTGTGGGCATGTGTCTCATTTGAAAAGGGCCATATATTCCACTTTTCTTTAAACTTTAATCTATTTTCATTTAATTTTACTTTGAGGGGGAGGAAATTAGAGACAGCTTTTCTTGAATAATTTAACACAATGGTTTACAAATTACAATGGAACAAAATACACTTGCCATATTATATTATCATCATCATCAAGCATTTATATAGCACCAGCAATGTACCTGGCACTTTACAAAGTAATAAAATAGACATGGTACCTGCCCTAGGGCTTACATTACATAATTCCAACCAATTGTTATGTTATTTTGTATATTAACTCAGTAAAATACCAAAGCAAAAAGAGGGGAAATTTGAAATACCAGTCATTAACCTTCAGTCTAAAAAATGGAGGGATCCCTCTCATTCCAACTTTGCAGGGATGTTGATTCGACCTCCTTTCATTTTCAGATGGAGTTCTGTAAAAAAAATAAGATAATAGATATGACCAAAAGGAAACTGCAGAATAGGGATGGGCAAACAGAATGCGGTTCGGATGTTTGGTCATTCGGTTCGAAACCCGAGTTTGGGTTCTATGGCTTGGTTCAGCCGAGTTCACTTTGGCCGAATTTGGCCGAACATTCAAAAATAGCTAAACTGAAATGTAATCGAAACTGAAACCTAATTTTTGGCCCTGGAAAGATGTTTTTCCTGCTACCAAACTCATCTGAACTAATTCGAACACAACCGAACTGTTCGGTCATTCGAGAGTTTGGTTTGGACGTTTGGTTCGGATGTCCGAACAGACCAAGTTTGGTCTGAACTCCGAACATCTGAATCGCATTCGCCCATCCCTACTTCAGAATCCTGGAAACCCATTGGTCAAAATCAAGGGTGGGGAACCTCCACCTCACGCTCTTGTTTCATCTGATCTGCAGCATCTTTCCCTATCTTGCTTTCAGTGCTTCTTTTTTTTTGCTTGCCTTCCTCATAAAGTGAGCACTTCCTTGGGTAGAGGCTTCTGTGAAGGAAAGAAATGGGAAACTGCCACTGGCCAGATGGAAGTGGGGAGTACTCCATGCTGAGACCCCATCCCTCCTAAAGCAGTTGGGGTGGGGCTGTGCGGTCCCCTCCAAGATGCTCCAGGGTGAGGCCCTGTACCCCACAGAGTGCTCCTGGGTAGTGCCAGCTACACAGTGTCACATGATGCTCTCGGCTACTGACTCAGTGGCCACAGAGCATTTCTGTCATGGCCGGGTCACACCACTCCCACAGGATGCTCTGACCCATGGATCTTTTTTTAAAAAATTGCATACAGTCTAGTGTGGAGGAAAGGTTTCTTGGCTTAAAGCACCTAGGAGCTAGAGATTTCCATGGCAGTTGGGCAGGGTGCCATTTTGGGCTGGTGCATGGTCCTGGGAAGGTTGTATATTGAAGCAGGCTGGAGGCGAGCCATTTAGGATTTGCTCTCTTGGGGAAAGTTTAGCACCTGAGAAAGACAATCACTTTTGTTAATATTTATGCCAATCAATTGAAAGTGTTTCATTTTTTGATAGCAACTTAATAATTATTTTATGTAATTAATTAATTTAGATTATTATTTTACCCTACTGCTAGGACTCAGGGGGTGTTACAATACATACGTATTGAGAAAGGCTCCTAGGGGACAAGAAAAAGAATTCTGTTACCGAACATTATTTTGTTAATTTTCTTATTTAGAACCACAAATCCTAAGAACCTTCTCTCCTTCCCTTCCCATTCCTGCATTAGCAAACCAAAAGCATTCCTATATCATGCACATACACTCCCACTGCCTGTCAGGGAACATAGATGCATCAATGGAGTTCCGATTAAACAGGAAGCATCAGAAATGAGTCTCAAAAACATACTAAAGATTTAAACTGAAGTTGGAAAATTAAAAGGGATGGGCAAACGCGGTTTGGATGTTCGGAGTTCGGACCGAACTCAGTCTGTTTGGATGTCCGAACCGAACTCTCGAATGACCAAACAGTTCGGTCATGTTCAGATGAGTTCGGGGGCGGGAAAAACGTCTTTTCAGGGCCAAAAATTCAGTTTTTGTTTCATTTCGGTTTTGGTATCGATAGCGCTATTTTTGAATGTTCGGCTAAGTTTGGCCAAACCGAACTCGGCTGAACCGAACCATCAGAACCAAACTTGGGTTTCAAACTGAACGACCGAACATCTGAACATCTGAACCACGTTCTGTTCGCCCATTCCTAAAAATTAAGACTTTTTTTATTCTTCCACCTATTTTTTATTAGTGCAGCTTTTGCCATTGCTGTACTAGAAACATTGATTTCCCAGACCGGTATTTTGGTGCAACTATTTGCAGGTGTAAACATATGGTGTGCACATGCAAACACACATATCCAGCTTTCCAGCCTACTCATAACAATTTCCTCAGTACTGAAATGGACTCGAGCAATACTCATGGCTACACTTTCTCTTTATAAAGGTCTTATTTATATGTACAAAATAGAATTTTACTACAAATGCTCTCTAAGAAATGTTCTTTTCATACACTACTTTTATTCATTTTAAATAATTTAACATTTCAAGAAAATAAAATGAAATGGGATCCAGATAAGTTACGGTATTCTGCCTTCAAGAAAAGTTATAAGCAATGTTTGTAAAGCACTTTGAGAACTGAAGATGAAAAGCACTTTATAAATGCAGCGTTCATTCTTTCATTCACTCATTCAAAAATGTATTTCTCATTACTAAAGCTCAAATTCTGAGCAAACAAAAAGATCACATATATTATTGAATGAAGGAGAAACAGCACATATTATAACTATAATGCTATATACTGTACAAAGTTAGTGAAAAGCTCAGTAACGCTAAAGCTAGCATAGAAATATTAAAAAAAACCTCAAAGCTTTTACAAACACAATGTGTGTGTGGGGGGGAGGGATGAGACAATAGCCCACAGTAGCCCACCCACAGTAGCCCACGAGTATCCGGCTTGTCAGTTCAGCAGTCACCAGATATTTACCAACTTCCACCTCGGGGAAGGTGGCTGGCTGCTACTAGACACATCGTCCGAAGGTGGTTAGGGACACAGCACTGTATAAGGCTCTCCCAGCTGGGGTAATCCAGGATAACATGAGCCCTCCCATCTGTTAGGCCCTGCCCAGTCTAGTAACGAGGCAAGATCTGAAAAAGCAGGGCCAGAGAAGCATGTTCATCCTGCTGTCAAGCCAGCTAATGTGGGGAGGGGGAGTGAGCTGGATGAGTGCTCTCATCCTGGCTGCCAAACAGATTATCAAGGAGTCCTGGAGGAACCCATTCACGTTGCTCATCATACAGCTAATCAGGGGAGTGCAGAGGAGTGCTCACCTGGCCTGCCAAATAGCTGATATGGGGTACCCAGAGAAACACGCTCCTCCAGGCCCCCTGATCAGCTGTTTGGTGGATACACCCAGGCTGGGTGAGTGGTTCTCCGTCCCCCCTATCAGATGTTTTTGTGTGTGCAGCACCCACACTGGGTGAGTGAACTCTTCTGGGCCCTTCCAAACAGCTGTTTTGCAGGCTGGGTCAGTGTGCCCATATGCCCCCCCCATCAGATGGTTAGCAGCAGTTAATTCCAAGGTCTGATCCTGCTGGGCAGCAGAGGTCCAGGAGTGCTGTCCTGTGTGGACGTCTCCTTAAACAACCCGTGATGTGGAGAGACTTGTGACAGCAGACCCCATGCCTGGATTCCAGCTGCTCATTTGAACTGCTGTCCCTGCCATCCTGAGGAGTGGTGGCTTCAGTGACCCTCCCTAGAGTGGCCAGGTGATCCGGCTCGCTGACATCACATTTTTTTTCATCCTATATTCCATTATTGAGGTATGCAGGTAAAGAACAGGCTCATATTTTTATCGTGTTCCTATAAAAAATAATTTTAAAAACCCCAAAGAAATTAAATGCTGAACTTCTCTGGGCATATAAGAAAAGGTGATTTGTAGCAATGCTAGTGCCTATCTGATCATTTAGCTCTCCTTACACCAACAGAAATTTCCCAAATGCTGCCAAATATTGCCTCTAAACCTCATTTTATTTTATTGGCACTGTTTGCCATGGGGAATTGTGAATAAATCATTTATTTATTTTATTATATTTGCATGCCAACCCCCATGCCCACGGCATCTCAGGCCGGCTTCCAACACAGTATAAAACAATTATTAAAACATTAAAAATCTACAATATCATAATTCAAGCAAATTTAATACACTCCCACACACAAAAATTTAACCCACCCTCCCCTCCCCGCCTCTGAAGGCCTGGGAGAACAGCCATGTCATACAGACCTGATGGAAGGCCAATAGACATGGGGCCAGTCATACTTCCACTGGGAGGGAGTTCCACAATCAGGGCCCAGCCACCGAGAACGCCCTCTCCATTGTAGCCCGCCGCTTTACACAGGGGACCTCCAAGAGGGCCCAAAGGGTCCATCCTGAGTTGCGGAGGGTGAGGCAGTCCCTGAGGTATCCAGGTCCAAGACCATATAGGGCCTTATAGATCAAAGTCAAAACCTTGAATCTCGCTCGGCACGTTACAGGCAGCCAGTGCAGTGCATGGAGCACCGGTGTTATGTGCTCTCTTTGGCCCATCCCTGTTAGGAGATGGACTGCCGCATTCTGCACTATCTGCAATCTCCTCCTCTGGGCCAGTGTCAAGGGAAACCCCACGTAGAGCGTGTTACAGTAGTTCAGCCTCAAGGTGATGAAGGCATGGATTAACGTGGCCAGGTCGGGTCTGGAGATGTACGGGCACAGCCTCTGCATCAGATACAGCTGGCAGAATGCCGCCTTCACCACCATATCCACCTGCTTATCTAGATGGAAACCCGCATCCAATAACACCCCCAGACTCCGAACCTGCTGGGCCATGGAGGGGTGCATCCCCTCTACAAGAGGGGGCAACACCTCCCGCGCTCGGCCTACCACCATAACCTCCATCTTATTGGGATTAAGCCTCAGTCTGCTCTGCCATAACCAATTTGCCACGGTCTCCAAACACTGAGATAGCACGGAGACAGCAGGGCGTGGGTCAGCTGAAAAAGAGAGGTAAAGCTGGGTGTCATCCGCATATTCTTGCAATGCACACCAAACCCTCTCACGATCTCCCCCAAGGGCTGCATATATATTAAACAGTAAAGGAAGCAAGATTGAACCTTGCGGAATGCCACAGTCCAGGGCCCGGGGGCTAGATGTTTCTGCTCCCAGGACAACTCTCTGGGTCCTCCCTGAGAGGAATGACTGGATCCAATCAAGGATGGTCCCACCCAGACCCCCCAGGTCATGCAACTGTCTCAACAGCAGCCCATAGTCCTGTATCAAATGCAGCCAAGAAATCTAGCAGGACCAGTAGTGTCGAACATCCTGCATTAATCTCTCAGTGGAGATCATCCACCAAGGCCACCAACACCGTCTCCGTACCATGGTCGGGCTGAAACCCTGATTGAAACGGGTCAAGAACACTGATGCTGTCTATGTGAGCCCGGAGGTGCAAGGCCACTGCCCATTCAATAACCTTCCCTAAAAAGGGAAGGTTAGAGATGGGTCGGTAGCTGGCGAGTGTGTCCAAATCCAAGGATGACTTCTTCAACAGGGGGCTCACGACGGCCTCCTTGAGACCGGGGGGCAAACCCTCTGCCAAAGGGACGCGTTGACAACCCCCCGCCAGCACCGGACCAGATATCTCCCTGGAGGCTTTCACCAACCAGGACGGGCAAAGATCTAATTCACAACTGGTGGCCCTAACTGACTCCAGGATCTCCACAGCATTGGCTGGCATCACTTCCTGAAACTTATCCTCAAAAGATGGACCAGACGGCGCCTACATCACCTCATGCTCAATTCCTACTGTCTCTAATCCAGTGTCGAAGTTTCTCTGGATCAGAGCAACCTTGTCTGCAAAGTAGATGGCAAACTCCTCACAGTGGGCCTGGGACAAGTCCCTATCCAGGCGGAGGGAGGTCAGACTGACCAGCCCCCATGCCACCTAGAACAGTTCCACTGGGCACGACTTCTCAAACACTATGAGGGTGGCAAAGAATCCCTCCTTTACCATCCTCACAGCCTCAACATAGGACCACAAATGGGCCCTACGAAGAAGTTGGTCAGATTCAGAGCGAGTCCGATGCCAGTGTCGCTCTAGTTGCCTGCCTTCCTGCTTCATACCTCGCGGCAACGCCGTAAACCAAGGGGCCCTGTGAAGTCAAGACAGGGGCAGGGGATGTCTTGGACCCACCATGTCAATGGCCTCCCCACGCAAGATGTTCCAAGCCCAGATGAGTTCATCAACAGAGCGGCTGGCCAGGTCCAGGGTTAACTCCCCCAGGGCCTCCTGGAACCGTTGAGGTTCCATGAGCCTCCGAGGGCAGACCATCCTAACTGGTACCTGTAAGGAAGCGGCCTGGGCTCACCGCGGCTGCAACCCGGGCCGGCAGAGCCCCGCGGGGGGTGGAGCTAGGCTGGGGCAGGTGAC
>QEPC01004058.1:57466-81709 GCA_003113815.1 Sphenodon punctatus
GATTTAGTAAAGGTAAGTCATGCCTCACTAACCTGTTGGAATTCTTTGAGGGTGTAAATAGGCATGTGGACAAGGGAAACCCAGTAGATATAGTGTAGCTGGATTTCCAGAAAGCGTTTAATAAGGTCCCTTATGAGAGACTCTTGAGAAAATTAAAAAGTCATGGGATAGGAGGTAGTGTCTTACTATGGATCAGATACTGGTTAAAAGATAGAAAGGAAAGGGTAGGACTAAATGGTCAGTTTTCACAATGGAGAGATGTAAAAAGTGTTGTGCCTCAGGGATCTGTATTGGGACCGGAGTTGTTTAATGTATTCATTCATGATTTGGAAAAGGGTGTTAAGAGTGAAGTGATCAGATTTGCAGACGACACCAAGTTATTCAAGGTAGTTAAAAAATGAGCTTTTACTGTTAAAAGGAACTTTTAACAGTTCCTGGAGGAACTGCAGGAGGATCTTACGACACTGGGTGCCTCGGCATCTAAATGGCAAATGAGTTTTAATGTGGACAAGTGCAAAGTGATGCACGTAGGGAAAAACAATTCAAACTAAGCGTACACAATGCTAGGAGTTACCACTCAAGAAAAGGATCTGGGGGTAGTTGTGGACAATAGAATGAAATCCACAGCACTGTGCGCAGCAGCAGTCAAAAATGCAAACAGAATGATAGGAATTATTCGGAAGGGGATAGAGAATAAGACTGAGGAGGTCATAATGCCTCTATACCAATCAATGGTGCGACTGCACCTCTAATATTGTGTGCAGTTCTGGTTGCCCCATCTCATAAAAGACATAGCTGAACTAGAAAAGGTACAGAGAAGGGCAACAAAAATGATCAAGGGCATGGAAGGGCTCCCGTATGAGGAGAGGCTTGGTAGGTTGGGGTTCTTTAGTTTGGAGAAGAGACGACTGAGAGGAAATATAATAATAGAGGTCTATATTTCATGAGTGGGGTGGAACTAACAAACAAGGAGCAGTTACTTACCCTCTCAGCTGGTACTAGAACTAGAGGACACTCCATGAAACTCATGGGTGACAAGTTTAAAACAAATAAAAGAAAATATTTTTTCACTCAGCCTATAATTGGGTTGTGGAATCTACTGTCAGTGTCTGTGATAAGGGCCAGTACTATAGCTGAGTTTAAAAGAGGTTTGGACAAGTTTCTGGAAGATAGGTCCATTAGCAGCTATTAGCCAGGCAGGATCAGGGAACATGACGGGAGCTGGGGGGAAAAGACAGGGAATGTATCCCTCATCGTGACCTGTTGGTTGCTTCTCCCAAGTCACCTTGATTGGCCGCTGTCAGAGACAGGATGCTGGGCTAGATGGACCATTGGTCTGACCCAGTATGGCACTTCTTATGTTCTTATGTATTGGTATTGGGAATATGTCAGGAAATCAATTTTGGTTCCCGATATAGTGAAATTACTCACAAGTAGGAGTGTCCAATTTGTATTGTTTTAATTAGTTACAAAAATGGATGGAGTCGCATTAGTTTTTGCAACTAAGGTAGCAAAAAAGAACGAATAAGTAAATGACATTCATTTGATTTAATTCGTTTTTGATTTTATTTTATTATTATAACAGTAATAATTAATAATAGCACTGTGCATGTGCAAAATGGCTAATGGGGCCATTCTGTGCATACATGCTGTAGTAGGGAGCAGCCTGATAGGGCTGCTGCCCCTTTAGGGCACAAATCTGAGGAGTGGGGGTGGGCATGACAAAGCTAGCCCTGTAGACAGAGAGAAGCCCGAGTAAATATAAGCAAGAGACTGGAGAGTGGAACTGGCCCTTTAAGGACCATACATTTATAGTGGGCCATACACACTTTTCTGGAATATAAGGAGAGGCCAAGCAGGAAAGACTTTAGTTCTTGAATGGTTCCGCTTGTTCCTGACTGGAAGAACCCAGTGGGTGGTTCTCTGGGATTGTTTTTCATCATACCATGACCTCTCGTGTGGAGTTCCGCAGGGTTCTGTTTTGTCCCCTCTTCTGTTCAACGTGTATATGCAGCCGCTCGGCATGATTAGGGGGTTTGGTGATTGGGGGGTTCAGTGTACGGTGTTATCAATATGCTGACGACACCAACTGGACTTCTCTTTTTCAACAGGCCCAGGTCCGGCAGTCTCCGTGCTTACTCGGTGCCTGGAGTCTGTGAGGGATTGGATGAGGGCTAATCGACGGAGGTTGAATCCTGACAAGATGGAGGTGATGTTAGTGGATAAGGCGATGGACATGGTGGCCCCCATCATCGATGGGGTCTGTCCTCCATTGACCTCCCAGCTATGGTGTCTAGGGGTGCTCCTCGATGCGCAGCTCCGCCTGGATCTCCTAGTGGAGGCTGTGGTGAGAAGTGCTTTCCACCAGTTGCATCTGATGCAATGGCTTCGACCATTTGTTTTGGACTCTAACCTGCCCACTCATCCATGCTTTCATCACCTCTCAACTAGACTACTGTAACGTGCTCTATGTGGGGCTACCCATGGTGACGACTCAGAAATTGTAGCTGGTGCAGAATGCGGCAGCCCTTCTCCTAGTAGGATTGGGCTCCTGGGAGCATATTACACCAGTGCTCCACTTTCTGACTGACTGCCGGTGGTTTCCGGACCCAATTCAAGGTGTTGGTTTTAACCTATAAAGCCCTAAACTGTCTGGGCCCTGCCTATCTGTGAGACCGCCTCACTCCCTTTGTCCTGGATCGGCCCCTGCAGTCCTCTGGGAATGCCCTGCTCAAGGTCCCCCAAGTTTTTCGGGTGGCCATGCAAGAGAGGGCATTCTCCATGGCTGTGCCGCACCTATGGAACTCCCCGTGGGGGCCCGACTGGCCCCGGACCTCCCCTCTTTTCGGAAATGTTGCAAGACCTGGCTATTCTGCCAGGCATTTGGTGGGGTAGAGGGGTGATGGGTGGAGGGTAGGGAGTGAGGGGGTGTTGTTTTTTCTGCTTCCTCCTTTTATGATTGTTTTGATTGTTTTATTGTTGTAAGCCGCCCCAAGATGCCAGTGGCAGGAGGAGCGGGGTATTAGGTTTTTAATATAAATAAATAAAAAATAAGTAGACAGTAGCCTGTTGGGCTGTTTGAGGGGTACCATATGCATTGCCCCACTGTTTTTTATTTGAGACTTCAGTCAGTGCCTGAGTCTGGACCTGAAAGGAGGTCTGCTGAGAGCTGGGGTCTCAGCAGGAATGCTGTCCAGGATCCTGAACCCAGGCTGAGCAAAGCTGGAGAGGTCTGGGCCTGGAGATCCTGGAGAGAGGAACCCAGCCAGAGCTGGCTTCTGAGGACCCCTGTCCAACATCCTGAAGCCCAGATGGAGAAGCCACAGGAGTGTACTCCTGAAGAAATGCAGGGAAGCAGTGACTGCACTGCAGGGAAACCCTGCATCTAACCGAACCCTCACCAAGAGGGTTTTGCTTGGCTACAGGTGGGCTTGTGCCTGGCCTGGAGAGCTGTGGAGACTGTCTGTGATACCTCTGGCATGAGGAAGCACTGTGCCCATCCTCAGTGTAAGACTTTGGATAACTGTGGATTGTATGTGAATTGAATATATGGTGGAAGGTTGAAAAGTCTTTAAATAAATTTCTGTAGAGTTAATTCCCCTGGTTTGGTGACTATTTGGACATAAACCTGTAGAGACTTACTTTAGGAAATTGCGCCCTGTTACACCTGCCCTTTTTTCAAAATGACACCAATGCTGCTGGTCCCATTTTGGAAAAGGGCTATGCATGCCCGGAACGGCCCCAGCAGCTATTTTGCCCATGCACAGTGATTCTTAAAATGATTATTAATAAAATAAAACAGGAAAAAAACCAAACCTGAAAACAAAAAGGTTATTTATGAAAACCCCAAAAACAAAGAGGGTTTTGGAAATGAAAACAAAAACAGCAATGTGCCTTTTGCACACCCCTACTCCCCTGAGTAAATATTTTGCTCCTCCTTTCACCTCTAGTCTTACAGCTCCTGTGGTTTTTTGTTTGTTTGTTTTTTGTTTTGTTTTGTTTTTTTCCTTCTCCACAGTGGTACCATTCAATTGGCTAAGAGGCAGCAGGGAGTTTTCGCCTAATGTTCAATAGGTTTGAACACTTATGGTGGTCCAGTGGAAATTAAGAGGACCGAGAGGGCACAATGTGCCCAAAAGGGTGATATTTCCTTAAGATCTGGGGAAAGGATCAGGCACAAGGATATTAGGTGGACTGACACCTTAAGGGAACCTCCTGAGGTGCTGGGAGGGGCAGACAACACCACTTCCAAGAGATACGTGATCCCTGGTGGTGTTGATGGCTACTCCTCTCCGTTTCCAAGTCCCCATTATCGGGCCCTACAGAGCACACACACACACCCCACACACTCAAACCAGGTATCTTGGCAGGGTTGGACTTGATGGCGCTTGCCATTCTTGGGCAACCTTCGGCACAGGTTTTCAGTTAAGTATTATTATGCACTGGACCAGAATCAATGGGGGGAGTGTTACTGATCCCCACCCCCGGCTGCACTGCATGTTAAACCACATATTTTGTATTCTTTCCTCCTTCTACAGTGCAGTGACAAACAGATTCAGCATTGCTTCAATATATATTGCAGATTTTTCATTGTCTAGCACAGTGGGTCTGTAATATCTGTAGGGGGTTCTAGAAATCCAGTTAAATGAGATAATTTATCATAGATTCAGCACCATAAACAAAAGGGTAATTTTATTGATTTTCAGATAAATAAATGATCATTTATTTATTTTCTTGTTTTTCAAATAAATGATTAGTGCATTTGTTGTACCTAAAACCTTATCCTGAAGTCCTTGCATAGTGTGCATCCAGGAATTCAGTACTCATCCAGATGAGTGGGTGATATATGTTAGTATAAGTAAGGAGAGGCACTAAATACAGTATTGCACACTCATGCCTTGCTCCTGGAAGGTATTATGCAGCGTACAGTAAATAACATCAGGCGTCTTGGCTATACCCGTTTTATCTACGTTACCTCTGGGTAGAAGTGAGGTTAAAAATCAAGAACCAGTAAAACTCAAGCCATTAGCAACTCTGCTTCCTTTAGTACCAAACAAAATGAGATTTAAAAAGGAGCACAGTGTGTGAAGAATAGGTAAATTGGGAGAGACGTGGAATCACAATCTTCAGCATTCATTGAGATGTTCAGTGAAGGGTGCCCTTGTTGGCCTCATTGCCAATCCTAACAATTTTGTTGCTGTGCAGCAGCATTCTCATTAATGCGGGATCAGGTTCCTTTAAGATCCTTGTCCATCTTAGCTCTTTTTACCTCACACTTACGCATATAGAACTCTGCTGTTGTAAAAGTCTGAAATTAGAATTGGGCTAGAGGGGGAACTTAAGCTATTTCTTTCCGTGCTTTCTCCACCTTGATCCAAATGAATGAGAACTCTAATTGTATGTTTCACTAACATATTAATTGTTGCCTGCAATGATCAATGGGAAATCCCATAGTGAAGCGTTTGTGTTTTCCTCACCCCTTATGGACCCAAAACAAAGCATATTCAATTCTGTCAGAGGCTTTCCATTTTGTTCAGCAGCATTTGTCTCGGGCCTTAAATACACACAATTGATAAAATATACTAACTTGTGTTCAGCAAGGAGCCAATGTGCAAGTAGAAGCATAGTATTTTTTATGGACACAAGTTTTCTTTTAATCAATGAAGTAACAAGGAGAATGTCAGGTCAGTTGTAGAAAGAGACCCTGCCCTCCAGACACCCCTCAAACACAGCAACTCCACTCTAATCCATCACCTGCACGCGCGCGTGCATACACATGAAGAGATGGTCACTGTCACTGTTGGCATCTCCTGGCTGATTTGTAAAATGAAGTCTCAGCTTATATTTCATTGCTTTGTAGAGCAAGTCACTGTCAATACCATTCTAGTAAAATTGGTGAACACACGTCATAGTAATAGACCCTACTCAGAGAGATGAATTGAGATACAAATTCATGACTGCTTCTTCCCCTATTCAAGGAACATTTTCTGACTAGAGGGATATGCACACTTTTTCACCCTCTATTGTGGTGGTCACTACTAGAGAAGAAATGAATATTGAATATCTTATTTGAGCTTAACATTCTCCCTATCCAATTGTTGCTTCAATGTTTGAGTTGAAGAGGAGCTCAGATACGGTTCAGTTCCAATCTGGTTTGGTTCAGATTCATTTTGGTTTGGGGTCATACCGGTGAGGGGGTTTGATTCAGGGTTGGTCTGGTTTGTGATGTTTGATCTGTTTTGTGAGGGGTTTAGTTTGTCATGTTTGGCCTGTCTTTTAAGGGTCTTGTAAGGGCCTGTCTTCTCCTGTGGTTAAGGGTTCGGCTGGAAATGCCTGCACAGTTTTTGAACAAATCTGAACTGAGCAACCGAACCAAAACAACCTAGATGAAAAGGCTCAACTCAGCCACACCCACCTAGAATAAACAAACATGACTCAACAAAACCTACAACAGAACGGAATCAAATGACGACAAAACCAAATTGGGCCAAACGGACAACCAAGCTGAACTAAACAATGACTGAATTGAAGGCCAAACGAAAAATGAGCCAACCAAACTGAACACTAAAGAACTAAACCCAATGATATCCAACCATAGAGAAGGCCATATACCCTCTGAACAGACAGATAACACATTAAATTTCTTTAATACATTTTTCAGTACTACCTTTTGGGAGCAGCGACCATCAACCGATCCTGACATATTATATGCCCCAATTAGAACCTATGAAGGAGACTGAACAGAATCCAGCAATTGTAGCACTTGAATCAGGTGGAATTAAGACCCTAAGATGGGGGAAGTCAGTGGCTGAAAGAATTAAATCCAACCCTTCTTGCTTCTGTTGGGTCTACTTAGAGAAACGTTTTAACTAATGATTCTTCTACAGGTAATCTGCTCCTTAGGTTAGTCAAATTATGGACAAAATTAGAAATGAAGTCCTTTCTTCTAACCTTTCCCCTCAAAGAACACTTCAGCCTTCTTGGTTTGATAATAAATGCAGAGCCCTTAGAACAAATGTTCACAGAGCTGCTAGGCATATTAAACTAGACGAGTCTTGCATTATTGAAACCTATCTCCGAATTAAGAGTCAGTACAGAAAAATGTTAAAAGTTAAGAAGACTAATCATGAACTTTTTCTGTGGACCTGTCTGAAGACAGCTTTAGGTTTAAAGGATATTCCCAAATTTTGGTCTCTAGTCAATCAGGGTTTGGTGGGAAACTATTTTCCCCTCATGACTAACATTTGCGGTGAAACATGGTTCCGTGCCATATTTTATAAAACCCGGATGCTCCTTCAAATTCCCTTTCAGACACAATATGAAATTACCTCCCTGTTTGGAAATCGGTGCATGGTTCTGAAATTGGGGCATTACTTAGTCAGTTGACTCTAAGGATATTTTCAGATGTTACAAGATCACAGTCAAGCACAGTGAACCACGGTCAATTTCGCTGTGGGGCCAAAGTGCCCTGAACGTCTGTTTGGCGGCGGCCAGATGTTCACCAAGGCCGATTCCCACATGGGGTCAATTTCAACCACGCTTCCCAGGCTCCCCACGGGACGAGCTCGGAAAGCGTGGTCAAAGTGATTCCCGGCGGGAAACAATAAAAAGTAACATCTGGCTGGCGATCATGGCCCGGAATCCCCGGCGGGATTCCGGGCCACGGTCAAAGTGCTGTCTCCCCAGAGGGCAGGCGGCGGGGGAGCGTGGGGGGCAGGGCCATGTGGCCGCACGTTGCACCGTGCAGCCCCGCCCCCTCCCCTATTCGCTGCCAGGATCAGCCGGCACATCTATTTGGGCCAGTTTTTGACCACGGGGGGTGGTTATTTCATTCACCCCCGCTGGGGATTCACTGGGACGAATCGGGACAGTGTAATGTCTGAAAATACCCTAAATAAGGCCCTGGGAGAGGGTCCTCTCCCTGGGAAACTATTTTGAGATAATTTGGACTGGTGGATACTCATCTTGTGCAAACAGTTTGACTATATTAATTGTACTGGTAATGTTCCAATTGGATGGAACCTCAGAATTATTATTATTCCTATTTTCAAGAAATCTGTCCTCTAATTATAGACTCATTAGTTTAATAGATATTGTTGCTAAAATCTACGCTAAATTCATTTTGGGGAAGCTTGAATTATAGGCTGAGAAAAATAAATGTTTTGCTGAAGAGCAAATCAGCTTCCATGAGAGGTACTCTGCCATTGATCATTGTTTTGTTCTAACCTACCTTGTCAACAAGTATGTGAATATTCAGAAAAGAAAACTTTTTTCAGTTTTTGCTGATCTCAATTCTGCCTTTGATTTGATCAATAGACAGCTGTTATGGGCAAAACGTGAACCTACCAATACTGACAAGAGACTTTTGTTCCTTGTCAGACGACTCTATAGCAATACCTTACTTAAAGTAAGATTAATACAGGAAGACAACCTTTCTGAACCCATACAGTCCTCAAACGGTGTAAAACAGGGATGTGTACTTGCCCCTTTTCTTTTTAATTTTTTTATTAATGATATTGTGCTCAAGCTCCAGGGGGATTTTTTTTTTTCACGTAGGGTTAAGAGGAAACAAATATATATTCTGCTTTGTGAAGATTATATGGTTCTATTGTCAAACGCCGAAACTGGGCTAAGGAGACTATTATTTGCCTTAGGTGAATATTGTAAGAGTAATCATTTAATTGTTAACTACAACAAGACAAAGGTCCTGATTTTTGCCAAAAGGCAAATCTCTTGCAGATGATCCCTGGATTTCATCAGCCTGGAGCAGGTTAAAAGCTATAGATACCTGGGTTTTGTATTCACTCCTACCGGATCCTGGCAAGAGCACTTAAGCTTGGTAAAATCAAAATTAACCCAGTCTATAAATGGATTAGTTAAAATTTTGAGATCTTTTGGAGGGAGGATGATTGCCCCAGCACTTAGGATTCTGGAACAAAAGCTTTGTCCCCAGGCACTTTATGGTACCAAAATTTGGGGTCATACTACCAGAGCTGACCTTGAGGTCTTTCAAAATAGTGTGTTACATAATATCCTGGGTGTACCTAAGGACACCCCTTCCTATAAACTTAGATCTGAAACCGGGTATTTGCAAGTTAAGATGAAGGCTCATTTGAATATGATATATTACTGGCTGCGTGTGATGTCCATGCCCAATGATCATTTGTCCAAGCTCTGTTAGAGTGAGCAAGCCCAATATAATATTGGTTTTCCATGGATGAGCAATCTTGACAGACTTCTAAAACCAGCTGGCTTCTCTGTCAAGTTTTTTTCAGGTATGGATCAGGGCTAGGGCTGAAACGAAGTCCTCGGAAAACTTTGGAATTTGCCAAATATTCAGTTCAGAAAGGCCGAATTTTGAAGTTCTGAGGAACAAGGTCGTTATTCAGTAAACTTTGGAAATTTGGGAAACCACTACGCATGGGGGGTGAGTGGGTGCTGGTGCTCAGCGTATTCTGGAAATGAAATTTGTGCCATATTTGGTAGGAGGGGGCTAAGGGAGGGTACAATTGAGTGATGGTAAGCCAGATGGAAAGTTTTGATTGACTGACCAAGTCAGATGATCAGCTTTTGAATTGGATGTCAGAGCACAATAAAAGTGTCTGCACTGCAGCCATTTTGTCCATTCTCTTTGGTGAAGTTGGCTGCACTGCATACTACAGTGCTGCTGGATCTGTAAGTAATCAACTATGGAAGGAGAGGGGTGCCTGTTCTGGCCTGTCATGGTATGGTTTGGCCTGTCCTGTCCATAGGGCCAATGTCGGGGGATGGGGGTTACGGTACCCTTTACCATGCCATGCAGTTTTTAAAAAATAAAATAATTGGGTGCCATATTGCTGCCTGCTGCTGTGTTGGCACTTGGCACCATGAGGAGGGATCTCTCTGCCTGGCTCCACTTTCCAGGTTTGCTTGGTCTGTTCCAGTTACCATTACCACAATGCCATGCCAAGGAAAAGAGTGTCCCTGGAGGGGGAGAGGTGTGAATGTCTGGTTTCTTAATTTTGTGACTGTTGCTGAGGCCTGTACATGCTGATTTTTTGGGGTGGGATTTATTTCTACATGCAGTTGAGACTGTTTTGCAGGATCGTCTGTATATTGTCTAGACTGTGGCACACAACAGAGACAAAATGATTAGTTTTAAAGTGTAACTAATTTCTACTGTTCTGCCAGCTGCTTGTTACCATGAGGCCAGAGTCAGACTGGGATCTCTGTGCCTGGATTCACTTCCCAAGTTTGCTTAGTCAGGTCAAGTTACCATTGCCACAATGCCATGCCCCTGGAGGTAGAAGGGGGTGAATGTCTGATTTCTTAATTTTGTGACTGCTTCTAGGGTCTGGGCTTGCTGGTTTTTTTGGGTGGGATTTATTTCTCTATGCAGTTGTAGACTGTTTTGCGGAGGTTGTTGCATTCTTCTTGAGTGAATTTCACTTGCTAGCCTGCAGTTTTGTGTGCTGCTTGGTTGGCATAATGATAAAGTGGGTGCGCTCACTGCTGATGGTGGGCCATGCTGTGTTGGGTTGTTTTTTTTTAATTTCTGCACGCAGTTACACTTTTTCAGGTTGTCTTCTGGTGCAATTGTCCCACTCTTGCTAGCCTCCTTTTCTGGGTAGTGCTTTGGCTCTGGGCTCAAGAATTTTGCAACAACTTTAGTTTCTGAAATTTTCTGGAGGTCCGGAATTCTGAATCTGAATTCTGAAACTTTGGAAACAGCGCTGAAGAGCTACTGAGTACTCAGGCTGACTATTTGGAACTTTGCTATTCGGCTCGAGTACTCAGAAGTACTATTTATTTGGTACAGTCCTAGTTAGGGCAGAGCTAAATTAAGACCAGACTGCAAGATATTTTTGCACAATCTGATCTGGCTGTGATTTCCTCAGCTAAAACAACCCCTTGGTATGGCAAATTCAAATCCCAACATGAGCTGGAGCATTATTTAACCCTGATAGGTAGCTACACATTATGCAGAGAGCTCACTTTATTCAGATTCCAACAGATGCCCTCCATGATTCTGGCTGGCCATTACAAGGATGTTCCATATGACCAGAGATTGTGTTTTTGTCACTCAGGTCAGATTGAGGACCTTCCACATTATCTATTTAGCTGTGTGGCATCAGCAAATATTGAATCCAAATTATTGACTTCCCTAATGGCAAGCAAATTATACTGGGATACTTCTTTGAAATTGTTAGAACATAAGTACATAAGAACATAAGAAGTGCCATACTGGGTCAGACCAATGGTCCATCGAGCCCAGCATCCTGCCTCCGACAATGGCCAGTCACAGGGGCCTGGGAGAAGCACCCAACAGGTCACCATGATATCCATTCCCTGTGGGTCATTCCCAGGCTCCCGACAGTAAAGGGTTTTGTTCCCCAATCCTATCTGGCTAATAGCTGCTAATGGAACTATCTTCCAGAAACTTGTCCAAACCTCTTTTAAACTCAGCTATACTGCTGGCCTTGACCACCTCCCCTGGCAGTAAATTCCACAACCTAATTGTACGCTGAGTGAAAAAATACTTTCTTTTGTCTGTTTTTACTCTGCCACCTGTGAGTTTCATGGAGTGTCCCCTAGTTTTAGTACTAGTTGAGAGGGTAAATAACCGTTCCCTGTTTACAAGTTCCACACCACTCATGATTTTATAGACCTCTATCATATCTCCTCTCAGCCGTCTCTTTTCCAAGCTGAAGAGCCCCAACCTATCAAGCCTCTCCTCATACGGGTGCTGTTCCATACCCTGGATCATTTTTGTTGCCCTTCTCTGTACCTTTTCTAGTTCCGCTATGTCTTTTTTGAGATGGGGCGACCAGAACTGCACACAATATTCAAGGTGCGGTCGCACCATTGATTTGTATAGAGGCATTATGACATCCTCAGTTTTATTCTCTATTCCCTTGCGAATAATTCCTAACATTCTATTTGCTTTTTTGACCGCTGCGGCACACTGGGCTGAGGATTTCAGTGTATTATCCACAATCACTCCCAGATCCTTTTCCTGAGTGGTAACTCCTAGCTTAGTACCCAGCATTGTGTACTCATAATTTGGATTATTTTTCCCAATGTGCATCACTTTGCACTTGTCCACATTAAATCTCATCTGCCATTTAGATGCCCAGGCACCCAGTCTTGTAAGATCTTGCTGCAGCTCCTCACAGTCTGCTCGTGTTCTGACTACTCTGAATAACTTGGTGTCATCTGCAAATTTGATCACCTCACTCTTAACACCCTTTTCCAGATCATTAATGAATACATTGAAAAGAACTGGTCCCAGTACAGATCCTTGGGGCACACCACTTTTTACATCCCTCCATTGTGAAAACTGGCCATTTAGTCCCACTCTTTGCTTCCTATCCTTTAACCAGTTACCAATCCATAGCAAAACACTACCTCCTATCCCATGGCTTTTTAATTTTCTCAAGAGTCGTTTATGTGGGACCTTATCAAAAGCTTTCTGGAAATCCAGGTACACTATATCTGCTGGGTCTCCCCTGTCCACATGCTTGTTTATGCCCTCAAAGAATTCCAAGAGATTAGTGAGGCATGACTTCCCTTTGCTAAATCCATGCTGACTCTTTGCCATTAAGCCATGTTTATCAATATGCCCAGTGATTCTGTTCTTAATGATAGTTTCCACTATTTTGCCCGGCACAGACGTCAAGCTTACTGGTCTGTAGTTTCCAGGATCACCTCTGGATCCCTTTTTAAATATTGGGGTTACATTTTCCACCCTCCAGTCCACGGGTACAGTGCCAGATGCCAACGTTAGGTTACAAATTACTACTTGTAGGTTTGCAATTTCACATTTGAGTTCCTTCAGAACTCTGGGGTGAATACCATCTGGCCCTGGTGATTTGTTCATATTAAGCTTGTCAATTTGCTCTAGAACCTCCTCCAGGGTCATGATGATTTGTGACAGTTCATCCAATTCATTACCTACAAAGTAGGGTTCCGGCGTGGGTATCTCCCCAACATCCTCCTCAGTGAAGACCAAAGCAAAGAACTCATTTAGCTCCTCTGCAATGTCTTTGTCCTCCCTGAGTGCCCCTTTTACTCCCTGGTCATCTAATGGCCCAACCGACTCCCTCGCAGGCTTCTTGCCTCTGATATACTTGAAAAAGGTTTTATTATTTGTTTTTGCCTCTTTAGCAAGTCACCTTTCAATTCTTTCTTGGCCTGCCTTATTTGCACCTTACAGTTATGTTGCCAGTGTTTATGCACCTTGTATTTTCCTCATTGGGGGCTTTGTATTTTCCTCATTCCTCATTTTCCTTTGTATTCTTGCTGTGGCAAGCCCTTCAGTTCAGACTACTTTGAAGGTTGCTAATTTTGCACATGCTCTTGCCACTTGCTCCCTGAAAGACAGGGAGGTTGCTGGGAATTCCCCTTAGGCGTTCTCTGATTGGCTTGCATGGAAATTTATGTCTGGGGGTAGAGCAGTCTAATTTTATGTTTATTGGTTAAGTGAATCTTAATCTTTATTGCTATGCAGTGTTTCTGTGTTTTTTGTGTTAATTGTTTGTTCCTTTATATGTGATGAATTCACTTTGTTATGACTTACAGTTGAAACATATAAACTTTTATTACTACTATTACTACTTTAAATTAATCCTTTAAATAGCACTTTCAGTATTCAAAGTGCTTTATAATCCTTGTCTAGTTCACCCCCACAATAACCCTGTGAGACAGATCACTATTTCACCTCTAGTCATTACCTATATTACTCTGTTTCTCTCTGTGGGAGCTAGTCTGTCTGTCTGTCTGTCTGGTTTTATCTTGAATGCAAGATGCCTGTTTTCATCTTGTTTAAAAACAGACAGACAGACAGACAGATATACCACTTGCTTAGAGCCCTGAAGGTCTGTTTAGACTTGGACTTATGCCTAGGAGAGTATTATTGAACAGGCCTTGGTATATTATCCTATGGAAGCCTTTTTTCCAGAAACCTGTTAAAGTTTTACCATAAGCAATGGCACGAATAAGAAATGTGTATGGGGATGATGATACTCCTGAGCTGAGCATTTATTGCACTCCTGAAGAAGCTGTTAAGCGAAACGTCGAGGCATTTGTTTCTCAAATTAAGAAAATTTCACTTCCACCATCAGAGAGAAATGATCATCATCACAATATACAAGTGAAAGTATTACAGTTCTATAGGATATTGAAAGCTATATGAACTGTTTTCATTGTAGTGAACAAGTGGACTTTATACTTTAACTGGTTCATTTTCATGGTTCCTATACTGGTTTAGATGATTGTATGAATCTTATGTTTATTGGTCTTTATTAAATTTCACTTTGTAATTCTTCAAGTTGCAATCTCTGGTATATCTGCAACAACAAGCCACTACTTTGTATTGTATCTATTTAGCTGTGTGGCATCAGCAGATATTGAATCCAAATTATTGACTCCCCTAATGGCAGGCAAATTAGACTGGGATACTTCTTTGAAATTGTTAGAACATAAGTACATATGACCGACAGCCACATGTTCCCCGTTCTCCTTGTCCCAGGCTGTGCTACTGTCAGTCTGGCCAGGAGCACATGTGGGTTGTCATCCGGGCTGCCGTGTCATGGGTCAGTCCGGGACATGGCATCCCAGCTGTCACATGTGTGTTACCCATAATTTAAAAACTCATTCTTCTGTATCAGGGTTGGGCATATTTTTTTTCTCACTTTGAAAATAAGTACAACCCGAATGGGCTGAATAGTTCTTGGGCATGGGAACAGCAAGGGGATGTGCTCAGGAATGAAGAGGAGGATCCAGGTCATAGACTTATGCTATATCCCTCTTCCCTGTCCTTGAGTGTGTGCCCTCATCCTGATTCCTCCTCCTGAGCTCATCCTTTTAGTGCTTGAGGATATGAACTGGATCCATGGGCCAGATCCAGACAGTAATTAGGCTGAGGCAGACCCAGACTCGTGTCCCAATTCTGCTTTCTTTAGGGCCTGGGAGGGAGCTTGGGCATCCTAAGAAGCTGCCCTCCTAAAGCCCCTGGCCAACCTCAGCCTCTCCCTGCAAAGGTTATGCTGCCATCCTAGCTCCCAGAGATGCCGCCAGAGTGGAAGCAGCCCCACCAGGAGGAAAGTTTTAAAAGCTGATGGGGCCAGCACTCCAACCCTGACCACTCTGCAAAGGACCCCATCAAGAAAGTTTTAAAACAGCCTGAGCACTGCTAGAAAGTTTCAGAGTGTATGGGGGCAGAGTGTTCACCCACTCCGGCAATTTCCTAGTAATGGTCAAGTTGTTTGTAGAAGCAAACCCTGGAGTTCAGGGCCAGGGCTTAACTAACCCCCCTCACTCCATTATAGATACCCCCCTGGATCCAGGAATTAGAAAGGGGATAAATAAAAACCAACTGCAGGCCAGATTTGACCCAAAGATTCCTGAGAGGTGTTCTATATAAAAGCAGAACATACCTTAGCATTCCTCCAGCTTCTAGTAGCGGTACTGTGAATTATAAATCTCATGGTCTGCAACATCACAGAAATAATAAACTCTCCTGTGGATGCTACTGCTTGGCCATTGATCTTTCTGTTGTTTGATAAGCTCCTTTGCTTCCCTCAGGACTCAGCTCACCATGCAAGCAGTTATCTCATTGTATTGACCTCTGTCTAGTGTGTTTGTTGGTTTGTTTTCATTGATATGTATCTACTCAGATGTGGTTGGGTACTTAATTATTGCACTGAAAAACTGACATACGCCTAAGTGCAAAATTTATTTTCAACTGCCATATTTGGGATTAAACATAAGGAAGACTATAATTCACGTTGACTTCAGGGACAAATAAGTTATTAAAGGCTTTTTTGTGACAGAAATAAAAATTATGTGTCTTATTTTATCATATATCGGTATACTTTTATTTGATAATTCAACAGCTTAGAAATCATTTGAATATCTTATATCTTGTTTACTATTTTGGACTGAATATCTGTGAAATGAATTTTTTAAATGAGTGTAATAAGATATATATATATCCCACCGCCCCCCCTCGGTCCTTCCTTACTGGAAGATTCCAAGTGACTTCACAAACTGATTTGAAATTACACACATGAACACCCTGTTGCCCAACCCCACTAGCTATGTAGCTGTCTTTAACAATGGACAAAGCATGGAGGTATGAGGAGAAGAAATCCACCCCAAAGTAATGGTGGGCTATCTAAGCTAATCAGAGGGCTATAGGTTTTGCCCTCAAACACTTTCAAGGGCTGTAAGTCCTCCTTTACCAAGACACAGGATGTTTTCAGACAAGACACTCGCCATTCACCATCCACCCACTATACATGTTGCAGAGCCGCCGTGTTGCCCTATGAGTGCCCTGAAACCTGTATAGTGGGTGGGGAGTGTCTTATCTGAAAATGCCCACAAGCCAAAATGCCCCTAGGAACTTTCCATGCTGCTGTTGGTCACCACAAGGCCAGCATAAACAGAGTGAGTTGCTCCTGTTCAGGCAGCTTCATGAGGAGATTGCATCATCCTGGGATCATGTTACCACAAGGCTTCTACTCCCTCATTGGACATGTCCCCCACAAAATTAGAGGTGTGGGGTTATAATAGAAACATCCCCCACTAAGGGCATTTCCACGCAAGACATTGCCTACCCACTATACATGGTACAGGGCACCTATAGTGCAACACTGCAGCCCTGCAACATGTATAATGGGTGAGGGGTGGGTTATTTATTAATTTATTATTATTTATTATTATTATTTTAAGCATTTATTTAGCACCAGCCATGTACCTGGTGCTTTACAAAAAACAAGACAGACATGGTCCCTGCCCGAGAGCTTACAATCTAAAGACAGGGGATGGGGAGACAGGGAAGGGGGAACAGAGGGAGAGACAAAGGATGCGACATTCATGAGGATGTGAGAAATCAGGTACACGTTCTTGGCTTGGTGGTTACAGTAAATTGGGAGTATACAGATAACAGGTGGGGGATAATCCTGGGTGGGGATGATTGGCAGGAGTTAGCAAGGGTGGCGTGGAAGAGGTGGGTTTGGAGGAGGGACTTGAAGGTGTAGAGGGTGGGGGCGAGGCAGACAAGGGCAGGGGACAGGGAGGGAGTTCCAGGCATGTGGGGCAGCGATGGAGAAGGGATGAAGGCAGTTGGGGGAGCAGGGGAGATGTGGGAGGGTGAGGGAGGGGATAGAAAAGAAGCGGAGTGCTCGAACAGGGGTTTGGAGGGAGATCAGGGCAGAGAGGATGGGGGGAGCGAGGTTGTGAAGGGCTTTGTAAGTGAAGACAAGGAGCTTGTACAGAATATGCCAGGAAGAGGGAGCCAGTGGAGAGAGGAGAGGAGAGGCTACACATGGTCAAAGTGACGGGGTAGGTGAATGATCCTGGCAGCAGAGTTTTGAACAGAGATGAGGGAAGAAAGGTGAGAGTGGGGAAGCCAGCAAAGAGGAGGTTACAATATTCGAGGCGTGAGATGACTAGATCATGAATGAGAGTTTTGGCTGAGGAGACAGACCGAAAAGGGTGGATCATAGCAATGTCGTGGAGGGGAAAATGGCAGGATTTGGCAACGGAGTCAATGTAGGGTTTGAAGGTAAGGTGCGAGTCAACGATGAAGAGTCTGCCCAAGTACTCGGTGTCCTTTGGCGCTGTTTCCAAAGTTTGGGAATTTGGATTCAGAATTCTGGACCTCAAAAAACTTCTAAAACTTTGGAAACTTGTTGCAAAGTTCTTGAACCCACAGTCAAAGCACTTTCCAGAAAAGCAGGCTAGCAAGAGTGGGACAATTGGTCAAGAAGAGAACCCAAAAAAAGTGCAACTGCATGCAGAAATCCCAAAATAACAACAGCAGTACTGTATCCCCAGCCTAGCCCTCCATCTGCAGTGAGTGCACCCATTTTATCATTATGTCAACCAAGCACTGCACAGAAATACAGGCTAGCAAAGGACAGTGGAGTTCGTTGCTCCCTGGGTGGGTAGTGGGTGGAGATGTGTGTTGCACGGGAGCATGCACGCACCTACACCCACTGCAAGTGGTCTTTACACAGATGCCTCCACCCAGCGAAACTGGGTTGAGGCATCTCATGTGAAAAGGGCCCATGTTGCAGGACTGCAGCGTCGCCCTGTACCATGTATAATAAACTGTAATAACCATTTTATCAGTGTTTGAGTATCTGTGTAAAAAGGACGTAAATGTGATCAGAATCCAGTCTCCTTTATTTGGTCCAATAAAATATATCCTTCAAACTACTTTGTTTTCACCCCTGATTTACCACTGGAAGAATAAAGAATGAAATCAACCATATAGGAAGTTTAACGCTGTCATTTCAGAGAATCTATGCACCTAAAACCTGATGTTTAGGCTATTAAGGAACTCCCTCCAGTTCATATTGATGTGCTTCATTTTAATGTTGCAAAGAAAAACATAATAATAATGTAAATGAGAAAACAACAGATGAAACTTACATTATCTGCTTTTGCCAAATATCCAAATTAAGTCTAAATACAGAGTACAACTCCAACATGGTAGCTTTTTAATGATCTGTGCTATATTCCTAATTTTCACTGAGTTAGAGTCCTAATCACAAAATACTGCAGCTAACTACAAACTACCAGACTAGAATTAGAAACTGAATAACAAAATGTAACCATTTTATATTGTAAAATACTAACTATACGGTTCCGCATAGTATGTGTTATTGTATATGAGAATTTAATCAGATTTGCTCTGTCACTGCAGAGTGATCAGAAACATAACATGAAACAATTATTGTGTACACTTTGCTTGCAAATTTTAAATTCCACCCCTCGTGTGATTATCATTTGTAATAGAACTTGAAGTCTGCGTTATAATTGAACAAGTGTCTTAATTCTTGAAACTGACAGGAATGCTTGTCTTTGTCAAGGAAAATCATGATGAATGGTCACATAAATCAGAACACTTTTGATGCAGTCAAAGCTAATGCTGATAGTGTTCCAAATTGCTGATCTTGCCAGGGTCTTCTTGGAATGCTTAATTTATGCACTATATTTTATGGGGATTTATTGTACTAAATAAAGAGACCTCATACAAATGTCTATCTGTCTATCTATTCTATGTCGATCTGTGTTATTCGTTTTTCATTTTTGTTATTACAATAACAAAAACAAAAATGATAATAATAAAATCAATAATGATTTTTTTTGTTATCGGTGTTGTTATTGGTATCGGTGTCTCATGAAACTGAAACTGTTGTTTTCAGTTTTGTTTCCATTTTCATCAGCCTGTGTTTTGGTGGGTTGTGTGTGTGGGGGCTATAATGAGATGCAGTCTGCTGGCGCTTCTGCCACCGGCACTTCTTACACACACACACACACACACACACACACACACACACACACACACACAGATGAAAACAGAAAGAAAGCCAAAAATTTTGGGTTTTTGCGATACTGATACCAAAAAACGAAATTTCATTATTAACAAAAACCAATAGCAACAGTTTTTAATAACAAAAGCAAAAAACGAAAACGAATAACGACATTGGTCCCTGGCACACACCTCTAAAGTTTGATATGAGAAATTCAACTTAAGTAGATTTAAATACACTCCACCAGCATTATAATTTGCTTTGTTATGGCACAATTTTTGCTATAATACAGGTGCAGTGATGGCACCCAATGTTTTTGATCAGTATTTGTACTCCAGGACAGGCAGAGGGAGGTATCTTCCTGCTCTGGGGTACAGTGGTTAAAAATGATGGGAGCCATGCTGCAGAGAGGGGGTGGGGAGTTCAGTCTCGTGTCAGTGAAGGGTGTGAGGGTCACAGTGAGAGAGGGAGACTAGAAAGATTAAATTAGGCTAGAAGAACACTGGGGTAAGGACTGTCAGTGGGTAGCACTAGAAGCATAGGGTGCACTCTGAAAGGGGCTGCTGGTAGCAAGACTTACCAGTGTGCACAGGTGCCACATCAGAGTTTAATGAAGTGAGCAGATGGATGGCTGTACTAGGGCTGGGAGTGTCAGTGACAGAACATTCCAGAGATGGTGGGAGGCCTGCCAGAGATGGGAGGCAGGCCCACTCACTAACATAGCGCTATGCCATGTCTCCTGGGAAACTCCTCCTGGTTCTGACATGCCTCCTGCCTACCCTGGAAATTCTAGTCACTGGAGCCTGAGTAAATCTCCACCCATCACTCCATTAACACAAAGACTACAGCTGAAAGAGGGGATCTGCAGAAACAGGTAACCTGTCAAATTTCCAGTACTCTAATCAATCCGGTAATTATTGGGTACCATACATACCTGATTACAACCCAATCGGGTAATGGATATTGTGAAACGTCAACTTCCAGTTCTGGAATGTCAACTTCCAGAACCAATATTTTTGACATTTTTGTTGATATAGTCACTCCCAACATGGATATATCTGGTTTCCGTCATGTTCCAATACTTTTTGGGCAACTTCCAGTCCCAAAAAACTACTTCAGGTTCCCTCCCCCCGCTGCTCCCCCCCATAATCTTTCTTCTTTAAACACTTATGGATTTTCCATCCCAGAAAATCTACTTCTGGTTCCAGGAAACTAATTCTGATTACTTAATTTTTAGTGTGCCAATTTTTTTTATTTTACAGCTCGATATACGGATTAGTATAATGATATGCCAACTGGGAAATGGTAAATTCAAAAATCATTACTGTAGTTACCCGAAAGCTGGTATTACCCATGGGTACTAAATTTAGTAAACATTTCAGCTCTAGATTACCTGTACTGGTTAGTCTTGGTGCTGGTGTCCCTGTCCCGGTGCACCCTCTGCCCATTCCATTAAGCCCTGTCCCTGGCTTCCCCAGCCCCATTAAACCCTTTCCCTGTGCATGCCCCTGGCCCAATCCACCCCCCACCCACCTGGTCCATCAAGCTCTGCTACAAGTGATTCCCACCCCTAGCTAATTTAGCTGCCCACAGATTCCCCCCACTGTGACCCTCACTCTTTGAAACTGCAACTCAGTCCTCTCTGCCCCTGCCACATTGATATCAGAAGACAAGAACCACCCTAATCTCCTGACCCATGGGTCAGGTGATCCCCACCACTATCCCTGGTTATGAGGTGGTTTTGGTTATATGGGGGATGGCTTGCAAATATAGCATTATAATGTGAGTGCAGTGTAAGTGGGGCGGTGAAACCTTTACTTAACTAAAGGTTAAATTAACCTCCCAGGTGAAAATAGTAGTACTTTTGAGTAAATTAATGATTTTTAGGTGGCATATGGTGAAAATCATATCTAGAGTACTATATGCTGTATAGTATATATACCCTTCAAGCTTGCAGTGCAATACACAGTGCTCTAGGGGTGTGCATGTCATTTTCATTATTACAATAACTAATTAAAATGGTCATTTCATTATTGTTATTGCGGAGGAGAATGGGCCTGAGGTAGCTGGGAGCCGCTGCTGTATCCTGCTCTAAGATTGGGTCTGGAATAACTTCCTGACAGCTGTTACTGCTGGGATTGCATGAGTGGGGCTGGTTAGTGTACCATGACTTCCAGGGGGAATTGTTGTACGCGGGGACCCTGATTGCCATCACCTGTCGGGAGGAAGTCGAGCATAAAAGACCTCTGCTGCCTGCGGCGAGTGAGGAGTGGGGGAGAATGGGCCTGAGGTAGCTGGGAGCAGCTGCTGTATCCTGCTCTAAGATTGGTTCCAGAATAACTGCCTGACAGCTGCTACTGCTGGGATTGCATGAGTGGGGCTGGTTGGTGTACTGTGACTTCCAGGGGAAATTGTTGTATGGGACCCTGATTGCCATCACCTGCAGGGAGGAAGCCGAGCATAAAAGACCACCGCTGCCTGAGGCAGCGCCGTAGATGCACACCCAAGGGCTGCGCGCCTAAGGGCTGCGCTCACAAGGGCACGCCCTTGTGCACGTGGACTTAGGCATTGGCCAAGTGTGCCAGGAGGAGCTGTTTGAGTCTTCTCGTTTCTTTAACCTTTGGACTTGCCCAACAACAATTGACTGAGGGCTGAAACTTCAGATATGTCTCCTTCTGTATTAGTGACATCTAAGCAGTGGAAGATGGATGGGATTTGTGCCAGATACCCTCTGCAGTAGCAGAGAAGGGGAGCCAAGCCCAAGTCCTCTCCACTCAGAACCACCTTTCTCCCCCTAGGGATTTGTCGGACTCAGTCATAAATCTTCCTAAAGGGCAGTCCCCTCGTATACCCCCCATTACAGATATCTACAACTTGAGCTGTAGGGTTTTGACCCCAACAATGGAAGTGAACTCTTTGGCAAGTGACCGTCTTGCTGCTTTTTTGTCTGGCCATGTGGCTTTGACAAGTGAAACTTTGCAATTCATGCTCCTTCAGTTGAATCAGCGGAATGAAAAAGTGGAGACTTTAAATTTGTATATGTGTTATACCAACTATCCAAGGGGTGCCACAGGGGAGTTTCAGCAGTCTCTAAAGCTATCTAACTCCCCCTTGACCCCCTCCCTTATGGCTAAGGAGGCAGTTGTAGCTACCTCCATCTGCCCCCCTGTGGCCCCTCCAGTATCTCCCCAAGAAAGACCCGAGTGCTTTAGGATTCGCAGATGTAATTTAATTTTTACTGTCTTGCCTCTACCAGGTGGACACCTTCCCTCTTGGGACACTCCACTGGATAATGCCGAACATTTAAGACTATTATTAAATAAGCCGGTAACGAGGCATGATATTGTTTCTATTAATTTGCTGCTAAGATCTAAAACTAGGCTGTTAGTAAATGTTGGATTTAAATCACCTACTATAATTTCAATAATCCAGCAGAAAGAAGCTCGCTTGAATAGTTATGCAATTTATATCTCTAAAGCTTACCAATCAGAAGCTAGAGATTTATGTATATCGGATAAAGAATTGCCTCGGGCAAGATCTTCCTCGAGAGTACAACCTGGTCAGTTATACCAAGGGCCCCTTTCTGCTCTAATTCCAGAACCGGCATATGTGTTAGCCGAGGATTTTTCAGGCCAGGCTAATAATTTTAGCTGAAGGAATGGCTCTGGGGTTCAGGGGATGGAGGTTGATCCTCATCACAATCTCCAGGCTGTTATGCCTGTATCCCCATCTTCCTGTTTCTCCAAAGAGAAGGGTTGTACCCCCAGTGTCATCTCAAGGGAGTTTACTCGATAGATTGGAGCAGTTGCACAGGCAACTGAGTGAACTAAGGCCCTCTAAGAAGCCTCCTAGTTTAGAAATCGGTCCCTCAATTGCTAGGGACAAGGGTCATTCATATAGGGAACTGCAATCTCCAAGACCCTCTCACCCCTGCCCGGTGACTTTGTCTCCTATAGTGGGTGGAGTTTGTGGGGGGTGATGGAGGACAGTGATGGCTCTTTGTTTGGTCTCTCAGAGGGTCGGGGATTGAGTAAGCAACCATTGGCACTAAACCATGCCTCTTCTCTTGGGGTCCATACCCTACAGAGATTCTCTTCTCCAATTCTGATCACCTCTGAGAGGGTCAGGTCCAGTAAGGGTAGTGGATCTGAGTCTGCTTGTCTTCCATTGATATCCCATCCACAAATAGCTAGTAACCCCCTCCCCCCCCCTTTACTGGAGCTTCCTTCTGCCCCAGTGGGATTTGACCTAGGGGGTCCATCTGAACCCTTATCTCTCTTTGATCCAGTGATGAAATTATGACGATCTCCTAACGACCTCCTGAAGTACCACCTTGTAAGCTGGAATATTGCCGGTTGGAAGGCTCGTCAGGTGGACATGAGTTTATTTGATTTTATAGGGGATTTTGATGTTATACTTCTGCAGGAAACCTGGTCTCAGGATAATCTTGAATGTAATGGGTATGAAGTTCATTGTGTTAAGGCTACTCCCTCTGTATTACATGGTAGGCCAAGTGGGGGTTTGGCATTATTAGTTCCAATAGCCCAGGAATTAAAAAGTGTTTTTTGTTTCATCATATAAATCAAATATTGCTATTTATCAGTGTGTATTCCCTTTGGGCCTGGAACTATTGATCAGGAATGTTTATTTTCCCCCTTTTGCTTCCACTTATTATTCTACTAATTTATGGGATGTTATTGTTGAACTTTCTCAAGAGGCCATGAGAACATACCCTTCAATACCTTCGGTTTTTGGCAGAGATTATTTTAACATCAGAACTGGTAATCCAGTTGAGCTTCAAATCCTCCTGCAACTAGATTATTCTGTTTCCTTTCCTCCTATCATTTTTAGATAGTCTAGCGACCGGGTGGTCGGATCTGGAGCAAATTTGCTGACTGAATTGTGTGATAGCCTAGAGCTAGTGATCTTAAATGGTCGA
>QEPC01004058.1:109635-124600 GCA_003113815.1 Sphenodon punctatus
GGTCTTGCACTATTTAATTTAAATAGTGGTTTTACTTTGGCTCTCTGACATTTTCCCATTTCCAGACTTTAAGAGAGTTCTCTAATGTGACAGAATATCAAAGAAAGACTATCAGGCAACAGGAGGACATAGGAGTAGCAGGCACTGGCAAGTGTCTCTGGACCACAGGTTGAAAGCCACTGCCACAGAGAGTCATGGACCTGAAACTTGGGGTGCCTCCATAGGCATTCACATCCCGCAGGACTGCTTGCTTGAACTTTGCTGATATTTTTCCCTGTTCCCGTTCCCTTCTCATTATCAGCGCTCAAAAGACACATAGGCACTGTTAGGCAGCAGGCAGGCAGAGGAGGGGGCAGGTGCTGACATTTGGTACCCCAAGTATAACAGGGTTTCAACTTGCAGCAAGTGCCCTAGGTCAGCAAAATATGAAAGAGAGATTGTCAGATTGATGGGCTCAGAAGTCACAGACACTAAGAAGGCACTCAGAGGGGGTTATAGGATCCTCAGTTCCCTATCCCCAGCACCCCTGTTTGGCACTGCCAAGTTACTGGCAGCACTGAAGACCAACCTATCCCAGGGGTTCTCTCTGTCCATCATGGTGCTGGCTGATGTTTTCCCAATGACAAATGGCCAGCAGGGATGCCAATCATATCTTTGTGACACAATTGTCTTTGTCACATATAGTACTCATTGTAAGTAAGGATTCCAGAGTATGTGAGTATTGGCAAAGGGTATGTTAATTCAATTCTGTATTGATTTAATATACTATGAATAAAGATATGTCCAGATAGAATGTGTCCCTATGTTTTAATGGAACCAAGGTTTCCTAATGGAAATAAGCAGTGTGCACCAATTAAATTAATTTCAATTCAATATTGTTGTGCTTTCAGTATTCTATTTAATATATTCTTTATGTTTTCAAAATGTATAAGAAATGTGAAACATTTCTGGAAAAAAATGAACCTAGATTAACATTTTAGTTAATCCTAATGCCTCACAATGAAGCAACATGCAATAGGTAAAAACAGATGAGTGGGAGGTGAGGCGGCTTCCCAGCCCGGCCAGGGACCGGATATCACAGCCTGCACAGGAGGGGCACCAAAAAACGTGCCCGCAGCTAGAGACCCGTCCCACCACCTGCATGTTGGGAGCTAAACAAACATGAATGTTGCAGACCCTGCCCATGCCCTTCCCCCATTGTCCCACTCCCTACCAAGACAGATAGCCACAGCAACCAGCCATGACACTCAGCCATGGCGGCCCCTATCCCAGGTCAGGTATGGTGGACAGAACAAACATGCTAGACCACGTTTGGCCTGCATTGGCCAGTGTGGGAGGCCCTTAGCCCAAGCTGTGTCCTCAGAAATTTTCTGAGGACTCAGTCTGGACTAACCACCTACCTATCCCAGGGCAGTACTGGGCTAATATCTGCTGGTGCTTAAACAGATACCGGTGGGTCCCAGATTAAACAGATGCTGGTGGGTCCCAGATTAAAGTGGGCCACAACAGGCCACTATCACATCTGTTTTTACCCAATCATAGTCACCTTTTTCTACTGTCCATTTTTCTCCTCTGAGGTGTGACTTGCTTTGGTGCATTAAATCGCTACGTTCTCCTGTTTCAGATCTTAATTTTTGTGACAAAAGCAATATTATCTGTGCACCTAGTTATTCTGCATCTGCTCTATGCTTCCTGAGTTATTTACAACTCAAGCAGTAGAACTGAAAATGACATATTTGGGGGGAAATGAATCTTTGAGTCAATGCAAGATACCGAGGCAAATTAAATGAATATTGGAAGAGGTAGAATTTTTTTTCACATGACTGAATAGTTTCTTACAGAATAAATACACGGCTGTTTGAATGGAAAAAACACTGATTGGCAAAAGACAAGCGAGAAGCTACCCTATTTTACATATAAATGAAAGAGAGTAAAAAAAATAAATTAAAAGTGTGCATTTGAGTCAAAGAACTAGATCTGCAACTGGGCATCTCACCAGTCAGGCACTCTGTTGAATTTGGGGTTCCCAACTCACCCCGTCACATTCGGGCACCAACTGGTACTCGAACGTGACATGTGACCCAACAGGCTACCTGACTCCTCAAGCCCCAAGGTGATTCACCTCACTGGCTGGGCTGCTGATTCTCTGATCCAGATTCCTGGCTGCTTCCTGTTTCTCCCTGGCCTGTGCGCTGTCCAGCTAAGGAGGGAACTTCTTCGCTTTTTCTGAGGGGAAGGGGCAGGAGTAAGGAGGCCTCTTTCCATCAGTGTGCACCCTCCTAATGGGTAGGGGTGTGATCTAGAGCAGTGACTGCCTATTGTGCTTGTATTATTTTTTATAAACATAGTCTTGAAACTATTTAATAACTAAGGGTTTGTCATTTCTACTGTATCCTTTATTTATTTTTTTGGTTTATGATATTTGGACTTACCATAAGTTGTTGGAGGGAAGAGTTACCTTTATGGTAATTGATAGTTTGTGTCATTTTTGTTAATTTATAATTTAAATTATAATTAACCCAATTATGTTTTCATGATTTGATTATGTTTATGGCTAATGACTATTTGCAAAACAACCCAGGGGCTAAGTGTGTCGTCACAAGCTCTGAGAAGAGCAAGGCATTTTAATTTGTTTCTTGTGTTGTCTGTGCTTACAAATGCTGATGCATATTGTGACTTTATCTATTATTTTATGTTACTATTATATTGTATATGGTTTCTGCTTTGGACTGAGAATGGAGAGCCCTGCTTGGTGGGTGGGATGCCTTTGAGACTGTTGTTTGTTTGTTGTTTCAGCGGGGTTTTCTTTAGAGAGACAAGGTTGGTGAGATGCCTATTCTGTGCAGGCCTCGGAGGTGGAGGGCTATTATAGACGCCTAGGGCCTCCGGAAGCACACCTAAGGGCTGTGCGTGCAAGGGCATGCCCTTGTGCATGCGGCCTTAGGCATCGGCTGGGCATTGGGGCGGATTGGGTTGATCTGCCTTCTGTGAGTCTATCCACCTGAACTCTTATATAGTGCTGTAAATGGGCCTGTTAGAGTGCACGCCTGCTCCTCGAAGTATTGTGTTGGGCTGTTGATCGTTGCTTCTCCAGCTTTATTAGTTTGTATATTGTTTGGCTTTTATGATGATTGGGAAGAGTAAGCGATCCCATTCACAGATTGTCCTATCATCTCCACCTTCGAAACAGAGGAAGAAGCATAGCTTTTTCCCTACCTCCAATAGATTTGATGCTCTGGGGGAGGGTCAGGAGGTGGGTGACCTTCTAGGTCCCTCATCCCCTGTGATGCCCCCAGAGGCTACAGGAGGATTGAAACAGCTCTCTCCAAATCAGTTGGTGGGAGGAGTGGTTGGAGGGGTGGGGAGCTTGTTTTATACCAAGAGGAACAGCCTCCTGCAGGATCTAGTGGGTAAGGCTGGCTGTGGAAACCCTTTCATCTCATCCTCAGCACTGACTCAGTTCAATAATCAACTCTTTTTACAAACCAATGGGGTTGCTATGGGGTGTACCTTGGCTCCACAATTGGCCAATTTTTATATGGACTTCTTTGAGAGGATGTTTATTTATGAAGTATGTAGGAATGAGTTTCTGGATTATATTCTCCTATACAAACGTTATATTGATGATTTATTATTCTTCTGGGTAGATTCAGAAGCTGAATTACTTAAGTTTCATGAATATTTGAATAATTGCTGTCCCAATCTTAAGTTTGATTTGCAGTATAGCCCCAAAACTATTCATTTTTTGGATATTATTATTGAGTACAATTTGGGCAATATATCCACTGCAACTTATAAGAAGGATACTGATACGAACTCATTGTTACATTATAAGAGTAACCATCCCAAACATTTAAAAGATAATCTTCCCTTTGGCCAATTGTTGAGACTAAGACGAAACTGCAGTGATCTCACCAGGTTTATGGATCAGGCGAATAAATTGATGGACAATTTGGAGATGAGAGGTTACCCGAGGAGAATATTTAATTTTTTCCCCCCAAAGTTCTTAACTTGTCTAGAGAGTCATTTCTCATCCCAAAAGACCAGAGGGCGGGAACCTGTAGGTTGATTTGTTCTATCACATACTGTCCAGGTTCAGCAGCTATCAAAAGGTCATATTCAAACATTGGCATCTGATTGAACATATACCTGGCTGCAAGGAGAAGCCCATGTTTGCTTATAAAAAAACCAAATCAATCAAGGACATTTTGGTACATACAGACATTAAATACTCCCAGTGAATTACAACTATGCCAACACATTTTTTACCTCCGGTTTTAGGACATTATAAATGTGGGAGATGTGCTCTATGTAAATACAGCACTACAACAAAGGTATTTGTCCATCCTGAGACTAGGAAGAAATACCATTTAAAGTATTTTTCCAATTGTTCTGCTTCGTATGTAGTATACTGTATTCAGTGTCCTTGCAAACTTATGTATGTGGGCTGTACATCAAGATCAATTAAGATTAGAATTAGTGAGCATTGCAGCAATATCAAGAGTGGAATAGCTAAAGAACCTTTAGTTACCCATTTTGAGCAAAAACAGCATAGAGTGGAGGATTTGAGGTATTTTTGCATTGAGGTCATACCTTCTGGACCGAGGGATGTAAATTCACTATTAAGAAGAGAAGTGTTCTGGATTCACAAATTTAATACTTTAATACCCAATGGGCTCAATGAAGAGAATAATTGGTCTGTTTTGTTGTTAGTTGCATGATTTTTTGTTTAGTGTTTTCTTTATTGGTGCATGTTATCTTTTTTATATTCTCAGGTGACAGAGGAAATAATTTTTGGTTGTATCACAATTATTTTTCCTCTCAGTTATACTAATCAGGGAAGTCAAAAGTTTGTAAATAATAAGTGAGTTTGTTATTCATAATTACGTTTTTATTGTTAGTATTATCATGACTATTATTATTATTTGTATACTGTATTACTCTGTTCTGGCCTGTGTATTTAAGGTTTTTGGAGCAACTCAGGGGTTTTGCAGTTGCAGAATTGTGGCAACCAGTCTTGTGAGGTGCACTTCATTTTGTGGGCTGCATTATTACAAGTAGGTTACTTCATTAAGGCTTTTTCAGAGGCTTCTCCATGACGTTATTCCCTGTATAGCTTCACCCAATGGAGATAATTCTACATCGTATTGCATCAAGTGGGCCGCTGCTCTAAGGATACCTGGGAAGATTTTCGGTGATGGTAACTTTTCACGCAGCTGCATGAAATAGAGAGACTTTCTGCGGGACCCTACACTACGAGGAGGGTATGAGTTGAAAATGACACCAATCCAGCTAAGGTTAATCCAGTTGATGATCTACAAGTCAAAACTTCTAGAATGACTGTATTTCAGCTGGAGGGGATGTAGTTGATTGTTCATGATTCAAAACCTCGAGGTGTAGGCGGCTCACCACCCAGGACTGAAAAAGCAGTGGCAGCAGATGGTTAACTGTGAACTGCATTCAGGCTACAGTAAAATTGATCTGTGTTGGTGTTTGGTATGTATGCAGGGGGTTTAGATTGTTTGGTATTCAGCCATTATGGTTTCTTGTAGTTTGCTTCTTAATTGATATAGTCTTCAGCCTCTTGTAAAATGCAAAGTGTAATGATTTGGAAGCACTTGGAGATTCTATATTGCCACATTAATTGTCAGTATCTCTGGTTGTCTGCCCCTAGTGGGGGCGGTTTCTTTGGGGGGAAATTTCCCCAGCCTCTAATCTCCATATTATTTTATTTTAGTAGATATTGAAGGAGATATGTATAGAGATAGAAACTGAAGGGGAATCCATTAAGTTTTATATGGTTTCTTCCCAACAGGGCGTATTCCTCAGAGTTGCCATAGGAAAAGGAAGTCATCTGGAAGTGTAGAGTGAGTTACCATCATAAGCATCCAGGGCTTCGCTTTTCCTTTTTATACATTTGTTTTATTGTTTATTTTTTCATTATTATTGTTTCTGAACTATACACAGTGCCTGTAACCAGGGTTTTGGTTTTGTGTATTTACAGGTGGCATTTATCCTTTTTATAAATATATATATTGCACGACCCATTGAGAAAGGGGAGGAACCCCGAAACGCATCTGGGTCTTCTTGTTTTTTTCCCCACGGGGATTTTTGCATCATGTTTTTTAATTACCTACTTAGTGTTGTTCATGGTTGATATGTGTCTGTGTATATTCATCATCATATAGATCTCATGCTTTGGCAGAGAGTATTTTTACACATAATAAAGGAGTCATTGTTTTCATCACCCCCCACTCGTTCCGTTTTGGTGGCTCATGAGGGAGTTTGTTTTATACCAAGAGGAACAGCCTCCTGCAGGATCTAGTGGGTAAGACTGGCTGTGGAAACCCTTTCATCTCATCCTCGGCACTGACTCAGTGCAACCAGATTAGATCTACCATTACATTTCTGGAGGAGCATGTTTTGCTCACAGCACAGACGGTACAAAGTCTATTCTCTCAGTTGAATGTCCTAACTCTGAAGGTTACTGAATTATCAGGCCTACTAAATAAAGAGAAAGCTGACAAGGTAATTACTAATTTTCCTGTTGCAGCCTCTGAGGTTATGGAAGTGAGGAACTCGGGAATAGAAGAGGATACGATTTTGGCTATTGAGCATAGGGATGTTAACTCTAGGGACACTAGATCTTCCTCAATTTTCCATGCGAGGGCAAACAGCAAGCTAACCCTGACTATTAAACCTTCCCCTTGCGGCAATCTTCCCTTCTGGAGTTCTACATTAGATGCAGCGGAACATCTGAGAGTTATAACTCAGCTCTCTATTACCAGCAGGGAGATTGTGCACGTGGATCTTATTGGTATGGACAAATCACAGAAATGTGTGATTTTACATTTTGCACACAAAGATACTATGTCTGCTATTTGAGGGGAAAAACATATCATGGCCCGGGTAGGGGTTTATCTTTCCTTTGTATATATAAGAACTTCTTTAGGGAGGGAAGACCCCACCCTGAGAGTGAAGCCCTCTCCACTGATCTCTGAACTGGGGGATCTGAAGGCCAATCAGCTTTTACCATCATCTGTCCCCCCCCCCCCCCCAATCTCTCATAGACCTGGATACACATCCTGATCAGGTGGATGGAGTTATAACTCAGGGGATGGAGGTCCAGTTGGGTTTCCAGCATCAATTAATGCCCGAACATGGAGCTGAGGAATAGGTAGGGGCTTCTGAGGGTACAGTACCTACCATAAATTCTAATCTCCTTCTTGACAAGCTTTCTTCCTTGTATCATAGTATTCATAAGTCCTTTGGTTAAGGTCGCAAACCTGGAGGTGGCATTGCTGACCTGGGGGTGAAAGGCGGTAGAGTCCTTCAGCCAATCCCTCCCCCTGTGGTCAGCTTTGGTCCCTCCAAAGCTGCCCCGCCACCCTGCCACTCCTTGAGTTCCCCGCCAGAGCTTGTGTTGACATTCACTCCCATAGATTTGGAAGGTATACAAGACACAGACACTATAATCGAGGGTCATCAGTCTGATAGCATGCCAGCTTTGGAAAATCCAGTTTTGGCGGACAGGCAGGTAATGTTAGATTAGTGCCCTCCCCTGACGCATCCTCCTCAAGTAATGGATAACTCGGTTTCAGGGCCGTTGGCTGAGGTTAATGATCCTTAGGGGATTCCAGGGGCAAAGTTTTGAACTTGGTGTCCTGGAATATTGTCGGTTTGGCTGCTAAATCCAGGGATCCAGAAGTTATGCGTTATTTTGGCCAGTATGATATAATCTGTCTGCAGGAGACTTGGTGTGAGCTGGAGGATATTTTGGTAGAAGGATTTGTTACATGGTCTTCCCCTGCCTGCCGGGTGGCGGCTAAGGTCACCCTGAGGGGGGGGATCTGATGTTTATGCTCTCTCAGGAAGCCAACATACAGGGAAAATTTTTGGAGGGCCTGGGAAATAATCTTCAGGACCTGCACCTGACCTTTCCATCCCGGCATCCTCCATTACTCCTGATTAACGCCTATAATCCCCCTGCCAACCAAGTTCAATCTCTTTGACCCCAACTGAGAGGGGTTCTTCTTGATTATCAGGCCCAATTTCCAAAAGATGGCTTGACGATTCTTGGAGACCTCAATGTTCGTATTGGGGCTAATGCCCCTGCTATTTTAGCTAGTATGGGATGCGATCTCTCCTGGGCAGACCCTAAGCAGTTTAGAACTTCACGGGATCAGAAAATTAATTCGACTGGTCATGAATTATATAGACTGACCTTGGATATATCCCTGTGGATACTTAATGACAACTGCCCAGGAGATATAGGAGGAAGCCTGACCCTTTTGGGTGGGTCTGAGGGCAGTGTGTTGGACTAGGCCATTGTCTTCCCCCTCTCTGGCCAATCATCTGAGGTCCTTTAGGGTGGGGAAACTTGTGGCGAGTGATCATTTCCCCATCCAGACTGCCCTCAAGGTGGCCTTTTCTTTGGTGCTCATTGCCAATGACAAGAGCCTTTATGACCCAGAGGGTCAGACACCTATAGTTAGTAATGTTCGTTGGTCATCCTTGGTGGAAGCCAATGTTCTTGACATTCTGGACAGCCCTGAGGTTCTGAAACTTGGTGCCCAAATAGGGTCTGCGAATGAGCTGGCAGTGGCTTTGGCTGCATGGTTCCAGCTAGTTGATGTGTCGCGACCTAAGCTTACTCCGGTATCTAGACCTAGGTCTTGTTTGTCTAGCTTCAGAGCTCTTGGTGGGATATGGAGTATAGATCCGTTAGGGCATTAAGGATGGCAATCCGCACATTCCGATTATATGGAGGGGCCCCCTTTTTGGATAGTTATAGGATTTTAAGAAATTGTTATAAAAGACTGATTGTCAGGAAAAGGAAGGAGTTTGCTGAACTCCATTGGGTAGCTTTACAGGGAGCAATTGATGGTAAGGATTCCCATGCTTTCTGGAGACTTATGAATAAGTTTCTCCATCAATGACCCCCAGCAAAACTACATGGGATTGCCCCATGTGTACAGACAGGCTATCTTCCCAAGCTCTTTGAGATGAATGTTTCGGACCATGGGAGTGAGTGCTGCCTACCCGGAGATTTGCCACAGTGGGGTCCGGTTGAACCCTCTGAAGTAGCCTTAGCAGTAAAACATCTAAAGAGAGGTAAAGTGACCGACCCCGATTGCATTCCTGGTGAACTATTGCAAATAGTCCCAGATTGGGAGATTTGCACAATTGCCCAGCTTTTCCCCCTCATAAATAAGTCAGCCAATGTACCGGAGATTTGGAAATCTAGCACAGTAGTGCCAATCTACAAGAAGGGGTCTCGTTTGGAGCCAAAAAAACTTCAGACCAAACAGCCTGCTGTGCATTATATCAAAAATCTATGCCAGGTTATTATTACACAGGCTGCAGACCTGGTGTGAAACTGAAGGCATTTTGGCTGAGGAGCAAGCTGGATTTAGACCCAATTGCTCTATCACAGCCCATGTTTTTGTTCTTCTACATCTTTTTAATAAATACCAGTATCGAAAGCGAAAGCTGTTTCTGGCATTTAAAGATCTGTCATCAGCGTTAGATATGATCTGTAGAACACAACTGTGGGCTGAGTTAGAGCGTTTACATATAGATGGGAGACTACTAGTGCTTATTAGGTCTTTATACTCTGGTACATCTATGACGGTGAGAATGCCACCACATGGTGTATTTTCTGACCCGACACCAACCTTTCATGGGGTTCGACAAGGGTGCCTATTGGCACCGACTCTATTTAACATTTTCATGAACTCTTTGATAGTTGAACATAGAGATGCTGGAAATTACCATCCTCCCCGAATTGGTAATAAGAAGATTTTTCTCCTAATGTATGCTGACAATACCATGCTGATTTCCTTTAGCAGACGCGGCTTAGATAGATCTTTGGCGGATTTTGGTAATAGATGCTGCAAAAAAAAAAAAAAGCTTTCCATCAACTATGAGAAAGCCAAAATTATGGTTGTCGCGAAACACTATAGGAAATACTTCTGGTCATTGCAGGGTCATTCCTTGTTGCAGACCAGAACTTATAAGTATCTGGGTATTACACTGGCTGATAATGGTACCTGGTCTGCCCATATATTAGCAGCTAAGGCAAAGCCACAATTAGAGTCTTTGGCTATACAGAGTTTCTTTTTTTATTATGGGCAACTCTGCATTTTTTATTATGGGCAACTCTGCTTCAAAAGCTCTAACTATGAAGGTGGTAGCAAGTATGCTGTATGGGGCACCAATTTGGGGACATGATAAGAAGACCGTGGATAGATTATGTCCAATTATCAATCAATTTTGGAAACGAGTTCTGAGACTTCCCCCATCTACAAATTCTGCGATGATAGCCCTGGAAGTGGGCTCCCAGTCTTTAGGGGCTATCGTTGAAGTGCGCCTTTTAAAATTCTGAGTGAAGCTTCGGGATGCCCCAGTCACTTCTCTATTGTTTTTGGCTATGAATGGAAAGCAATCGGACGTGACTGGTGGTGTTGATTCTTGGTGGGCGGACGTCAAACCTTGTTTAGCCTTGTTGGGCTTTTCAGAAGTATCCCTAAGGGGCCTCTCTAGTACCCTCATAGTGAGGCTGCTGAAGTAGCGTATTTATGATACTGATAGACAAAAACTAAGGGCACTTGTCAGTAATGTGAATTCTGCTCCCTTTTATAAATATCTATTACCTCCTCATGGGGGGGCTTCATATATATATCAGCTTTACAATCCTGGGCTGAGACAGGCCTTTATTAGGCTGAGGTTCCAGTCCATGTGCACAGTCGTCCTGTTGGGCCGCTACCAGGGGGTTCCATATTCTGAATGGCTGTGCCCATGCGGTGGTGGGGTCAAGGATTTGGGACACTATTTTTTTTTTGTCCCTTATATGCTGTTCAACGTTGCCAACTTCAAGAAATTGTTGGATTGGATGACTCTTGACCTAAACTGCAGCAGCTACTCTATCTTCTTGGAGACAGAGTACCTGCTAGAACCAGATCGGTGGCAATCTTTGCAGTTAGAATTGGATCTATCTGTTCTAGACCGGCCTTCAATCTACCTTGTTGTTCTTAAAGGAGGAGAGAGGGAAGGACAGAAGAACCTTTTGCTTTTTGCTATGGATCCGTTCTTATGGATTGACAGTTGGCTATTTACTTGTTTTGTTTATCTACATTTTTCATTTGTTATATCTGTACTGTATTTTGCTTGTATATCAGGCAATCTTCCTTTTTATCCATTTGTGATCTTGTTTTATCTTGTGATGGCCATGGGGCCAACAAGTTAATAAAAGAACTAAAAATATTGTATATCCTGTATTTTGATTTTATTATGATATCATTTAATTTAATTGTAACATCTCATGAATTTGTAAAGGTCTATGGCCAGTAATAAAGTTGTTCATTGATTGATGGATAGGGGTGTGCACCAGGCCCCCATGTCATTTTCATTTTTTGTTATTTTTGTTATTTAAAAATGTCTTTATTGTTATCGTTATTGATGACAATGTTGTTTTCATTATCATTGTCATTGTTGGTATTGGTATAGTTTCAAATGAAGATTCTATTGTTGGTACTGGTATCAATTCTGATAATATATTATATAAATAATAATATGTAAATAATAAATAATATATAAATAATAAAATGTTATAATATATAATATATTATCAGAATCGATACCAATACCAAAAATAAAATCTTCATTTGAAACTATACCAATACCAATAATGACAATGATAACAAAAACAACATTGTCATTAATAACGATAACAATAAAGACATTTTTAAATAACAAAAATTACAAAAAATGAAAATGACATGGGGGCCTGTTGCACACCGCTACCTATCAATCAATCAATCTATCTATCTATATAATAAAACAGACTAGGCTAAATACCTATATAATCTCTAATCTCTCTATATGTACACACGTAATATCTATCTATCTACTTGTGTACTGTTGTGAGCCGCCCCGAGCTGCCATTGTGAAGGAGAGGGTGGGATATAAGTATTTGTAAATATATAAAATAAATAAATCTAAGGGAGACGGGGAAGGGAAATGAGGACTACAATGAAGACTAGGGAGGATTTTTTGTGTGCAATCACCACAGTTCTGTAAATGCAACTTGACAAGCAGAGCTCTCACAAAACCAAGAGAAAAAGTCTGGCCCTCCCATTATAAAGGGTTGCAGTGCCCTCTCCCAGAGCCCCCCTAATTGGTTGTGGGAGGCATCAGGCATTGAGCAATCACAGAGAGCCATGAGACTGCTGGGGCCTGCTTACACTGCTCATTGGCCAGCGATATAAATGCATCTATCAGATACTGCTGAGCTGCTCGCCCCTCCCAACACAGGCACAGTTCAAGAGTTCAACCCTGTTAAGACTCCGAGATGTCTGCTCCCTCCTCCCCTCTCTACATTTTCCCTCCAAAACCCAACTGCCACAGCACTAATAATAATGACAATTATAACAACATTTTCATTGTCATTATTATCAATTGTCATTTTTGTTATTGTAATAATGAAAACGACATGCACACCCTTACGTAATGGGTTCTCTATTCCTGTTGGGGAACCAGGTACCCCATCAGGTGCCCACTGGGAGTGCCCCAAAATGTGGGTATTACCACGGGTAGCTAAAATGCTACCCAATGCATCTCTACATTGAACCAATCTGAAGTATGGTAAGAAAAATTTAGAATGCAACTTTTGGCCTAATTAACTCTGGCCTGCTCCATTGAAACGCTACGAAAAGACCATTCTATAGTTTTGCTCCAAAACCTGTGGAAGTCAGTGGAAAAATTCCTTTGATTTCAATGTACTTCTAAATAGACCATAAAATCTATATGGGAAATTACAAAAGATGACATTTATCAAAGGTTTGTTTCAAAATGCTAGGGATAGAAAGGATCAGATATGTGGAATCCCTTCAACAAATGCACCCAAATCAAAAGGAATATTTTTCTTAGATACAATAAATGTTGGATTAATCCCTATATTTTATAAAATGGTAAATGACTTTAAAATATATAGTGTTGTGAAAACTGTAAATAAAGTTAATTTATGTAAAAACAAACACTTTGATCTTCTGATTTCTCCATGAAAGAGAAGATTACATACACAAGGACTAAACATGTACTCCACACAACCAGATAAAAGAAAGCAAAGTTTCATTATTATAATGAAGTGGCACTTAGTCCATTTCTGGATTAGTTATATCTCAGTCTCCTTAGTAATTTATCAGGTTACCCATTAGTAAACTATTATTTCTTTAACTCACTTTCCAAAGCTTGTGTTCTTAAAATTAAAAATGTTGGCTTCCATCTACAGAACCAAAAATATGTACCAAGTATCAATTCATGAGGTATTTTACAATCTTGTATTTATTTATAATTAAGTTTATATGCCGCCCCCTCCTGCTTACAAGCATCTCGGGGCAGCTAGCAACATTCTAAAAACATACAATAAAAACCATTTAAAATCAACATTATTAATTAAAAAACCCAATACCCAAGCAATAGAGTCCTCCCTAACCCAACCCAAGCGAACCCAACCCACCCATCCCATCTCCCTCTGCAAGGGCCTGACAGAACAGCCAGGTCTTACACTGTCTGCACTCTGCAGAAAGAGGGGAGGTCGGTGTCCATGCAGACCTCCAGTGGGAGGAAGTTCCACAGCTGCAGTGCAGCCACAGAGAACACCCTCCTCATGACCGATACCTGGGAAACCCGGGGGGCCTCAAGGAGGGTGCCCCCAGCCAACCACAGAGGCTGATCCAAGATCTGGAGGGTGAGGCAGTAATGCAGGTAGGTGGGGCCCAGGCCATTTAGGGCTTTAAAGGTCAGCACCAACACCTTGAATTGGACCGGAAGACTATTGGCAGTCAGTGCAGAGAACGGAGCACTGGAGTAATGTGCTCATGTTGGCCCGTCCCCTTCAGGAAATGGGCCGCCTCATTCTGCTCTGGCTGTAATCTCCAGATTATTACCAAGGGTAGCCCCACAAAGAGTGCATTACAGTAGTCTAATCTCGAGGTAATAAAAGCATGGATGATTGTGGCCACTATCACAGTTTACTATCACAGCAACCCTGTCAGATATTAGTATTGCCATTTTATTTTTTATTTTTATTTATTTATATAAAATTTCTATCCCACCCCTCCTGCCAGACAGCAGAATATACATATTTAGGCCTGGCTTATTCAGCTTCACGATCATGGCAGGCCAATAGAGAACTTTGGTGGGCTAAACCTAGGCAGTCAACAGCAGGAGTTTTAAAACATTATTGTGCTTCTCCGTCGGCCTCAATAGAACAAGTTATTAATATTTTTACAGCCCAAGTTCTCCCTCAACTCCTGTATAGTGCTGAGCTATGGTTTTTTACACATACCCCTAGATTGGAGCTTCCCCAAAATCACTTTATTAGGAGCTTATTGGGGGCCCCAAGAGCATCACCTCTTTCTATGTTGCGCTTGGAGACGGGCTTTTTAGCTGTTGAAATTTAAGCTAAACTAAGAGGCCTTTTTTATTGGTGTAGACTATCCCATGGTAGGATGGAGTCGCTGGCATACAAATGTTATAGCGAGCAAAGATACCACCAAGGCCCTCTACAGTATAAATGGTGGAAAGCGATAAAGGAATTGTCGTTGAATCTAATATTGCCACTTGACCTGGCAGAATTGCCCACTGATAAAGCTGCGATTAGGAAGAAACTTTGTGACTGGGCTATAAGTAGAGAGAGTACAGCAAACAAGAGGGGGGACAGAATGACACCCTGCAGGACTCCACACATGAGGTTCCAGGGGGAAGATGTACACTCCCCCAAGATGACCTGATGAGTTCTCCTGGCCAGGAATGAACGAAACCAGTCCAAGACTGTCCCACCAATCCTGGCACGGCCCCACAGGTGAGTCACCAACACCTCATGATCGACTGTGTCGAATGCAGCCGAAAGGTCTAGTAGGACCAGTAAGGTCTGACAACCCTGGTCCAACACCAGATGGAG
>QEPC01004058.1:181824-198837 GCA_003113815.1 Sphenodon punctatus
AATATGTATCTAGAAGCTGCCACTCTAGCTCCAGGACCCACCATCATGGGTCTGGGGGGGCCATCATTCCTCGCACGGAGGTGATGTCTTTCCACCGCATCAAGAAACAGCCACTCCAGCCCCAAGAACCTCTGTCAGGGTGCTGGGGCCAAGTTACAGGCAGGGAGGGCTGTGGCTAATACCTAGAAGTTTTCACTCTTGCCCCGGGGCCCACCATCATGGGTCTGGGGCCATCATTCTTCACACAGAGAGTCTTTTTCCGAACACCTGATCCAAACCAAACAGGACCGAACCGATCCAAACGGCCAAACCCGAATGCGGCTAGCAAACCAAATGGCTGAATCGAACGGGCGAACCGAACCGGACCAAACGGCCGAAATCGAACTGCGATCTGTTCGCCCATCCCTAGTCACTTCAGGGATAGAAGAAAATAATGTGGAGATCAGCACCAGGAAAATCTGGAGATTACTTAGCTCCACCACAGAACACCAGGGGCATATTTTGACATAGGTTTGATTTGATTTTCAATTTTCAATTTTAATTTTCTGATAGCATATTTTCTAAAACTTGACCAACTATGAAATTGAAATCCTTGGCTACCATGTCATTGTATTCAGGAAAGTTTTCAGGTCTACCATAACTCCTATTCCATCCTTCACTCAGTGTGTATCAACAGAAGTGATGGCAGAGTGACACCGTCACAATGCGATCCTGGGTCAGGATCATGTCGCCATCACTGTCTGAACCTGGTCAGCTGGCATAACAAATGTGCTGGCAGTCAGGCTGAGTGGGAGGGCAAGGAGATGCATGTATGTGTGTCCACCTGGCCCCACTCCCTGCTGCACCCAGTGACCCACTTCCCTGATAGACAGTCTGGGGGGACTCTGGGCTGGGCCAGGCCAGAAACTGTGGGCTCACACACATGTTAACCGCTGTAGCCTGCTTAGGCCTAGATGGGTGGGTCATTGCCTGGGCTGTGATCCCTGAGATATCTGGGATCACATTCTGTGCTAGCCACCAGTACACCTGGGAGCAGCCCCGAACTAACATTTGTTGACCTGTCAACAAACGTGCTGGTGTCTCATGGGTCTAAGCAGGCCACCATCACATTTGTTAATACTTATTTCCCCCTCTCCTCTGTAATTAAGTTAAGCACTATGGGTGTATATTTAATTTTTGTTATTATAATAACAAAAATGAAAGATGGCTCTTTCATTTTCCTTATTGCATAATGAAAATGAAAGAACATAATAATGATATACTGAAAGAATTTCATTTTGTTATGCATTAATAGGAAAAGTCTGAAAAACATATGTTTGACTGTAACTTTTTTGTTTTTTATCTGATTTGGATGAAACCTATCAAACGTATACCCCAATGGATAGCATTATGATTGCCACATTTCAGAAAGATTGGATAAAGGGATCTGATTTTATAATCTGTTGTTGTTTGTTATTTTACAAAAATCTGCATGCACATTCCTAGTTGTAATGTATTTGTCTCCCATCTGATTTGGATGAAAAATGGACAGACTATACCCCTCCCCAATTTTACTAACTCTGACAAATTTCAGAAAGATTGGATAAAGGGTCCTGATGTTATAAGCAATTTGCTTATAAATACATTTCAGTCTGTAACATTTATTTGTCCATTCATTTTACATAAAATTTGGCAAGATTATAAATCCGACCTTTGGGATCATTCCTACCAAATTGTAGAAAGATTTGATAAAGGTTGTATATTTTATAAGCAATTTAATTTTCCCTCTTGAAGACTTTCTTTATTCAGGTAAATAGCACATGCAGTGCTACTCAGAGATAGGCATGGCAGCAGCCGCTGCAGCCACTCTGCAGGGGTGCACTGCAGGGCCCCCCTCTGAATGGGCATAACAAAAGGGGTATGACCTTTGGAAGGGGCTTGAGGACTGAGGATTGTGGGGGAGGTTTTGATGCAAGGCAGTGATGTTTGTTAGGGGGTGGTTTTGGTTGGGTAATCAGTAACCTCAGGAGCTAGTGGGTGGTTTATGGGGAGATAGCTTTCGCTTCCTGGTAAGAGCAGGGAGTGATGGGGGAATGGGTTAGGTAGGGGGGTCTTGGTACCCCTGGTGAGAGGAGGAGTACAAGATGTTTGGGGAGGGGTAGAATGGTACCCTGGTGAGAGAGAACTCCTGGGGGGGGGAAGGGGGTGGACATGGGAATTATGGTGATGTATTTTTCTGTCCTTGGACTAATGTATTTATATGTGTTGATGGAACTGTAATTGATTATGTATTTCATCTATGTATTATGTTTTATTTATTGTATTGTATATTTAAAATGTTTTGTAAACTGCCTGGAGTTGTGATCAGCGAGAGGGGCAGTATAGAAATAATAAAATGAAATAAAATGAAAAATGGTAGAGGGTAGGGTGCTGTATAGGGGAGGGGGAGCAGCCCTAGAAAACCTGTCAGACACATTCACTGGCCAATTACTGCATGCTTCCACCTTTACAAGATCAACCAGTGGTGGCTTCAAGGCAGGCAGAGTGGGTAGAAATGAGCTGATGTTCTTTGGACCTGCTCTTTGTCTGTGGTTAATTCTGGTTTTGTTCAGAGTGTTTTCTCAGACTTTTCTGGCAGGCTGTGTGTGTGTGTGTGTGTGCGTGTGTGTGCGCGTGTATGTGCGTGCGTGCATGCGTGCGTGCGTGCGCGTGCATGGACAACACCTGCTGAAACCAATCCCACAAAACCAGAACAAGTGGGGCATTCATAAACTCAGGTACACTTATTGTATCAAGTGCAGAGTCAAAGTAATGGTGGATACAATCAATTTTACCCACAAAACAATTGAAATAAATGGACATTCACTTGCATGGCTTCAGTTTTCAAAATTGCAGTTTTAAGTTGGCTCTCTGATAATTTCCCTTCACCAAACTGTGACTGTGAACTATTAAATGTCCCATTAATTAAATAACTCCCTCTGTGGGCCTGGTGCCTGGTGATCTCTCTCTCTCTGATTGACAGGCAGGAGCAGCAGTATGTGGGCATTCTTATTGGTGGTCCTTTACATTACAGATGCTTTAGCCTGACACTCTATAGTGAGGGAAGCAGTGAGCACCACACAGGCAGACCTCAAGCTCAAGAACCCACCAGGTTCATCTGATCCTGACCCCATTGGGGCAGGGAGTGGGTGGATGCAGGGGTGCACCCCCAGAGCAGCTCAGGGGTTGGTCACCCTGAAGCCATATGAAAACACCCATTTATGTTTTTCCTGACAAAACTTCACTGCAGGTAGTCAGGCAAAACCTAAATTAAGTTTCTAAATGAAATTTCATTGGTTTTTTCATTTTATTTTTGTTATCTCATCTAACATATATGTTATCTAGATTCACTTATGCAATGCTTAAGTAACTAGCAGGCATAAGAGAGAGAATGTAGTAGGCAGTGGATGGGCATAAGAGCCCCAGGCTTTGGAGTGAAAATTGAGTAAGTCTAGGGAGGGTATATATGTCTAATTTTGAAACAGAGGAGGAAAAGAATCTGTGAAATGACTCTCTGAAGCTAGCAGTAGTTAAATAAAGCAACTAAAGTGCAGCTTATGGCTTTCCAAGTGCCCTGCCTCCAGTGGCCCTGGTTGGCTACTCCAAGTTCTTGGAGCACCGAATGTAGGCCTATCACAGGAATTCCCGTGTGTGTGTGTGTGAAGTGCTGTGTGATGTGATGTCACAGCAATCCCAATTGGCCAGAAGAGATGTCAATCATGCTCTCCACATTCCATCCCTTTCCCTCTCCCCCTGGCTTGAATTGTTACACTGGGTGGTTTTAGATGGATGGGCTGCCCCAGTGATGGCTGCATTAGTCTGCTTCACCACTGCGTGGCTGGTCCATCTAAAGATGCCCTGCCAGATGTACAAGTGTAGCAGGCATGGAGCAGGTTGTGCCTTCCCTGAGGCAGCCCTGCTTGTGACACTATGGAACATCCCAGAGCACTGCCAGCAGAGCGAACTGGCCAAACTGCAGGCACCAGCCCGAAGCGGAGTAGTGGTCTATCGGATGTGTGGACCCACACTGATGCTCCACTTCCAGCCAGCCATTTCCCCAAACAACACCATAGCATTACGGATGCACTATCTCGCAAATCTATGGGGGGGGGGCACTGCACGGGCAGACCATGAGCTTGAGAACTCACTGGGTCCATCTGATCCAGACCCAGGTGAGATTGGAAGCAGATGGATGCGAGAGTGCACTCCCAGAGTAGCTCAGGGCCGTCTTATGGCCATATGAAAAGACCTGCTGTTTGTTTTGCCTGGTACAGCTTCATTGCAGAGACTGTCAGGGACTGTCAGGAAAAAAACCATAAATCAAGTTTCTAAATGAAATTTCATATTTTTTAAAATTTGTTTTCTTTTTAACTTAATTCACCTGGTCCCGGGTCTGATGGCTTTTCTCTGAGCCTGTAAGACCTGACTGTTCGCCCAGGCCTTTGGTGGGGAGGGGAGGGGAGGGGAGAGGAGGGGAGGGAGGGGAAATGTTTGGGGGGGTAGTTTTAAATTATTTATATTGTGGTTGTTTGTATTTTATTATTGTTTTAGTTGTTGAGCCACCCCGAGATGCCGTAGGCATGAGGGGGCAGCCAATAAATGTAAATAAATAAATGAAATTGCAAAATTTTCTTTGAGTTAAACAGAAAGCATTAATGAAATGCACACCTCTATAATATGTTGCAGTTTATTTCCCTCTGCTTTGTGTGGGGCTGGACCTATTCCTAGCATGGAAGGGTGATTGGTGACACCTGGCTTCTCCTCTCTTCAGATACCAATATAAACATCAGAACTGGGCCCTGAGGGTACCAGCCCTTAGGCGCTGGCCTAAGGGTGATACCCAAAGGGTGTTGGCCATTGGTGGGGCCATTAGTGGGCCCATGTGGCTGTGGAAGAAAATCCTACCTGATGTATCTGAGGAGCTCCCCTCCTCCCCCCGTCGGTGGCTGAAAAGAGTGGAGAACCTCACTTTGCTTTCTTGGTCTCCCTGGATGGCAACAGAAGAATTTTCTTCACACACCCCTAGAATATATTCCTTTCTCTCCCTTTGTTCCCCTTTCCTCATCTCCCCACCTTTGTCTTTCCTATATCGCCATGCATGTCTAAAAGCAGCCACAGACAGATGGACAATTTACTGATGTTCTTAGACTAAGTGGATGTTTTTGAGTATCAATGAGTGTAAGTTCAACTTTGGCATGCGCAGATTTACAGGATACTTTTAAAACTTTATGAGAGACCTTGGGTTTGATACTAGTCATTAACCATACTGTGCACTGGCACTTGCTCAAGAAAGGATCAGGAGTCATTTATGCCCCTGGTCCACTTACCTCCATGAGGAACTGCAACGGGTGCTAAAATTAGTATCCCCTGGTAAAGCCCACATTTTTTGGCACCATCCCACATTTTTGAGACTGAGATCTAATTGGGTGCCCAATGTCCAAAAATATGAGCATTACTCAGAGAAACTCCAGTCAGGAGCCCGGTTCTGCAGCACTCCATCCAAGCCTTGTGAGTTTCAAAGGCAGGCTGAGGCTTCCCTCACACAGTGCTCTGATAGGTGCTGTTGCTGAGAAGTCACTTTTCAAAGTGACAAGCACCAGCTGAGAGCCCTGTGGAACCAGACTTTGTCGTAGTCCCAGCCAGGACTTGTCACTTTCAAAGACTGACCAGTGCTTCCCTCCGTACAGCATCTCTCATTTGAGAGGTGCTGTGTGAGGAAGTGGCCTTTGAAAGTATCAGGCTGGGGCCTGTCACCTTCAAAGTTCAGCTGTCGCGTTTGAGCAGCCCGTTGTGTCTCATTCGGGCATCAGTGGTGCTCAAACGGGGTTGGGTTGATTCATGCACCCCAGATTCATTGAGTCAGGGGGACAACTGAATCTTTGGGTGCCCTGTTGCAGCTCTGATCATGAGTTGTGCAGCTAAGACAGAATACAACTATGCTGGGTATAGGCTCAACATACTTTACTCTGTCTCTATAGGAGTATTCAATTTATTAAGCAATTTGCTTGAGTTCACAAGAAAGCCTGTGGCAAATCTATAAAAAACATTTCTAAAGGACCCCCTCCCCGCTCTGCCCCCTCAGATCCTCTAAAGTCAGCCCAGAACACTTTATTTCAGGTTCCATCATTGCACCAGGCCCATACAATACAGGCATGCACAGAGGCATTCCACACAGCTCTAGAACTCCTTTCCCGTGAAAGTTCACCAAAGCCCTAGTTTGAGCATTTTTGAAGGCAATGTCAGACCTATTTATTTGGCCAGGCATTCAACAGGCAGGGTTAGGATCTGGGATTTTGAAGAGGCATTTTATATGTGGTTTTACAGGTATTACTTTTTGTATTGTATATGTTTTTTATTATGTTGTTAGTCATTCTGAGTCTTCAGGGAAGGGAGGGATACAAATCTAACCTAAGTAAATATATATATAAAGAATCTCAACCCTGCTCCAGAGCCTCCATCACCAACTGACTTTCTTTTCTGTCTTTTCCATCTATCTTATTTAAAACTCTTACTGACACAGTGTAGCAGATAGAGGATGGTGAAAGTGGAGAAAAATGGGAATTTGTCCAGCCATAACATCAGTGATACTGATGCAAATGTGCTGCACAGAGGAGATCACATTTAATGTGCTATAAAGTAATGGAAAATTTTCATCCTATTAGAGTGAATGATTATCTACACATTCCCCTCCTTATAAAGCTGCATAGTATACTCCCCGCCATGCAAGTCCATTTATTTTATTTATTTATTTATTAAATTAATAATATTTCAGATCAGAGGGCACAGAGCAGACAGGCACTCCCAAAAAAACACAAGGCAGCCGCAACACAGCAGCAGCCCAACAAGCATGGGGCAGGGATGCACAGGGATCAGGATGAGCCTCACACCACAGTAGGGAGGGGTGGGACATAGGAACCCATACAAACAGCGGAGGAGGCACGACCCACAGCACAGGGTATTTATTTATTTATTTATTTATTTTATTATAAAATTTGTATGCCACCGCCCCCTCCTGCTAAAAGCACCTGGAGGCGGCTAAGATCATGTTAAAACAATATAAAATAACCAATACCAATACAATTAAAAATCCCACAATAAAAACAGATTACCCCATATCCCTCCCTAACCCAACCCACTCACCCCATCTCCTTCGGGAAAGGCATGGCAAAACATCCAGGTCTTACATTGTCTACAGAAGGAGGGGAGGTCAGCGGTCAAACGGACCTCTGGCAGGAGGGAGTTCCACTGCTGTGGCATGGCCATGGAGAATGCCCTCTGCAAGGTCGATACCCAAGAAACCTGGGGGACCTCAAGGAGGGCACCCCCGGCCAACCACAGGGACCTATCCAGGTTCCAGAGAGTGAGGCAGTTCCACAGGTAGGTAGGACCCAGGCCATTTAGGGCTTTAAAGGTCAACACCAACACCTTGAATTGGGCCCGGAAGACTATTGGCATCCAGTTGAGAGAGCAAAGCACTGGTGTAATGTGCTCGCGTTGGCCCATCCCTGTTTGGAGATGAGCCGCCACGTTCTGCACTAGCTGCAGTCTCCGAACCAGCACCAAGAGTAGCCCCACATAGAGTGCATTACAGTAGTCCAGTCTTGAGGTAATAAAAGCATGAACGATCGTGGCCAGATCAGAGTCTGAGACATACGACTGAAGTCAATGTACCAGATGTAACTGGCAAAATGCCTCCTTCGCCACAGCTGCCACCTGGACACCCAGGCAGAGCTGCAGGTCCAGGAGCACCAACAGACCCCGAACCTGAGATACCTGGGCAGGACATACCCCATCAATGATGGGGGCCACCACTCCCCCGGCCTTCCCCACCACCATCACCTCCATCTTGTCAGTATTTAATTTCAGGCGGCTCATCCTCATCCAGTCCCCCACAGTCACCAAACACCAGGTAAGCACCAAGACTGCTGGGCCTGAGTCAGGGGGGCAGCCAATAAAAATAAATAAATAAATAAATAAAATAAAAAATATAAATAAAAAGAGAGATATAGCTGGGTGTCATCAGCATATTGATGACACCGTACCCCAAACTCCCTAACAACCTCCCCCAAAGGCTACATATACACATTGAACAAGAGAGGGGACACGATAGAACCATGCGGGACCCCATATGTGAGACCCCAGGAAGAAGACGAAAAATCACCCAGGGCCACACGCTGGGTTGTCCCAGCCAGGAAAGTGTGGAACCATTCAAGAACGGTCCTGCCAATCCCTGCCCAGTCCCACAGCCAAGTCACCAACAACTCATGATCAATGGTATCAAATGCAGCTGAGCTATCTAACAGGATCAACAGGGTCAAATGACCCCGGTCCAACTCACGGGAGAGGTCGTCGATCAAGGTCACAAGTTCAGTCTCCGTGCCATAACCTGGGTGAAAGCCAGACTGCGAGGGATCAAGAAAATTAATTCAGTTCAGATGCTCCTGCAGCTGCCGAGCCACCACCCATTCAATAACCTTCCCTGAACAGGGGAGGTTAGAGACTGGCCAATAGCTGGCCAGGATGCCAACATCCAATGATGGCTTTGTGAGCAGGATCCACACCACAGCCTCCTTGAGACAGTCCAGCACCCTGCCCTCCCCAAGGGAGGTGTTGACAATCCCCGCCAGCAATGGCCCTAATGTCTCCCAGCTGGCCATGACCAGCCAGGACAGGCATGGGTCTAATTCACAATAAGTGGCTCCAACAGTCCCAAGAGCATCCCTCGCATCTGAGGACAACACATCCTGAAATACATCCCACAAAACAGGGCAAGATGAGGCTTCTAATGCCTCTGGGTCACCAACTGCTAAAAGTGTTGCATCAAAACTGTGGTGGATTTGAGAAATTTTATCTGCAAAAAAGTCCACAAACAAATCACAGCGGGCATTTGAATGATTTAATTACTCTAAATGCAGGTGGAGGGAGACTGGACTGACCAGCCCCCTTACCACCTAGAAAAGCTCAGCCGGGCAGGACTTAGCAGACGCAATGAGGGCAGCAAAGAAAACTTTCTTTGCTGCTCACACCACCACAGCATAGGTACACAACCAGACTCCATGCCACAATCAGTCAATTTCAGCATGTGAGTCACACCACCGTCGCTCTAACCGCATTCCCATTCCCTTCCCACTTCATCTGCCAAATTTCCTCCATATACCAAGGGGAACTGCATTTTTGTCGGTTTGGGAGCAGACCCTTGGGAGCCACATGGTCGATGACCTCCACCATCGGTGGTACCAAGGGGCCAACCCAAAGAGGACCCACAGATGCAAAGCACAACCACGGGGAGGGGGGAACACAGAGCAAAGGACCCATGCCCTGCCAGATAACCACTCCACACCAACCAGAGAGGGCCTGCAGAGAAGGGTACAAAAGAGGGAAGGAGAACACAGACACCAGGGGGAACCAAGCAAACACAACTTTAGTAAAAAAGCAACTAGAGCAACAGGCTCATGTCAAATAGAAAATGCCAACACTGAGTTGTTCCAAGGTGGGGCAGTGAGGCAGATCCAAGCGCTCAGTAGGGCCTGTGACCCTGGACCCAGATCCAGCGATCCACCTGGGCACGGACCAAGAGGTATACATGCTGCAGGACATGCAGGAGCAGCAGCACCACCTCCTCCTGCTCCCTGGTCCTCTTGTTAATCATCACCTACATGAAAGGAGAGAAGGAGAGGGAGCACACCAGTAGTGCAGCCCACAGACCGCAACATCCAGGGACCCCACACATACGGGGGAGAGGGGGCAGACACACACAGAGGGGTAACTCAGGGATCCCCTGGTAGACCTGGGCCCAAGCAGGGATCTCAGAAGCTGCCCACTGGAGCTGATCAGTCATCTCCCCCAGATGCAGCACCATCAGGAACACAATCATAGCAGCTAGAAGGGAAGAGGAAGCAGAAGATGGGGATGGGGAACCGGCAATGACAGGGGGGAGTGTCGTGGTCACCACATGCAAGCTCACAACATCCCAACCATTCCCACTAGACCCTCCCAGCCACCTCTCCAGTGACGGAAACCAAGAGAGTGCACAGGGAGGCAGATCACACCCAGAGAGCCGCCCCTCCATGGCTGCAAGACTAGGAATGGGGGACTGATAGGGAGTGGTAGACAAAGCGCACCATGGGAGCGGAACCAGAACAAGGCCCAGACAATAGGAACAGACAGTAGTGCATGGAGAGATGGAAGGACCCTGCCCCATGCAGCAAGCAAAACCGCCAAAGGGGGTGGTGGTTCGGAGGCAGCCAGGGACAAACCACAGAGACAGGTGCCATGGATAGCAATGACAGCGGGTACCCAGAGCCATGTACAACCACACAGCCCCAATGTATGATCAACCATGCGCAAGACTGCTGTGGGAGACAGCAAAGATCAGAAACATGCCACAGGGCTCACAGAGCCAGGGGAACACAGCTAGGAAGAACAACAGAATGGGAATCGACATACTGCGGAGGAAGCACACACTAGAGAGTCAAGAGCCCATTCCATGTAACATCCCACCCAGATGAGCTAGGAACCACCCCCATATGTATGCACAGGGGTGCACGGGCAACCCTGAAAGAACACAGTGCCCATCCACACTCCCATGGCCCCACCATCTGTGGAAACTGAACCCCCAGGACAGATGAAGGGGGTGAAAGGCAGGGTCCTGCAGCACAGTAACACCCAGCAAAGACGAACCAGAAGCTGCAGGAGCCTGCAAAGTGCACAGGCACCACACAGCACTGGAGCACTGAGGTTACCCTCCTCCCCCAGTACGGATAACCATACCAGCAGCACGCCCAGCATGTTGATGGCAAGGTGCCCACCTTGGAGAAACCATACTTCCCTAACAACACACCAATCTCCCCAAGGCCCGATCCCCCAAAACCACACTTGTGACATCAGCATCTACATCAGCTGGGTGGACAGACCCACAGACACATCAAGAGAACAGAGGCAGCTATGCATGCCCAACCTTTATTGGTACAGGGACCTGTAGGATGCTACAGTGGCCAGGGAGAGCAGATGCCAGGGGCAGGGGGGAACACCGCAGGGGGCACAGAAGGAGAAGTACAACCATTCCACGGGGTCCAAGGGTTTGGCAGTCAGATCCAGCAGGAAAGCGGCAGTAGGTAGACCCACGGAATGTACCACAGGAGGCAGATGGGGAGGCGGATGAGTCATGCAGTTGAAAAGAAGCAAGCAGCATGGTCAAGGGGGAGCAGTCGTGCTGGTCCATCATGGGGAGGGGGGATCCACGGTGAAGGTTGCAGCAATGGCTGAATCATGGTGCAGGCTCCTGGTGCTCATGATGCAAGGGGCATGGACAAGACCATCCCAGGTGAAAAGATCCCTGTGGTAGCCAAAGGTACGCATATTGGCATCCACCATGACGTGGGACAGGAGGGAGTGTTCCGTGGCAGCAGCAGCTCCGACATCTGAACGGCTCAGCACAGCTCTCAAGGCAGCCCTCTCCAGCACTGTGTGTTGGCCAATCAGGAAGGGCCTACCTACATCAGGCGGAAACAAGCCAAGCTCTCCAAGGCAGTTCTGGCAAGAAGATCAAGGGCATGCAAAGCCACGGGCGTGCAGGAAGGCACAGGTGTAGCAACTGGCTCACCAGTCTGGAGAGCTAGACTTAACGCCTGATGACCGACCACCTGGTGAACAGCTGCAAGCACCTGGGGTTCCCATGGCAGCACAATAGTGGATAGGGGCTCATGGTCAGGTCAGCAGACGGGCACAAAACTGATCTCCATGGCACGTCTCTGGCACCCCACACCTCCAAAGGGGTGCTCCAACAACCACATGTAATGGGACAGGAGAGTGAAGCCATTACCCACGGAAGGGGGGGGGGTCACTCACCAACAGCTGGACATCATTCCACTGCCACAGGGTTCCCAGCAGCATGGTGGCACACACCGGCCACTGCACACACTCCTCCCCTACCAAGTAATTGGTTCCATGGTCCGTTCCATGACTGGACATGGCCTGTATTTAGTATTATTTATTAGTAGTAAGCATTTATATAGCGCAAGCAATGTACCTGGCGCTTTACAAAGTAATTGAATAGACACTGACCCTTCCCTAGGGCTTACAATCTGAGAGATGGGTGTGTGCACCGCATCGTTCACAAGGGGCTCCCCGACCCATGAACACACAGAAATCTGCGTATTCATGGGTCGGAGAGACCCGTATAAAAAGGGCCACATTGTCACGCCTGTCTTACTTATATTACGTTAGGTAGGAATGTATTCTTTGTAAAGCGCCAGGTACATCGTTGGTGCTATTTAAATGCTTAAAATAATAATAATAATAATAATAATTAATAATAATAGTATCTATTCTATCTTGGAAAATCTGCAAATATGGTTCTGAGATTATTATGGCTTCTATTTCACTAACTCTTCTTAATGAAGTTAATGCTAACAGGAACACTGTCTTTAAACTCCCACCCCATAATCAGTTCATTTGCGACCCCCATATAATTAATTCATGCTGCCCCGGGGGCATACATTAAATGGTTATCAGTGGGGGGCAGTGTGAATTGATTATATGGAGGCACAAACGAACTGTTTATGGGGTGAGGGCAGCGTGAACTGATTATGGGGGCACAATTGAACTGGTTATATATATATGTGTGTGTATTTTCATGGAATAATGCACTTAATAGGCTAGCTGCTTTTTGGGTGTCTTGTGTGTTTGATAGCAGCACCTCTGGACCAGTCGCACCATGTGCGTGCACAAGACACAGGCGGCACCAGCAGCAAGAAGCAACAGGCCGTGGAGGCCAGGCTGGCTAAGCTCACGCACCCCCACCCCTCATAAGGCAGTTGAACACAGTCAGTCTCTCTGTGCCGGCCTCACTGCCTGCCCGACTGCCCCTGCAGTGGAACCACTCCTGGAGTGGTGGTAGATGCTCGGCTGGGGAGGCGAGGGGGGGAAAGGACTGGGAGGCCATGCTTGTCTATGGCCGCTCAGAGGGGTGCAGAATGGGAAACCTTCCTGTCCAGGGGGAGTAAATTTTATGTAAATTTACACATTTGTATAATTAGGTGCATCCTAATTATGCAAATTAGGCCCCACACCAAGACTTCACACATGGCCTCACAAGCCCTGGGGCTGACTGTGAGAGCACAAGGTGGGTTGTCGGGTTGGGGGCTGTTGGGCGGTCACTAGGTGCATAGTTGGGTCCATGGGGAGAGGTCACGGTGGTGGGAGTATGATGCCCGTAGTGGGAACCCCGCACATATGACCTCCTTCGCCCAACCCCCCACTGGTATACCCATTGTCTGTGCCACCATAGAGCATCCAACCTGTGTGGCGTGGCAACGGTTCGATGAGCATGGAAGATCAAGGCCAGGTGCCAAGCGATGGTGGGGATGGAAGCATCGCACCACATCTGCCTCGCCCTCTCCAGGTTGCCCCTCATCATGTACGGGTGTTGGGTGACCCTACCAATGTGACAGATGGCCTGGACAGGGTTTGGAGCAATGACTGGTGGGAGAACATGTTTGTGGCCTGGACCGACAAGGAGTGGATCAATCACTTCTGGATGACCCACTCCTTGATGACTCAGATCTCTGAGATTCTCGGCCCCCACCTCTGCATGAATGAAACCAACATGTGCTGCCACCTACCCTGGGTATGCGGGTTGCAATCGCAGTGTGGCACCTAGAAACCCCCAATTCCTGTAGGAGCATGGGGGAGTGTGGAGGGAGCGACTGTGAACAGGGCACTCCACAATGTCAGCGACCTCCCAGTCAATCTGCTCCTGGAGCAGGACATCCAGCTCCAGGACCCTGAGGTAGTGATCCAGGGCTTTGAAGTGATGGGCTTCCCACATTGCTTCGGAGCCATCAATAGCACCCATATACCAATATTCCGGCCCCCCAACACCAAGACCGATTACCTGAACAGGAAGCAAGCATTCTCTATGAACCTGTATGCAGTAATTGACCACTGATGCCTGTTCATCGATGTGTGCACAGGCCGTTCTGGTAGGAGCCACAATGCCTGGATCCTGCACTCCTCCCCATTCTTTGCCAGGATGTTCGATGGGGAGATAGCCCCGAACATGTTCAGGAGGATCGAGGGTGTCTCCATGGTTTTGGTTGTCATAGGGGATCCTGCCTACCCTCTGACCCCATGGCTGATGAGGTCCTATCCCATGGCCCGCACCCCCAGTCAGCTGCTCTTTAACAAGCGCCTGGCCTCCATGAGGTGTGTGGTGGAGCAGAATTTCGGCTTGCTCAATATGAGGTGGCGCCTCCTGCTTAACTGGAGCCAGTTCAACCTGCAATACCTGCCCCCTCATCCTCGTTCTGGTGGCCTGTGTGCTCCATAAGGTGGCTGCCTTGGACTATTCACACACACCCCTTCCCGGTACAGAGATGGAGCTTGGTGCCCCTGTACCAGCATGTTCAGAATGGGGCCTTCAGGTGGATCTCTGAGGAAAATTATGATGCACTCTGCGCGTGCATAGTTGCCCAAGTGGCCGGGAACTGACGGTTGCCCATAGGCTGCCCCATTTCAACTGCCCAGTATTCCTGTACACATTGCCCCAATACGTTGTGCTGTCTACCCTTGCTCCTGCTCTGTCTTGTTTTCCCGGTGATGTGTGGACCCCCACATATCTGGGATCTCCCATGCCATGGCAGGGCTACCCATTGTTGCACCTAACCAACTTATTCTGTGGACACCCTATCAGACCTCTTGTGTGATATCCCCTGTACTGGGGCCCGATTGGCCATGGTAGTGTGTGCATGGTCTTGCAAGGCATTCCAACTGTGCTGCGATTGCGTGGTATGGCACCCTGTTGTGTGCCCTGACCTGTCCTGGCAGCGATGACTGGCTGTCGTGGGAAGGGTGGTGGTAGTCCTTGCTGATGGGGAAACCAGGGCTGGCAGAGGATCTGGGGAGGGGGCACTTGCACCTGTGGGAGGGCACCATGGTGTTCCAGTGCTGTCTGCCCTCCTATTGCAGCTGCTGGGCTGTGTCATGCTGGAGGACACGCCACAGGGCCTCTATGCGTCCTCTATCAATCTGAAGACCCTTGCAGCGGTTCCCTCCAGTGTGACTTGGGCCCTCTCCCTCTCCTGCCTGTCCAGGCTCTGCTCATGGAGGAGAGTGGCAGCTTGGCACCTGTCCCACAGGTGTTCTGTGCTGGACCAGGTGAGCATGGCTGCCATTTGCTCCTGGTCCCTTTCCCCCTCCCCTAGTTGTACCTCCCTGTTCATGGTCTGCTCCCTGCTTTGTGCCTCTGCCGGCCATCCGGTCTCCACCAGCAGTTCCCTCCATAGGTCCTCCCTCCTCTGCCAGTTGTGGGCCTGCATCTCCTGGTTCCTCTCTGCATTCCTGGTGACAGCATGCCTGGCTGGGCTATTTCTCTGTGAACAAGAACAATACCTGTGTTTAGCTTGGGGATGGGGCCTTCCCCCTGGTCCTCTGTTCCAGTTCCTAGGCCCGCGCTGCGATATCTACTCCACCCCACCCCGGCCTCTCCCTCCCTTGCCTTAGCTCTATTGTTACACCCCTCCCCCTTGATCCAGTGTCCGCTCAGGAATGTGGCACAGGCCCCCTCCCTGCTCCCCCAATCCCTGCTTGTATTTCCCACCCGTCTCTGTCATGGCCTCATACCCCTTTCCCTCCTCTGCAGCCATGTTCCCCCCTTCCCCTGTGCTGTCCCCGCCCTTTGTCCTTTGGTGTTCCCAGTTCCCATACTCGCTGTCCCCTCGGACCGACGCTCGCTGTCTCTTAGGTGGGATTTTGGCTTGTGGTGCTGCCATACCCCTGTCCACCTTCCGCCACCCCTCTGCCTCTCGCCACCATATCATATCTGTGTACTTACCATCAATCTCCACATCGCCGGGCCCCAGAATGGCCTTGGGTTCCTTCACGTCCTCCTCCAGGGCCACCACCACCACCTCCTCGTGCACCTCCAGGTCCCCTTGTGCTGCATGAGTGGATATGATATATCAGTTTGGCTGTGCTTCCCAGCTTGGACCCTTGCTGTTGTTGCCTGGGCCTCACCCACCCCTGCCCTATGGTGTTCCTCTTACCTGGATCGTATTCCTCCACCTCCTGGGGGCATCCCTGTTGTTGAACTGCTTCCCATGCATCCCCTGCCCCTGTGGGTTCTGACCCCGTGGGTTTCAGGGGCATACTCGGAGGGTGATGTGTCCTGTATCTGTTTCCAGGGACGCCTCCTCCACCTGTAGGATGGGGTTGTTCTTTCCTGCATCCTGGCTAGCCTCGCCAGGGGCTGGGGCCTCCCCCTGCTGGTGGTTGTAGCAGGGGTGTGTGTGTTGTCAATGCCCTCTTTCTGTCCCTGGTGAAGGTGATGCCGTGGATGCGGGAGGCCACAATGTCCCCGTCCATGCAGAGGAACCGATCCACCCGATCCTGGAACTCCAATGTGCACATGGCACAGTCAGACTTGAGATTATTGTCCTTGATATGTTTATATCAGGACCTCAAGTCCTTTGCCTGCGGTATGCAATGGGTGGCATCCCTATTGTACTCCATAACTTCTGCATCTCCTGGACGATGGCTTCATAGACCTGTTTGGTCTTGTAGTTGAGCACCAGGGTGTACTAGACCTTTTTGGCCCCCCACATGCATATGAAGTCCAGGGCCTCCTTCCTGGACCAGGGTTCCCCCTTTTGGGTTCCGGGTGGTGTGAATCACCCAGCTTGGTGGCTAGGGCCCCACCCGTTGGCTGTTGTGACAGTGGAGCAGGTGGTCTCCTGTTGGACGAATGCATGGGGGTGAGCTGTTGACCTGCTGTACGTCTGTTGCATCTGTGGGGTGTTACTTAGCCCCCCTCCCACTGGGGGGATCCTGTTGTTTTACCTGACTGCCATGGAGACCCTCCATGGCTGTCTCCCGGGTGGTGCTGTGCACCTGGGTCTGGGTGCTCTCCTGTGGGGGGAAATGGTGTAGCTGTCATCTGGCCGCCCGAGGTTTCCCCAGTGTGTGCTCAGGGATTGTCAGCTCCCTCCCCCCCCCCAC
>QEPC01004058.1:207655-221439 GCA_003113815.1 Sphenodon punctatus
GTTATCATATGGATCTGAGAGCTCTGAACTGTTTTTGATTTATTTTCTTTTATTCCAGCCTCATAGTTAAGCCATGGAGTACTTTGCACTTGCAGATATATGTCTATATGACATTTATATGCAGACTATATGTCCTACTGTGTCTCTCATTCCTGTATTCAGGGGATGGGATGTATGCTCCCGGCCTTTTGGCTGCCATTTCTGCTTCAGCAGCCACAGTCACCCATGCCCTTTTCCCGACTGGTATTACTCCCAACCCCACATGATCCCACTTCAGTGCCTTCCTGTCCACTTGCCCTTCATGCCATGCCCATCCAGGGATGCAGGCTCCTGGGGCTGGTCTTCTGTCACTCATTCACTGTCCCAGCCACCTTCCACAAAGTATAGGTCAACAGTAGGGACCTGTGTTGGCGCTCCTCAGCTGCCGCTCTCTGCCACCTTTCCCACTTTGGTACCCCTTCCCTCCTCCCCCAGGTGCATGAACATACCGGTCTCCTCAGGCTCCACAATGGTGGCAGCATCCATGTACTTTGACGTCTCCTTCTGCACCGCCCATTGGCTTCATGGGCAGTGGTTAGCTTTCTAGGTTGAGCAGATGGAGGTGGACAATCCCCATTGTACTTTCTCTGGGGTCCATGGCTCCAGTTCTGGGATGGGTGAGATGTGGCCTTAGCTGCAGGTCCTAGCCTGCAGGTGCACCATCCAGGCTGGGATACTGGTTGTAGATGGGTCAGTTAGGGTGGGATTGGGCATTGGGGGGAGGGGGTTCCACCTGCTTCCACCCCAATAAAGGTGCTGCCGCTTTTCCGTGAAGCCACTATCTCCCCATTCACACATAGGGGATTTTATCTGTTTTTATTGTTTTTATTATTGTTGTTGTGAGCCACCCTGAGCTGCTATGTCAGAAGGGGAGGGGTATTAAGTGTGTATAAATAAATAAATAAATAAATAGGAACCTGTCCAACTTCTCATAGTAATTCTAACGCACTCTCTCTTTCCTCTCTCTCTCCATCTATTCAAGCTCGCCTCACCAGCTGTCTCTCTGACATCTCTACCGGGATGTCTCAACATCAACTCAAACTCAATATGGCTAAAACTGAACTCCTTATTTTCACCCCTCATCCTTCCTCTTCCTGTTCCCTGTTGATCCTCATCGATGGGGTCACCATCCTTCCCATCCCCCAAGCCCGTAGCTTAGGCTTCATCTTTGACTCACCCCTTCCTTTTAAACCCTACACCGACTCTGTTTCCAAATCATGTCACTTCTCCCTCCATAACATTGCTAAGATTCACCCTTTTCTCTCTGTCTCATCTGCTAAAACCCTTGTTCATGCCCTGGTCATCTCTCGCCTTAATTACTGTAACCTCCTTCTCACTGGCCTCCCTCACTCTCACCTTTCTCCCTTTATCTCCGTCCAAAACTCTGCTGCCAGGGTCATCCACATTGCATGTCACTTTGACCACGTGCAGCCCCTTCTCTCCTCGCTTCACTGGCTCCGCCTTCCTGAATGAATCCTACACAAGCTCCTAGTCTTCACCTATAAAGCTCTTCACAATCTTGCTCCCCCCTACCTCTCTGCGCTAATTTTCCTCCATACTCCAGTCCATGAACTCTGCTCCTCTGTCCCCTCTCTCGCCTCCCCTGATTCCCTAACTGCCTTCATCCCTTCTCCCTAGCTGCCTCCCATGCCTGGAACTCCCTTGCTGACCACATTCACCTCGCCCCCTCCCTTCGTACCTTCAAATCCCTCCTCCAGACCCACCTCTTCCGCTCTGCCCTCCCCGACCCCTTGGTCCCCTCACCTAAATTCTGCTGATACCTTCCATACAGTACAATCTGTTACCTGAGGTCTGTGTACTCATATCCTCACTACATGGACCAACCAGTCATCATTATTGATGTAACCAAGCCAAGCGCGTGCACCTGAGACCTCACATCTTTGTGAATGTTACACCGCTTGTCTCTCCCTCTGTTCCCCTTCCTTTGTGTCCCCCGTCTCTCAGTTTGTAATCCCTAGGGCAGGGACTGTGTCTATTCCATTAATTTGTAAAGCACCAGGTACATTGCTGGTGCTATATAAATGCTTGATAATAATAATTTGGATGAAATATGGATTCCTTGTGCCCCTCATTTAAGGAATTATCCATGCCAAATTTTAGAAAGATTTATAATGGTTCCACTCTTTCCTCAATGCATACATGAATCCTTTCGGGGAGGTCGTCAGGGAGTATGGGGTGAGATGTCATCAATATGCTGATGACACCCAGCTATATCTCTCATTTTCTTCCGACTCAGGCCCGGCAGTCTCAGTGCTTACCTGGTGTTTATCAGCTGTGGAGAACTGGATGAAGGTGAGCTGCCTGAAATTAAATCCTAACAAGATGGAGATGATGATTGTGGGGAGGACCGAGGGAGTGATGCCCCCCATCATTGATGGGGTCCGTGCTCCCTTGGTTTCTCAGGTCCGGAGTCTGGGAGTGCTCCTGGACCTGCAGGCTCTGCCTGGATGCCCAGGTGGTGGCTGTGGCAAAGGGGGAATTTCACCAATTACATTTTGTGCATCAGCTTAGGCCGTACATCTCGGACTGGGATCTGGCCACAGTCATCCATGCTTTTATTACCTTGAGACTGGATTACTGCAACGCACTCTATGTGGGGCTACCCTTGGTGCTGGTTTGGAAATTGCGGCTAGTGCAGAATGTGGCGGCCCATCTCTTGACTGGGCCGGGCTGATGCAAGCACATCACACCAGTGTTCCACACTCTGCACTGGCTGCCGATAGTTTTCCGGGCCCAATTCAAGGTGTTGGTGCTGACCTTTAAAGTCCTAAATGGCTTGGGCTCCACCTACCTGCAGGACTGCCTCACCCTCCGGGTCCTGGATGGGCACCTGCAGTTGGCCGGGGGCTCCTCCTCAGGGTGCCCCGGGTTTCTTGGGTATCCACCATGAGGAGAGCGTTCTATGTGGCTGTGCCGTGGCTGAGGAACTCCCTCCCATTGGAGGTCTGCTTGATTACCAACCTCCCCTCTTTCAGTAGACAGTGTAAGACCCAGCTGTTCCACCAGACCTTTCCTGTGAGAGATGGGGTGGATGGGTTGGGTTAGGGTGGGGGGATGGGTTTTATATTGTTTTAATTGTAGTTTTATAATTGTTTGCTTTAATATGTTTTAAAATGCTGTGAGTCACCCCAAGTTGCCTGGGGCAGGAGGGGGCAGCATATAAATGTTTAGAATAAACAAATAAGAATAAAATATAGAGTCCCGAGAACTGCGCATGTGCCGATAGCGCAAGTCGTGGCTAGCTCGAGCTCCGCTGGAGCGGCAAAGAACCCCCCCTAAATGGTGAAAAAAACAAAAGAAGACTCACCCCAACAAAAGAAAAGCATTCATCCATATGCCGGGTAAGAAAAAGGGGGAACTCAAAGGGCCCAAAAAAGGAGTTTTGCTTCCCAGGGCCCCAGCAAAGTGAAGGGGAGGGAAGAACAGAAAGCAAAATGGTGGCACGCGCCACACAAACGGACTCCCCAGGAACAGAGCAAAATAATAGTGAAATGCTCTGCATCCTTAAAGACATTCAAAAAGATTTTAAAAAAGCAGAGAAAGACAGGGAAAAGCTGTTCTCAGATATGGTCACAATGAAAAAAGAGATAGAGGCTGTGAAAATAAAAATGAAGCTATGACAAAAAGACTGGATGCAACAGAGACAAGAATATCAGAAACAGAAGATCAGACAGTTAAAACAGCAGACCTGGCAGAGAACACACATAAACAAATAGACCGGATCTCACAAAAATTAGAGGCTCTAGAAAATAGATCAAGAGGCTCTAACTTAAGGATTGTGGGGGTAAAAGAAGGCATGGAAACTGAGGGCATGGTGAAATTGGTATGGAAGATCCTGGAAACCATTTCCCCAGAAGGACCTAGATTACATAAGTCACAAATAGACCGGGCCCACAGAACAGGGCGCCCCCCAAGAAATGAAACAGAGCCGGCACGAATGATAATATTCAAATTAACATATTTCCAAGATAAAGAAAATATACTAAAAATGGCCAGGCAGAAGAGAACAGAACTAGAATTCGACAACACAAAGATAAAGATCTTTCCAGACTATGCCCAAGAGACCATGCGAAAGAGAAGGAATTGGATAAAATACATGGGAACACTGAAAGAGGAAGGCATGGACCCTCAACTCTGGCCGCCCGCAAAACTGGTGGTAACCCACAGAGGGAAGAGAAAGATCTTCACAGACTCAGAGGACTTAGAAAGTTTTGTACACAGCAACAGACCCCAAAGAAAAGGGATGGANCAATGTCATGGCTAGGAAAAATGAATATCTTTAAAATGATTATACTCAAAATATTGTATAAATTCATGGCATTACCAATTGCAATACCAAAATTTTTTTTTGAACAATGTAATAAAATCCTAATGGAACATGTGTGGGGAAATAGAATTAGAAAGAACTCATTACATGGACACAAAGAAAAGGGAGGAGTAAATTTACCAGATCTCCAATGATATTACAGTGCAGCAGTGCTGAACGCACTGCCTAATTTGTATAACGAGGATAAAGCCCCCCAATGGGTGGGAATGGAACGGGACATACTCGAAATTACAATTTAAAAAAAATATCTGACAGACGAGGGGAAAATCAATGGGCCAATATGGAAAAAACATCCCTTTGCAGGGAGGGCAATAAAAAAATGGGAAGAGATTGTCAAGAAAATGAAAACTAAGAAGGAGTACTCACTGTACACAGACATTTTCAGAGATGGAGTGGAGGGGGAAAGAAGAGTATCAAACCTGCAAAAAAAATTGAGAGAGAGAGAGAGATTGAGAGCGGGCCAATTATTTCAGGGGGAAAAATTCATAACACTAAATAAATGTAAAGAACTAATACAGGGCGAAGTAGATATCTTTCAATACATGCAATTAAAAAGCTTGTTCACAAAAAAAGGGGAAGAGGAACATTATAAAAGACCTGCCCAAAATTTGGAGAAGACCCTATATGAGTATGCAGGCAATAAAGGCAGAATATCCAGAATCTATGAACAATTAAAACACATATGGTATAAAGAGGAACATAAATATATCACTAATTGGGAAAAGGACTTAAAGAAACAGATGAACAAACGAGAGGGAAGAAATCTGGAACCACATGCACAAGTGTTCAAGGGCCTTGATATTCAGGGAAATACAAATAAAACGATGAGATACTACTTGACCCCAACTAGACTAGAAAAAATGGGAAGGGAGGGAAGTGGACTGTGTTGGAGAGGGTGTGCGGAGAGGGGAACATATATGCACTGCTGGTGGGCGTGTAGTACCATAAAGCCATTTTGGATACAAATATGGGAATGTGTAAATAAAGTTGCGGGAACTCTGGTGCCTTTTAAGCCAGAGACAGGACTGATGGGGAAATACCCAAAGACAAGGAATATACAAAACAGAATGGACTCATGCAAAAAACTTTGCCTAGTGGCAATCAGCTTAATCGCAAGGAAATGGAAAGATACAAAAGGACCTACCTTTGCAGAGTGGATGAACCATCTTTGGTACATGTTTTCCATGGAAAAGATTATGGCGGCAGGGGGAGGACAAAAGCAACGAAAAGACTTTGAAACAACATGGTACCCCTGCATGACAGTAATGCAGCGTGAAACTGTCGAAAAAGATGAGAACGCATATTTGTTTGACTTTTATATATAAGAAACATGAGACACCGGACCCGGCGTGGGGGGAGGGAAGGGAGGGGGAGGGACAGGAAAACATAGCAAATTAAACTGTATGATTTAAACATGTGAAGATGTAACGAAAAGGGTTTAAAGTTAATAAAAAATTTAATATATATAAAAAAATATAGAGTCCCAATTTTATAAGCAATGAAGATTTCATGATTTTAACAGAAGTTGCAAATTTCCTTAAATCAGCTTCAGGTGTTGCCTCTGTTTGAATTATAAAGCTGTTACTAGATTCAGAGATCTTCTTTTCTGTGTATTTGTAGAGAAGTTAAAGAAGACAGGAGGAGGTGGGCAGAGAAGAGGAGGAGCAGGTTCCAGAGACACTGGCACAGGTGTCAGTCATTGGCACCACAAAGTCTGTGGGAGGCAAATGTGAGGGAGACTATGGGCGGAGTTCTGCTTTTATGAGCACTTACAGTGAGGCTGACGAGAAGACTGCAGCACACAAAGTCACAGACAAAGAGCACTGACCCAGCCTATGAGCCTCACAAGATCTAACTATGGTGGGGGCTGTGCAGGTTGGCAGAACCTTATATTTGCTCCCCAATGCCCACCACCAAGCCTCCCTCATTGTAGTGATGGGTACTAGTAAGTTGAAAGCCTGGGAAGCATCTCCAGAGAATGAACCTATACTAGGAATTTTCTTATGTTTGTCAGTCACAATGGTACAACAAGATGGGTTTTTGATGCAAATTGGCCAGCAGCAATGTCATAAGAACATAAGAACATAAGCAGTGCCATACTGGGTCAGACCAATGGTCCATCTAGCCCAGCATCCTGTCTCTGACAGTGGCCAATCACGGTGGCTTGCCTTTTTGTATCTTTTAAACCCTATAAGTAAAGCCTAAGGTTTTTCTATTCTCAACTCCACTGGGTGTGTGTGTTTACTTGCAAAGAACACCTCCCTTCGCCGGGAAGGCATAGCTACCAAAGAGGGAGAAAGGAATTCCCCTCTGGCTCTTTTAGTCAAGGTAGCTTTTGACCAAGGTAAGCACCTCTGGGTTGCTCCAAGGGTTCTACCTCCTGGAAGGGGGAGAACACTAGATAAAGGGGACTAGGTTGCCTTGGGAAGCTGTGGGTTTATAAATGTCTGGGGTTGACATATCCTGGGTTGTGTGGATCTCCTGATTTCTGGAACCCTGGTGGTGGCAGCAAAAACTAGGTTTTCTGGGGTTTGCTAGCTGTGTGGACCCCAGGTTAGAGATTTGGACGAACAAAGTGAGGTGGGTGATTCAGCTGTATAGCACCCCCTTGCTGCATTTCACCACAGGGACTAGCCTTCCATTTCTTAAAGGATGTGTTTTTAGCTCAAATAGTCTCCTTCACCTCCCCATTTAGTCATAGTGGAAGACTTTTGGTTTTCCTGCTTCCTTTTTTAACTTGTGGGATGCATTTAATCTGGGCTTCCAGAAGGGTGCTTTTAAACAGCCCCCACACCCCTTTCAAACCTGTAGCCCTTGCAATTGTGCCTTGTAGTTTCTTTTTAGCTAGTTTCCTAATTTTGTCATAGCCTCCCTTTTTAAAGTTAAATGCTACTGCTGTACTTTTGTTTGTCTTTCTCACTCCGGAAATTATGTCAAATGTGATCATATTATAATTGCTATTGCCTAGTGACTCCACCACAGTTACTCCTTGCACCAGGTCCTGCGTGCCACTCAGGACTAGATCTAGAATAGCCCCTAGAAAAGTTGTAAACTAGGATGTATAAAGTAGCCGGTTGTGATATATATTTCTTGCTTTGTACTGTTTTAATATTGCCAATAACTTTTTAGTTGCGGCAAATAAAGTTATTTTCTCTCTCTCTATGTCCTCTGTCACAATGAGGAAGGATGTATTTGGTATGCCAACTGGCCAGCCTTGATGTGTCAATCATGCTGGGCTGGGCTGATTCCCACTCCACTCTGCCTTGCTGCCCGAAGTCTAGGTTGTGTCCTGAAATTTTCATTTTGGTCCCAAAATCTTCAGGAATATTATTTGCACAACTTCTATTAAAATCACAAATGTTTAATTGCATATAAAATCGGCTCCAGTTTCATTACAGCTGGAATTGGAAATTTGTGTGCAAGCCACAATGTTTTAATTGCTTATACAATAGGAACCCGTTATCCTAACTTTATGAAATCTGGCAGGAATGATAACTTGGGTATGAGGTAAAACCTGTCAAAATTGTATCCAAATTGGATTGGAAGCAAAGATGTTACAGCCAGACATGCATCACAACCATGATGCTTATAAAATCAGTACATTTATTCAGTCTTTTGGAAATTTGGCAGGGATGATCCCCTTGGTAAGTGGCCCATTCCTCCAAATTCCATGCAAATAAGACTGAAAACAAAGAAGTTACAGTCTGATATATATGTCACAAATATTTTTTAAAAATTAAAATTCCAACATGATTATTTTTATTCTGAAATGTCATTATTATTTGTTTAGCTTTTGTTTTTCTGGTGTTAATAATAAAAAATGAAATTTCATTATTAATGCCAGAAAAATGAAAATGAAATGCAACCCCTACACTTCGAGTTTTTTGTCCACTGCCGGCACTGGGACATGTCCGTGTTGTACCCCAGCTCCTCGGATATACCGCCAATGTGTTGGTCTACTTCCTCGTTGTGGTAGCAACTCACGAGGTGCATTTGCACCTTATGATTCCCCCCACATCCTGATGACCAGGGCATGCCCCTTGAATGGGTGGGGAGGGTGCATGACTAGGGTCAGTAGAGATGTGGATGTGATAACAGCTGTATGGGTACTTGCCTGTGAAAAGACAGTGTAAGTCAACTTTTACCTTGTTCTCCTTGACTTGCTGTTTCATTCCATCCCCTGCATCTCCAGGCGGTGTTCACTTACCTGGCTGTCTGAGCTACTGTCCTCCATGGTTTGCTCCTCCATCTCTCTGCGGGTCTGGCATATGTGGGTCTTTGTGGTGCTTTGGCTGAACATGGTTTTGTATTTCTCACATATGTCCTTTAAAGGCTCCTGGTAGGGATGGAGGTGGGGCCAGGAAGTCAACCAGGCTGTGAACATCCATGGGGATGCTCTGGCCTTCAGGTCTGTGAGCCTTCATGGTACTGGCAGACCTATCTGCTGACATGGCTGTCCTGCCCCATTCATATGGACAGAGGTACATGGCTGCCCATTGCCACGGATCTATTTAACTTGTTCCACAGGCTGACTCTATGTTTCATGGCATGTGCCCATGAGTGGCAGTGTGTGGGTGCTCTGTGGCTTATGGGAGACCACAACCAGCTTCTCTACCTTTATATGGGAGGTCAGATCTAAGGGTCATGGGTGGCCATGTGGGGTAGCATCTTGTTTGAAAATAACTAATAACTCAGTGTACCCTACAGTCTAATTTTGTAAAAGAACATGTTGCAGAAGAGGAATCAAAAGGATTTTCATCCTTTCAGATGAGAAAAAGGGCTAATATTAGCAAAAAGGTCTTCAGAATTTCTGCATTACTTTCTAAAATAATCCATTTAAATTCAGTAGAAATAACTATATTGACCTCTCTGACAAGAGGGTGACTCTGAACAGAATGTCTTCCTTAATGTCTCTAGTTATGGAAAGCTTTATTTTACTTCTCCTTCCAATTAAACTAAAAGAACTTGCTTTTTTTCTCTCTCTGGCATAGTGAACTAAATGAAAACTAAATCAGCCTATTCTTCCTATGATCACCTGCAAAGCATGAAAAGACATTGTTCAATGAAAATGGAAACAGCAAGATGGACCAGAGTCGAAAGCCATTGTCAAAATGTCAGTTTAAACCAGCCAAAAATTTAATCTTTAAGGGNTGTGGACCCCAGGTTAGAGATTTGGACGAACAAAGTGAGGTGGGTGATTCAGCTGTATAGCACCCCCTTGCTGCATTTCACCACAGGGACTAGCCTTCCATTTCTTAAAGGATGTGTTTTTAGCTCAAATAGTCTCCTTCACCTCCCCATTTAGTCATAGTGGAAGACTTTTGGTTTTCCTGCTTCCTTTTTTAACTTGTGGGATGCATTTAATCTGGGCTTCCAGAAGGGTGCTTTTAAACAGCCCCCACACCCCTTTCAAACCTGTAGCCCTTGCAATTGTGCCTTGTAGTTTCTTTTTAGCTAGTTTCCTAATTTTGTCATAGCCTCCCTTTTTAAAGTTAAATGCTACTGCTGTACTTTTGTTTGTCTTTCTCACTCCGGAAATTATGTCAAATGTGATCATATTATAATTGCTATTGCCTAGTGACTCCACCACAGTTACTCCTTGCACCAGGTCCTGCGTGCCACTCAGGACTAGATCTAGAATAGCCCCTAGAAAAGTTGTAAACTAGGATGTATAAAGTAGCCGGTTGTGATATATATTTCTTGCTTTGTACTGTTTTAATATTGCCAATAACTTTTTAGTTGCGGCAAATAAAGTTATTTTCTCTCTCTCTATGTCCTCTGTCACAATGTGGAAGGATGTATTTGGTATGCCAACTGGCCAGCCTTGATGTGTCAATCATGCTGGGCTGGGCTGATTCCCACTCCACTCTGCCTTGCTGCCCGAAGTCTAGGTTGTGTCCTGAAATTTTCATTTTGGTCCCAAAATCTTCAGGAATATTATTTGCACAACTTCTATTAAAATCACAAATGTTTAATTGCATATAAAATCGGCTCCAGTTTCATTACAGCTGGAATTGGAAATTTGTGTGCAAGCCACAATGTTTTAATTGCTTATACAATAGGAACCCGTTATCCTAACTTTATGAAATCTGGCAGGAATGATAACTTGGGTATGAGGTAAAACCTGTCAAAATTGTATCCAAATTGGATTGGAAGCAAAGATGTTACAGCCAGACATGCATCACAACCATGATGCTTATAAAATCAGTACATTTATTCAGTCTTTTGGAAATTTGGCAGGGATGATCCCCTTGGTAAGTGGCCCATTCCTCCAAATTCCATGCAAATAAGACTGAAAACAAAGAAGTTACAGTCTGATATATATGTCACAAATATTTTTTAAAAATTAAAATTCCAACATGATTATTTTTATTCTGAAATGTCATTATTATTTGTTTAGCTTTTGTTTTTCTGGTGTTAATAATAAAAAATGAAATTTCATTATTAATGCCAGAAAAATGAAAATGAAATGCAACCCCTACACTTCGAGTTTTTTGTCCACTGCCGGCACTGGGACATGTCCGTGTTGTACCCCAGCTCCTCGGATATACCGCCAATGTGTTGGTCTACTTCCTCGTTGTGGTAGCAACTCACGAGGTGCATTTGCACCTTATGATTCCCCCCACATCCTGATGACCAGGGCATGCCCCTTGAATGGGTGGGGAGGGTGCATGACTAGGGTCTGTAGAGATGTGGATGTGATAACAGCTGTATGGGTACTTGCCTGTGAAAAGACAGTGTAAGTCAACTTTTACCTTGTTCTCCTTGACTTGCTGTTTCATTCCATCCCCTGCATCTCCAGGCGGTGTTCACTTACCTGGCTGTCTGAGCTACTGTCCTCCATGGTTTGCTCCTCCATCTCTCTGCGGGTCTGGCATATGTGGGTCTTTGTGGTGCTTTGGCTGAACATGGTTTTGTATTTCTCACATATGTCCTTTAAAGGCTCCTGGTAGGGATGGAGGTGGGGCCAGGAAGTCAACCAGGCTGTGAACATCCATGGGGATGCTCTGGCCTTCAGGTCTGTGAGCCTTCATGGTACTGGCAGACCTATCTGCTGGCATGGCTGTCCTGCCCCATTCATATGGACAGAGGTACATGGCTGCCCATTGCCACGGATCTATTTAACTTGTTCCACAGGCTGACTCTATGTTTCATGGCATGTGCCCATGAGTGGCAGTGTGTGGGTGCTCTGTGGCTTATGGGAGACCACAACCAGCTTCTCTACCTTTATATGGGAGGTCAGATCTAAGGGTCATGGGTGGCCATGTGGGGTAGCATCTTGTTTGAAAATAACTAATAACTCAGTGTACCCTACAGTCTAATTTTGTAAAAGAACATGTTGCAGAAGAGGAATCAAAAGGATTTTCATCCTTTCAGATGAGAAAAAGGGCTAATATTAGCAAAAAGGTCTTCAGAATTTCTGCATTACTTTCTAAAATAATCCATTTAAATTCAGTAGAAATAACTATATTGACCTCTCTGACAAGAGGGTGACTCTGAACAGAATGTCTTCCTTAATGTCTCTAGTTATGGAAAGCTTTATTTTACTTCTCCTTCCAATTAAACTAAAAGAACTTGCTTTTTTTCTCTCTCTGGCATAGTGAACTAAATGAAAACTAAATCAGCCTATTCTTCCTATGATCACCTGCAAAGCATGAAAAGACATTGTTCAATGAAAATGGAAACAGCAAGATGGACCAGAGTCGAAAGCCATTGTCAAAATGTCAGTTTAAACCAGCCAAAAATTTAATCTTTAAGGGTGTTGTTGTTGTTGTTTTTAAAAAAGATATGACTTGAAAGAACACTAACCTGATTTGTTGACATAAATATGGATGGGCGAATGCGGTTCGGAAGTTCGGAGTTCAGGCTGAACTCAGCCTGTTCGGATGACCAAACCAAACGTCCAAACCAAACGCTCGAACGGCCGAACAGTTCGGAAAAGTTCGGATGAGTTCGCATGAGCTCGGGGGTGGGAAAAACGTGACTGGAAGGTGGGAAAAATGTGACTGGAAGTGGGAGGCAGCTGAGGAACAGACTTCCTGGCACCAGGGGTGGAGACCAGGGGTGGTTTCAGGGTCAAACCCCCAAAAATATTTTGAATTCGGTTTTGGTATAGATAGCGCTATTTTTGGTTGTTTGGCCAGGTTCAGTCGAACCGAACTCCGCCGAACCCAACAGCCGAACCCGAACTCAGATTTCGGACCGAATGACCGAACATCAGAACCGTGTTCTGTTTGCCCATCCCTAGACATAAACAATGACTGGAATTGTGGCTTAGAGTTCTAATTTATTCTGGTCACAATTACATAACTTTATTAATAGTTTTCTTTTGTCAAGATGTTGTTAAGGATATACAGACTGATCCTAAGCCCCGCAGATGCACGCACAGATGACACATGACATGCAAATATGTGCATCCAAAAGCCATGCACACCTCCATTATGGGGACCGTGGTGAATGCACAAAATGTGCAGAAACCACACACAACTCACTCGCACATATGTGAACATGTGTGCACATGCATAAGTCATGCACACGGGGTTTCCGGATCACACCCAGAGTTTCTCCAGTATCCTCAGTGCAAATGGGAAATAATTAAATTGCACTGTAGGAAGAAAAATAGTTGTGATGGCTTCAAAAAGTCTTCTCTTTTTCAGCTACTTAAAATGTATGTCATAGTAAGAACCATATATGCAAGTTTCTTACAAGCTGCAGAATGTCTAAAATGCTCTCTAGAGTACCAAGACTATTTTTCATGCGAGGCAAAACAAAACAAAAAAAATATCAAAACATTACACTCAAAAGAGATTTTGTGGCATAATAGCTTTAATCTGCATGGAAGTTATGTTGACATCATGTTCCCATTTCAGAAAAAAATAAGACAAAACCATTTTGCTTTAATGCTGTATATTGAAATTCTCCCCCTAAAATGCTAAATTTTTATGTAAGACTGGGGAACCTGAACAAAAATCATTTTCCCTTCCTTTTTGTACTTTAGAATTGGATGCCAGCAAGGTAAAATAAAATTTTAAAACCCGAACAACTAAGTGTTAAGGGTAGCTACATCTACACTAACAGCAGTTGTCGGTGCTCTATACCCAGCAGGAATCAATAAAACCCTTCATGATGAAGAATAGTGCATTTCAGACAGATTGATTATTATAAAAAATGGTGAAAGCATATGTTATCATTAAGGAAGAGAGAATATAAAAAAATACTTGTCAAGCATAAAGACCAACAAATTTCATTCTGGACAAATATATAAAGGATTGTCAGAATGTCAGTTTTCTTTGCTTTAGGCAAAAAGTGTTGTTTCTCCAGTTTTAATGGCAGAGGAATACACTGGCCAGACAATCAATTATAATTGACATTTGGCTAGAAGAGGAGTGTTTTGTGG
>QEPC01004060.1:11972-30763 GCA_003113815.1 Sphenodon punctatus
GCCGCACGGCCCCGCCCCCTCCACGCACCCCGCCGCCCACCCTCCGAGGAGACGGGCGGGCGGCGGGGCCAATGCAGCCGCCGCATCCGGCTGAATGTGCCACGGCCCGGGATCCCGCCGGTGATCCCGGGCCGTGGAGAGTGGCCAGACGTTACTTTTCGTTGGTCCCTGCCCGGGGTCCGTTTGACCACGCTTCCCAGGACATTCCCCCGGCTAGCCCGGGAAGCATGGTTCAAATTTACCCCATGTGGGTATTCACCGTGGCGAACATCTGGCGGCCGCCAAACAGACGTTCGAGACACGGTGACCACAGATGGGTATTCACCGTGGTTCACCGTGATCTCGTAACGTCTGAAAATACCCTATGTTGTCTTTTGTATGTGGTGCAATGGCCTATGGCCACGTATAATAAACTGAAATTGAATTGAGAGCCAATGTGGTTTAAGGAAATTTTCTCAGAGGCTTTCAAGGGAAACTTCTCACACCACTCAGATGGTGATGAACCAGATGGTGACCACCCAGACGGTGACCCAACCACCTCGAAACAAAGGACATTTTGATGTGATCAGTATAATGGGAGCAGACGCACATGACATCTCATAATCTCTTCTGTGTTTGTTGTATTGTACTGCTATGTAATTGTTGTATACTTACATTACGTATGCTGTTTAAGTAGAGTTCAGGTAGCTAAGAAAACAATATATGTTATCAATTTATTTTTAAGAAACAATCTAGATCCGTATTAAACCCTATATGCCCAACTGCACAAAAACGTCATTTCCACTGCGCACATTTTCCCCCACTGCACAAAAATGTGTCCAGCTGCACGTTAGAATAAACTCTGAGGCAGTATATAAAGACCAGCCTAGTGGCTAAAGTAGCAGAAGAAGTACTGATCAAAGTAGCAAAAAAAGTACTAAACAAAGGCATTCCCAAATGGGAACTGAGGAAAGTAGCGAGAAAGCGGTAAATTGTCACATAGTGTGGAAATGCGGCGAATGGTCTCTTTCCAAAGGAAACAGCTTTCAAAGCAAATCTAGTCGGGACAGGGAAAGGGGAGGGAAGCAGAAGGGAGGCTCCGTACCATGGATCCATCCCACAGATACATCCTTGATTATCAAGTGCATGATGTCATCACCACTTATTTCCCCATCTGTGCACACTTCTACCTTGCTTGGGGTCTCAGTCCATAGGACAGATCCAGGAACTGGGAAGGGGATTATACATATATCCCATAGGTCCATGCTTAAGGTTCAACACCACTAAGATGCAATGTAGATTCACATTGTGAGCTGTTAACCACAATACTGAAGCTTCTGTTTGAAACCAGTTCTAGTCAGCATGAGCGAGAGCCTGTGGCAAATTCCAGGGATTCAAAGAAATTAATCAGCATTGGAAAATGTGATGGGCTGTGATGAAAGACCGGTGGAATGCAGCAGAAGGCACCCTACTTCGGAGTATCCTCCATTTCACTAATTATCCTACCAATGGCAAAGACGAAACCCCCATTTATTCACCAGGGGGTAAGGAAGCGTCTTCTAAACAAAGCAGAATCCTTTGGAAGCTTCACTTGAAAAGATGTAGGCCACACGTCGACTTCTGCCTTAACGAGACGGCAGATGAGAGCTTCATTAATAGCTGGAATGGGAACAGATTTGTCTGTTTCTCTAACAACATCGACAAGTAAAGAGAAAGAAATGGATTATAAACCAACCTGCAGAAATGAGGATGGGCAGGCTGGAATGAAGCATCTGGGATTTCAGAAAACAACTTCTTCCTGGATTTTTGCTACACAGAGAAAAACAAGAAGTTTACCTTCAAGGTCACAGATACTGCATGACCTTGAAGGCAAGGAGTATCAGCAGTCAGTTTCCTAGAAATTTTTCACACCCGCACAAGGGGTGTTTTCAGACATGATGCTAACTTCAGTTTAACCACACTTGAACATTTCTTATACATGTTGCAGGGCTGTATTGGTGCCCTATGCTACCCTGCAACATGCATAAGAAATGTTAAAGTGTGGTTAAACTGGGGTTAGTGTCATGTCTGAAAACACCCAAGGTCAACAAAAAGTTCATTCCAGTTGAAGAAAAGTGTGATGTTTTGATTCCAATGATTTTTTAAATTTTTTGAGTAAAATATTTCACTTACATTTTGATTTTCCACAAGCAAAAGGGTCTGTAAAAAAGAAAAGAAAAGAAAGGTTTTAGTTATAAAAAAATAAAAATCAGGTTTTGGCAACCAATATGAAGCAATCCACCAAATAGGTAGCAACTAAAAAATGTTTGTAAAAATAGTAAAAAAAATAATATATAGTTTAATTTTAAAATTATAGTTTAATTAAAAAAAATATTAAATCTAAAAATAGTAAAAAAATAAAAACAACTGAGCATGCTCAGAAGTGCCCTGCATGGTCCTTTCTGAGTATGCTTGGTCCTTTTCAAAATGGCATCGGCAGTGGCAGCCTGCCTGTACCATTTTTGAAAAGGGCTGATCATGCTCAAAAAGGCCCATTGAACATGCTCAGTTGGTTGTTTTTTGTTTTTTTTTCCAAAGGTACCAGCTGGGGAGAGGCCGTGCATCAGCGCCGGATGCCTCCGGAAGGTAGGTAAGTCACCCCTGACCCCAATGCAATACCCCTGCTCCCTCTATGCACCCATCCTACCCCTGACCCCGCCCGTACCCCTCCCCCTCAGAAACTCGCAAGTATTCTCTGTGGGTCCAAGGAGTTGCCCGGATACTTGGGACCACTCCTCGGACCCTCAGAAATACTTCTGAGTTGTCCCCCCTCCCCCCCCAATTCAGGACACCACTAGTTAGAATTGTGAAACCGGTAGCATATTTGCTATCCACGGGTAATAGTCCCAATTTTGGATAGTCTGTCAAGTACCTGATTGGTACCTGGGTACCAAGTCAGACACCCGATTACCTGAAATATTGGGTGTGATGAGATGGCTGCCCTTCCCCCTCCCAGGCTTAGAGAATTGCTCTTGCTCCCAAAAGAGGCACCCTACTGTGGAGCATCCTCTAGTTGACTAATTATCCTACCACTAGCAAAGACAAAAGTCCCATTTATTCACCAAGGGGTAAGGAAGCGTTTTCTAAACAAAACAGAATCCTTTGGAAGCTTCACTTGCAAAATGAAGGTGCAGTGGTACTGCCACAACCAACCAGGAAATATAAATGTCAACTTAACATCAGGCTGTCTGCTGCATCTGGCAATAGTGAAAGTGATACTTAAATCTCTTTCTGGCCTTGTAACAAACTCTCTTAGTATGCTGTCGAGTGAGAAGAAAAAAGGCCGCGTGATGGGACTTGTGAGAACCATATCGATAGAGCGCATACAATATCGATGTCTGTGGTATGAGTATGGTATGCTGCCGTCGAGAGAGAAGGAAAAGGGCCATTTGATGAGACTTGTTAGAACAGCATCGATAGAACATTTATGATTAACGTTTGTACGGGTGAAGAGAGTATAATGAGAGGAACTTGGAATGAAATTGTGATGCCCCCAAATTCCAGTCTACTCGCTTGGCATAGACAATTCTTTTTGAGGGGCCCAGGCAGCTGGTTGGCAAACAAGGGCTCGGGACCCCCTGAAGCCCCCACCCTTCCTTACCTACTTGAGAATGAAAATCCCAGGTTGTCAGTAGCAGGGCTTGGTGGTTGACAGGTACGTCTCTTGCTTGGGGAGCAAGAAGTCCTGGGTTTTAATCCCCTGTGGTGCTGCTGTCATTGAGTACGAGGGAAAAAAGTTGTACCTTTAGAAAAAATACTTGTTACTCCTGGCCGTCCAAGGTTCATGTCCATTCCTGTGCATGGAGCCCCAATTCTGGAATCCGAGCACCCTCCCCATCCGCAGAGTGGAGCAGCATCATGCCTGTTAGAACCCCCAACTTCTGGGTGGTTACAGTTTTGCTTGTTGGTTGTTCTGCAACACTGTCCTGCAACACCCCAATGCAACACTCCACTTTGTCTGTCCTTCAACACCCCACTGACCCCAGACTAGGGGTTCCTAAATTTAGGGGTCTGCCCTCCACACTCTCCCCTGCTGGGTAAAGCCAGCCTGTACCCACCTTCTCCCAGCAAAGGTGGGTCCCTTCAAATAAATATAAATAGTCCACAGTATATATGGGTTGGTCCCACCTGGGTGTAGGATCCCCAATGGTGAGGCCTGTCTTCCTTCCAGAGGCCTAGGAATTAAACAATCCCTAGAGGGCCTCCTGGCTGGGCCTGGTTTGGGCTTCATAGCCCTGGCAGTCTTGCCTTCTGGGAGATGTGCTTCCTTCAACCTCTCCTCAGCAACTCAACCCTCTGTCTCTTCAAGACCCTTATATAGGCCTGAGCCCTATTCTCTTGGACTGGCTTAAAGGGTCAGTATCCTTTCTCCAAGTTTATGCCCTTAGGCTTTCATTTTGAGGGCTTAACTCGACTGCCATTTTGTGTCGTCTTTAGACTTCGTCACCATTTGTGGCACCACGCTACCACAGAGTTTTATCTATTTTTATTGTTTGAGAGCCGCCCTGAGCCTTGGGAAGGGTGGCATATACATTCAAATAAATAAAATAAGTAAATAAAATTTTAAGGGGTAATGTGACAATTACTAATAGTTAAAACTGCTCGTTACTCAACTAGCTAAATTAAGCTAAACATTTCAAAAAGCACCTAGCAAAATCAACATTACTTTCTCTGGCGTTAATGTACCAAACACATTTTAAAAAATCCTGTCAAATTCTAGCAAGAAAGATATGAAGTATCAAATAACAAAATGTCGACTCTCCGGGAGGACAAAGCGAATGAAGTAAAATTGTGAATAACGAGCTACTGAAGTGATGACTCAGCCTAAATGAAAAACCTAAGCATTTCCCCCCCTTTTCTTTTTCCAAATCGTTCCTCATCTGACCTGTGCACAAATGAATTCAAACAGGTCAAAAAATGATGAATTATTCCTCTATTTGAATTATTCATTTCAGGTCTAGAATATATTGCTTTTGTGCTACTTGGGGCGAAGGTGAGGTTGCTATTGTTTGGTTTTGTCTTTAAATTGCTAAAATGGCAGCCTTTGCAACTGGCAGTTGATAAATTGGCCAAAGGAGGAGGGAAGGCAGGAATGAGAATGGCACTGGGGCAAGCAGGAGTAATGATTGGACGTCAAAGCCAAAAAGAAGGGTCCTTTCCTTTGTAATTATGCCAGCCTTTTAATAGGCAGAGAGAGAGGAGGAAATTACCACAAATCATTTGCTAAGAAAGGAATGATAAATTAATCAATAATTTAATGAGGAAATCACATGGCATCCTCTTCAATTACTCTATTAAAAGCAAGATTGTCTGCCCCAGTGCCTGGTTTGGAGATGCAGCCTTTGCAAGCTTGCATCAGTAACGATGCTGGTTAATTAACTGAAGCCAGCTTTGTGAAATGGCTTTTTTCTTCTGCGGGGATGTGGTCTTGTCATGTAAATCCCTAGGGGAAATCCATTCTTTTTCATAACGGCTTTATATGATAATTCTCCACTGCACTTGGAGTTTTTTTTTTTTTTAAATAAATACCGCTAGGTAGATATTTGCAAATTACAGCTTCATTTTTTGAGACTACCCTTTTCAGCCTTTTCTTCTATGACTGAAATCCAAGTCAAAGCTATTTGCGTCCCCCCTCCCCATACCCCCAGCACAGGTTGTCCTGGACCATTGCTGCATTTGCCTGCATGTAGGGCAAGGTCCATGTGAAGGTGTGGCTGATGGGTAGTAGAAAGCTGGTTGGGCTTGAAGGCTGACTGGGTTGCAGCTCCACTGAAGCGGCCTGAGTGCCAGGTCTTGATGCCAAATTTCTAGGACGAGGGAGGTTTGGCAGGAAGTGGATGTAAACGCAGGAACATTGCGCTCCATGCGACAGATTCTTAGTCTAGTCTCGGACTGCGGTGACACAAGTGGTAAGGTGTTGGCTCAGTCTCCACGTTTGAGACCCCTGAGCCAGGCCCAATCGAAAGGTGACAACAGACGCACAGCCAACATGCCAGCTACACAGGCTGGGGCGGGGGGAGGCACTGAACCGAAATGCACCCAGCTGGGGCAGTCGGTGAGCCCTCCCCTGCCCCCACTCCCTGGCAGGGAAGAGAACAAATTTGTGGGCAGGCAGGCCCACCCCTGGCACGCCCAAAGCGACTCGCATCCCATAATGGGCAGTCATGACAGCCAATCATGGGCAGCCATGGCTGCCGGTCATGGTGGCCCCCAATCCCTGCTGGTGGATGGTGGCAGGAACAGATGCATGGGTCCGTATTGGCCCACCTGGGAAGCCCTGGGCCCCGACTGTGGGCCTGGGATCTTCCAAGGGACCACATCTGGACCAGCTGCCTACTTGGGCCGGAGGAGAAGCAGGACCGGAAACTCACGTCATGGTGAGTCCCTGGCCTAGTTGGGCCATAGAGGGTCATAGCAGGCCTGCGTTGATTCTGTTTTCACCCAAAACTGAATTTATGGAACCAAAGTTGAACTAACCAATGTCAAATCTGAAAGCAAGGAAGTCCAGAGTTATATTTGGAAAGGGGCATTTGCAATTGGAAACGGTTACCCAAATTGAATACACGTTCTTCCTCCTTCATGCATTTTCTTGTCAACATGCTGTTTATTCAAACTTCCCTTTACTATTTAAATATTCTCAGCAGGAGGCAGACTTACAGCAGACTTAATGAGCCTCCGGCATATGAATTTGAGATGAGTGGTTATTTGGTCACTCCTATTAATATGATTTATTGATCTATGTTCCGTGTGCAGCATTCATTGCCTCTGGTTTTCCTCCCTAGGTATTCCAATGAAATCATTTTCACCAATCTTCAAGTTTTGGACAATATTAAAAAAACCCAACAACTCTATTATCAGTGACAGGGCCTCTTTGATATCCAAACCAGACAACACAAAGAGCCTAAATATATATCTGAAAGATTATATTGTTATTCTGGGTAAGAGCATTTCAACTTTCCCAAGGGGAAACAGCCACCATGTGCGCTCCCAGGAGGGAAAAAACCCAGACATATATGGAGATTGTGAGACTCTTGCAGTGTCAAGCTCCCTCCCAGAAGAGTTCCCATTGCAAATGTTTGCATAACCTTTTGTACCAATTAGCCGTTCTTTTCTAGTAGCGTCTCCTGACTGATCTGCTTGCTAGCTGCCTAATGGATGCGTACGGTGGAATTGATGGTATGAATAAAAATGAACTCAAAGTCGGCTTTCATGGGAATCAGCCGCCACAGCTAGAAAAAACAACTTTGTATTGTTTTTATGCAAAGCCTCATGTCGTCAGTTGAAAAGAGATTGTAGATAAGAGAAAGTAGAGTCCTACAGAGGTTAAATTGAACTGAAGGGTCTGAAACCTGACTTGAGTTGCAACAAATTTATAACTAGAACTGAAACGTTCTAGTTTTTCACTGATATGTGTATCTGTTACTATCTGGTGTCTGGCTGGATATTGCAATATTCCTGAAATCTGGTTGGATACTGAATGCTATCTGGTTTGGTACCTGCTGGTTAACTGGATTACCAAATTATTATTATTATTATTAACAAACATTTATATAGCGCCAGCAGTGTACATGGCACTTTACAAAGTAATAAAATAGACACGGTTCCTGCCCCTAGGGCTTACAATCTGAGAGACAGGAGCTGGGGGAGAGACATAGGAAGGGGAACAGAGGGAGAGACAAGGGGTCTAACATTCATGAAGATGCGAGGTCTCAAGTGCACGTACTTGGCTTGGTTACGATGAGAATGACAGCAGGCAGGTCCATGTTGCAAGGATAAGGGTAAACCGATCGTAGGTATAGGAATAGTGGCTCAGCAGGATAAAGAGTCAGACAGAGCAGAGCGAAAGAGGTGAGTTTTAAGGAGAGATTTGAAGGTATGAAGGGAGGGGGCAAGGCGGATGTGGACAGGGAGGGAGTTCCAGGCATGGGGGGCAGCAAGTGAGAAGGGACGAAGGCGCTTAGGGGAGCAGGGAAGGCGTGGAAGGGTGAGAGAAGGGACAGAGGAGGAGCGAAGTGCACGGGCTGGAGTATGGAGGGCGATAAGTGCAGAGAGGTAGGGGGGAGCAAGGTTGTGAAGAGCTTTATAGGTGAAGACTAGGAGCTTGTGCAGGATTCGTTCAGGAAGGGGAAGCCAGTGAAGCGAAGAGAGGAGGGGCTGCACATGGTCGAAGCGACTGGCGAGGTAGATGACCCTGGCAGCAGAGTTTTGGACAGAGATGAGGGGAGAAAGGTGAGACCGGGGAAGGCCAGTGAGAAGGAGGTTACAGTAATCGAGGCGAGAGATGACCAGAGCATGAACAAGAGTTTTGGCAGACGAGACAGAGAGAAAAGGGCGAATCTTAGCAATGTTATGGAGGGAGAAGCGACAGGATTTAGCAACAGAGTCAATGTAGGGTTTAAAAGAAAGGGCTGAGTCAAAGATGAAGCCTAGGCTACGGGCTTGGGGGACAGGCAGGATGGTGACTCCATCAATAGTTATTGACAGTGAGGAAGGAGAGGAAGGATGAGGGGGGAAGATAAGGAGTTCAGTTTTAGCCATGTTGAGTTTGAGTTGACGTTGAGACATCCAGGTAGAGATGTCAGAGAGACAGTTGATGAGACGAGCTTGAACAGAGGGAGAGAGAGAGGGAGTAGAGAGATAGAGTTGAGTGTCATCAGCATAGAGGTGGTATTGGAAGCCATGGGAGGCAATGAGTTTGCCTAAGGATGAGGTATAGATCGAGAAGAGGAGAGGGCCAAGAACAGAGCCTTGAGGAACACCAACTGAGAGGGGGAAGGAGGAGGAGGCGGAGTTGGAGAGAGACACATTAAAGGAGCGGTCAGAGAGGTAGGAGGAGAACCAGTTATGGACAGAGCCACAAAAGCCAAGGGAGTGAAGGGAATCCAGCAAGAGTGAGTGGTCAACAGTATCGAAGGCAGCAGAGAGATCAAGGAGGACAAGAATGGAATAGAGACGTTTAGATTTAGCCACCAGAAGATCGTTGGTGATCTTAGCGAGAGCAGTTTCAGTAGAATGAAGGGGGCGGAAGCCAGATTGGAGGGGGTCAAGGGAGGAGTTGGAGGATAGGAAGTCAAGGCAGCGGGAGTAGACAACACGTTCAAGCAGCTTGGAAGCAAAAGGAAGGAGTGAGACAGGACGATAGCTAGAAGGGTCAGAGGGGTCAAGAGTGGACTTTTTGAGAATAGGAGAGACTGTGGCATGTTTGAAGGCAGAAGGGAAAGAGCCAGTAGAGAGGGAGAGGTTGATGATGTGCAGGAAGGAAGGGGCGACAGTGGGAGTAATGGAGGTGAGGAGGCGGGAAGGAATGGGATCAAGGGGGCAAGTGGAAGGGTTGGAGGAGGAGAGCAGAGAGGAGATTTCCTTAAGGGAGGCAGGGGAGAAGGAGGACATGAGAGAAGGAGGGGGAGGAGGGAGAGGGGTGGGAGTGGGAAGAGAGGAGTGGGAAGCGATGTCGAGGCGGATCTTGTCTATCTTGGAGGTGAAGAAGGAGGCAAGATCCTGAGCAGAAAGGGAAGAAGGAGGGGGAGGACAGGGAGGCTTGAGGAGGGAGTCAAAGGTAGAGAACAGGCGGCGAGGGTCCCGAGAACAGGACTAAATTGCCATTTACCATGTTACTGTTACTGACTACCTTTTATCAACTTATTTTTAGTGACAACCTTTTACCAACTACCATTTAAGGATCCTTAATTAAAACAAAAAATTTTACACCCTCCCTCTGTTCGGACACAATTCTATGTTAATGCGGTAAATGGATATGTGATAAATGGTAAATGATAATTCGGTAAAGAACCATGAAGCTATCCAGAATCCCAGATATTAACCATGGGTAATATTTTTTGCTATGTGTTTCATCTCTATTCATGACTGAAATTAACAGGCCTGGGTTTAGTTTTCTGATGTAAAAAAACAAAACAAAAAACCCTACACGTAACTGCGGAAAAATTAGAGCTGAAACAAAATAGTTATTTTCAATTTGTGAATAAAATTTGGATATTTTCTTTCCAGAAATGAACGTCTGAATTTTATTCATGCATTTGGAATCATAGAGTAGGAAGGAACCTCAAGGGTCACTTAATCCACGGGTGGCCAGAATTACGGTACATGTTATCCACTTAACTAAGGTGTCAATCTCAGGTGAGCTACCAGGACTACTTCTGCTTCCTCCAGGTACTGAAAATTAGTACACGTTTTCAGGGCTGTGTACAAGTTGGGAACAGTGGTGCTTAAGGGTAGGGGTGTACATTTCATTCTTTTTTTGTTTGATTCAAACAAAATTTTGTAATTTCATTTATGGTAAACAGAAAGTGTAAAACAGAATAAAAAAACAGTGGCATTTCATTTAAATGTTGTTTATGTTTTCCCTTACCATGCCTGCAGCGGAGTTGTGTCAGGCAAAACAAACAGTGTATCAATTCAAGCCAGAAGGGAGGGGGGAAGGGAGGGAATGGGGAGAGTATGATTGGCATCTCTGCTGGCCAATTGGAATCACTAAGAAATCATGTGGCACTTGACACACGTGGAGAATTCCTGTGATAGGGTTTCATTCGGTGCTATGAGAACTTGGAGGAGCCAACCAGGGGCAATGTGCGTGTGGGTGGGAGGCACTGTGAAAGCCGTAGGTCTGACTACTATCTTCAGCAGATTCTATTCCTCCTCTGTTTCTCACACACATACACACACACACACACACACACACACACACACACACACACACACACACACACACACACACACACACACACACACACACACTTTTCACTCCAGAGCCTGCTGCTCTTTATCACTGGTGGATGGGTAATCGGAAAGCCATAGACTGCATGATGCAGCTGTTTCGACTGTTTTCTCCTTTCTAATGCTCCTCTGTTGCTCCCTGTTGGTGTTCAATCACACTGCATTTCCCCATTCCCTAAAGCCCTGAAAGTAATGCCCAGGCCATTGAAATGAATGGAAAATTAAATTTGAAACATCATAAAAATGAAATGACAAACGAAACAGAAGAAAAAAACATCAAACACAAAATGAAAATGAAATGAAAAAGTTCCCTCCTGCACATTCCTACTTAAGGGGTGTACTCAAGAAAAGGAGGGCCCAGACCAGGGCTTTGGGCCGTCGATCTGTCTCCTATTGTTGGGTGCACTCCTTTATCTTTGCTCCATTCTTACTCTGAGCTCAGTTTTTCCGTGGTTGAAGGTAGGAACTGGATCCAGGGGACGGATCAAGGAACTGGAAAGGGGGGTCACAAAAAAACTTGCCGTGCACCTCATTACAGTGCTGTTTACAACTAGTAGTGCTATAGAAATGATTAGTATTAGAAGTAATTTGGCCACCAAATTGCCCAACCATAGAGGTTTACAGAATCATGAATTATGTGGAGCAGATAAACAGGGTGCTGTTATTTACTTGCTATTATGTTCTTGTGGTCTTACTCCTTCTCAAAATATGAGACCTAGGGGAATGCCACATGAAATTAGCATGCAGGACTCAAACCAAATAAAATGAAGTACTTTTTCCACTCAGTGTACAGTTAACCTGTGGAACTCATTTCCAGAGGGTGTTGGGAAAGTGAATAACATACCTGAGTTCATAAAAAGGATTGGGTTAGTGCTGGAATGAATAGCAAAATAAATTTTTAAAAAGAGAGAAAGAATATCCACACTTAATATCTGGTATTCCAATTAGTTTGGTAGTTATGTGGTAACTGCCAAATTGGATTTCTGGATAATCCTGCAGGGCAAACTTTAACTGGTTTACTAAATTGCCATATTACTGCATTGCCAAACGTTACCACTATGGCCCTTTTCACACAGACACTCTAACACTGATAAAATGGGAGTTATATTTTATTATACATATTGCAGGGCTGCAGGTGTGTTCTATGGGTGCCCTGCAACATGTCTAATAAAATGTGACACCCATTTTATCAGTGGGTAATTTCAGATGTTACGGGATCCTGGCCAACCACAGTGAATCCCCTGTGGTGGCCGTGATCACCGTAACGTCTGTGCGCTCCCCACCAGATGTTCACCACAGTGAACCACTGGCAGGGATCACATTGGGTGATCTCAGATGTTATGGGGCCCGTTGACCCCGTACCGAAATCAACCAAATCATCCCCCGCCGGGATCACCCCGTCACGCCGTATCAGACGTGCCGGGGGGATCCCGGTGGGGAATCTGGGAGGGGGCGGGGCCGCATGGCGCAATGTGCGGATGCACGGCCCCGCCCCCTCCACGCACTCCATCGCCCGCCCTCTGGGGAGACGGGCGGGCGGCGGGGCCAATGAGGCCGCCGCATTGGGCCGGATTCGCCACGGCCTGGGGTCCCGCCGGTGATCCCAGGCCGTGGCGCCCGACCAGACGAGATGCCGGGGTTCACCCCAGCGTGAATTACATTCAACACGGGGCGGCCGCCGGTCCCTCCGCTTCAGCCTATCGCGTGGTGAATGTAATTCCACGCTGTGGTAACATCTGGGGGAAAACATCCATTTCCCCCAACAGACGTGCCGAAATCACAGCCACCACACGGAATTGAGCGTGGTTGACTGTGATCTCGTAACATCTGAAAATACCCATTGACTACTGTTCTGGACCTCCAGCTGCCCGGAGGTCCAGAACCGTGGTAAGAGTGGGCCCGGGATCGGGCCTCAGGGCCCAGAACCGGTGATCAAATTGCCACGATCGGGGATGGGCCAACGTTACCGTCTGTTACCGTCTGCCCAGCCCGGATCGTGGCCCCGACCACGGGACGGGATCGGGCGCAGCGGCCCCATTGGCTGCTGCTGTGCCCGTCATCCTGAGGGTGGGCGGTCAGGGGAACACCGGGGGTGTGGCCGCACATCACACCACGCAGCCCTGCCCCCCCCCCGGTGAGAATCAGGCCGGCACGTCTAAAGGACGGCTGGCCTGATTCCTGACCCAGATCCAAACCAGATCCCAGTGCATGGTTCAGCGTGGCGGGCCTTCGGACCCATCACTTCTGAAATTACCCAGTCTTAGAGTCTCTGTGTGAAGAGGGCCTATTATTAAAAAACCAGGTGAGTCCCAGGGAGTGAAGCAGTTAAATAAATGATGGGGATATTTATTTTACCAGCTTGCGACTCCTCTGCTTACGACGCCTTACCTGCTTGCGGCTCCCCTGCTCCTTTAAACATCTTTGCCCTTTCTTTCTTGCTGCCCCCTAGACCTGGAACTCCCTCCCTGGAAACGTTTGCTCTGCTCCCTCGCTCTCAACTTTAAAATCCCTCCTGAAAACATACCTCTTCCGTCAGGCTTTCCCTGATCATGAGTCAAAAGGCTCGTCATGAGTGAAATTCCATCCTCATCCCACCCTCCCTCAGAATCTCTTCCCTGTCACTAAGTGAAGCATGTGCACCTGCATTTTCTCAACCTCGTGAATGTATCCTTGTCTCTCCTGATCACCTCTCCTTCATCTCCCCCTTCCTTGTCTCTTAGATTGTAAGCCCTTTGGGGTAGGGACCTGTCTGTAACTACTGACTGTATGGTGCCAGGTACATTGCTGGTGCTATATAATAAATAAATAATTAATAAATGGCAATGCAATAAATGGAAATTCATGGCATTGCGATAAATAGATAATCCAGTTAACCAGTTATCTGCTAAATGCTAACTGAATATCATTCTGTATCTGGCTGGATATTGGATACCAACAAATCAGGCACCGGATAGCAACGGATACTCGTTTCAGCTGTAGATTGGATATGTTTTTAGCGGACATATCCATAAATGGCTCTTTGTAATGTTGATCAGGAAATGGGAACTCTTAATTGTTGGGAGCTGGGAGGAAATAGCAGAGAATGGATCATTCTGTTACAACCTGTTGGGCAATTCTCCATTTAGCGACCAAAGATGGCTACCGTGAGAGACAGAATGCTGGGCTCAGCTGTATGGGACTTCTTGCACTCTTAATACTTCTTGTACCGCTAGTGAAAACCCAGGTCTCATAACATAGCCAGTGCATCCTGGATCCGTTTAGAAAGGATTTGTCGTTATTCGTTTTCATATGCATTGGCTCCCTTATTGAGACTAGATTGTTGTATTTGGCCTTGAAAATCTAGTTGGCACCCTGCCATCTTGGGAACAGGACTCTCTTTGGGTGAAAACAGACATGACGCTAACCACCCTTGGTGGTTATTTATGCATGTTTCAGGGCTGCATAGGGCACCAATACAGCCCTGCCATATGCATAAATAACCACCAAGGGTGGTTAAAGGGTGGTTAGTGTCATGTCTGTTTCCACCCTTTGTCACCTATGGAGGTGAATGCAATTTCAGCCAATAATCAGAAGAGCTCTTCCATCCTTTATTCATCCAGCAATATCTATTCTGTGTAGACCTTCTAACCTGATTTCTGCTGTCTCTCACTGCGGTTGGGATAGTTATCTCCCACAAGTATAAAAGCAAATTGTATGATAACCTCGTCAAATATAACATCCAACTGTCTTGGAAATCCTTTGAGTTTTACCCAGTAGGTGCTCCTGGTGGGAAGCAATTGGTTGCCTCCTCACCTTTAGGCAGAAGGAGTCATAATTTAAACGTTAGGAAGGTGGGTTTGTTATAAAATGATCTCATTGCTAAGTAGAAGAAAGGTTTGGCAGCTGTGAAATTTGGATTGAAGACATAACAGAGCTTGGTTCAGTCAGCAGTGGGGGTTGATACTGGGACCAAAGCTGTAATCTTCTTGAGCTGAAAGAACATGTCACAGTAGTTAAGGGATGTAGTAGTCAACGAGTCCAGGAATGAGTGGAAAACAGGATCCCAGAAATCATAGAATCACAAGACTGTAGGGTTGGAAGGGACCTCAAAAGGACTCTAGTCCAGACCCACACTACAAATCGGGATAGCCACTGCCTACAGAATCACGGATTGATGCTTGTCCAGCCGGGTTTTGAAAATATCCAAAAAGAGAGAGATCCCACAAACCTCCCATGGCAACTTATTACCCCAAAATTCTCATCATCAAGAAATTTGTTTATTTATTTATTTATTTCCAGTATCCGGCTAGATACCAGATAGTAGCAGACATGGGTTTTATTTATTTATTTCCATTTATATCCAACCAGATACCAGAGAGTAGCAGACATGGGTTTTTATTTTATTCTATTTTACTTCATTTTTTATCATTTAATTCCATTTATATCTGACCAGATACCAGATAGTAGCAGACATGCTATTTCTTTCTTTCTTTCTTTCTTTCTTTCTTTCTTTCTATCTAATATCTGGCCAGATACTAGATCATAGCAGCTACACTTTTAATTTTTAAATTTTATTTGTTTTATTTATTTAAAATTCTATTCCATCCTTCCCATGATGGTTCATGGTAGTTTACAATTAGTTAACCCCCCACCCGACTAATACTTAAAAAAACCATTTCCTGCCCCAGAAATCCTGTCCCTAACATGTCCCTAATCCTGTCCCAAACCATTCCTCCTTCTCCCCCAACCCACAACTACACACAACTCCCCAACCAACCCCAATCCCTATCCCCACCTACCAAATAAAAACATTTTTCACCGCCTCCAGAAGATGCTCAGACTCAGGTTTGAGTAAATATGGATGGGAAGGGGGTTACGTTACACTGGGACAGCAAACAAGAATGCGTCCTATGCACCATTGTCCCACGGGCAAAAGTAACAGACGGAACCCACGGGAAGGTGCCACGAGAGAGCATGGCATGACAGGAGTTCTTTTAGATATGTGGGGACCAGTCCATTTAGGGCTTTAAAGGTCAAAATCAGCACCTTGAATTCTGCCTGCGAAGCTATAGGGAGCCAGGGCAGACTTCGGCGCATCGGTGGGCAAGACCGATTGAAAGTGATCCAAACAAACAGGACAAGAATGAGATTCCGTAACCCCAAACTTTGACTCTGCAATAGAATTGGCAGTGCCCAAGCTGCGGTGACTACAAAACCGAAATGTACATTGCTGCAGTTTAAATGTATCCCTCTTGTTCTATCTTTTGTGACAGCGGAGAACAAATGTTCACTGTCTTTTTTGTTTGGCATCGTTTTAGATATTCGAAAACTGCTCTCATGGCTGCCCCTTAGTCTCCTTTTCTCTAGGCTAAACATACCCAATGCTTTTGTTCAGACTTTACTCACCTGGCTTGTCTTCCAGTCTCTCTATCATCTTAGTTGGCCTCCTTTGGATCTTCTCCAATTTGGCTACATTGTTCTTGAAGAGCGGTGCCCCAAACTGAACACAATACTTAACAAGGCCATACCTTCCAATGGAGTGAGGAGGCTCAATTGAACCTGGACCCCAGACTCTGGGGGGATGGAGGGGGGGCTTGGCAAGCAGCTTGTGGTCCTCTAGGAAACTTTCAGAGTGGGGGGGGGAGGGAATGGGGTCAACACCCCACCCACTCTGAATATTTCCTAGCAGCTCTGAGCCCACTTCCCAAGGGACCCACTGAGAAGAATGTTTTCAGAGTGGGGGTGGGTGGGGTGCTTGCCCCATCCTCACCCATTCTTAAAATGTCCTCCTTGGTGGGGTTCAGAAGGGCTTACAGGCAACCGGTGTGGTGCCACCGTCTTTGTGGGCGGAGGCAGAGGCCGCCTGGGAGTCCCCTTGGGAGGGTCACTGCTTGTGCTTAGGGAGACTCTTAATGCATCACCGCCACTGCCTGTGTCTTGGAAATGACACGCCTGTTAATACAGCCCAAAATATCATTTGCCTTTTTTGCAACGGCACCGTATTTTTGACTCGGGTTTAGTTTATGACCCAGTTCTTTCTCTCCAGTGCTGCCTTGCTAGGTATCCTCCGCTTTATATTTGTGCTTCTGGTGTTTCATTCCTACACGTAGTCCCTTGCACTTGCCTTTGTTAAATCTCATCTTTTTCCTATTTTATTTTTACTTCCAGGCACATGCTCCAGGTCGTAAGATCACAATGGGACATCATATTTTAAAATAATCCAAATGGCCAACCTCTTCCCATTCAAGGTCCTCACTAAATATAATGTTTCTATTTAAAAACACTAGGGATGTGCGAACAGAATGCAGTTTGGATGTTAAGCCGTTCGGTTAAAAATCCGAATTCGGGTTCGGTTGTTCGGTTTGGCGGAGTTCGGTTCGGCTGAACTTGGCCGAACATTCGAAAATAGCGTTAGCGATACCGAATTTGAAGATTTTTTTCAGTATCGGTATCATTTGGCCCTGAAACAACCCCTGGTCTCCACCCCTGGTGCCAGGAAGTCTGCTGCTCAGCTGCCTCCCCCTTCCAGTCACGTTTTTCCCGTCCGAAGTCACGTTTTCCCCACCCCCGAACTCATCTGAACTCACCCGAATATGACCGAACTGTTCGGTCATTTTTGAGTCTGCTTCAGTCGTTCGGTTCAGACGTCCGAACAGACCGAGTTCGGTTCGAACATCCGAACCACGTTCGCACATCCCTAAAAAACACCTCTGATGTTTGTATGTTGGAGCATGTTGGCATGTTCTGACATGCCTGGGCAGTCTGCAGCTCCATAAATGGTTAAAAGGCCCAAGGGTGGATTGGGAAATCAAAGTGGCCCGGGAAAATATAGTTGCCCTGTGGTGGTGGCAAAGCCGCTGGCATGCCAGAAATGGGCAAAGGGGGCGTGGCTTGGGGGCATGGCTTGGGCGGGCAGAGTGCACCAGATTTGGGGCCTATCAGAGCTGAATCCCCAGACTCAGATCGTCAGCAGTCTGGCAGGGGTGAGTGGGAGGTTATGGGGGGTGGGTGGCAGGGGGGAGACTGCCACTGGTGGGGGTACTGGCCCTCATTTCAGTGCTCTGGTTCCCCAAATCACTCTATTTCAGTGCTCAGTGACCCTCAACCGAAAATCACTCTGTCCCTTGCTATGCATCCTACAGTAAGGCTTCTTCATTCCTACACCAGTTGCACTAGTATTTCACATGCCCTGTGTTTAGCTTAGTAAAGGGAAGACTAAGGGCAGAATTGATACCAAACTTCAAATATCTACATTATATCCTATATTAAGGCATCATTCCTTGCTGCTGAGTAAAACTCTGCTACTTGGGAGACTGAGAGAACCTTCCTACAATAGCATCTCATCCAGTAAGTGGATGGGACTCCAGTAGGAAAACTCTCTCTTTCTCCATCAGTGGTAGTGCCACAGCAGGATAAAAAAAAATCCTGTTTACATATTTAAAACATACAAAACCTCAGGGCCACATCAAAATAGCTGCATGCTATTAAAAATACCTGATCACACAAGCATGTTCATGTTTAGAAACAACAGCACAAATGTCAAAGACTTCCTGACTTAATTTAAGAGACAGGTAATACCAGACAGGCTTAAAAGGGACAGGCGCAACACAGCAAAGGCAAGCAGGAAGTCTCTGCTAATACGGAAGTAAGAAGGATGACACATACCAATGACCACAGTCGCAAAAAGTTACATAGGATCACACATGACCAGAGAGGGAACAAACATGGACTGACATTTATAGAAATCAGTCTGTTACATGTACTGTTAATTTATAAACCACTGTTTAACAAGGAGGTCATGCTGAGAAATGTTAAATCACAAGACAGGACTGGTATTAGTCACAAGACTAAGGTTAAGTCTCAGGACTTCAAAACCTGAGTTATCACAAGCATCACATTTCTAACACTTTGAAAATACCTAACAATTTTCAGGACTAACAGTTAAATCTCAGGATTTGAAAACCTCAATTTTATCACAAGCATCACATTTCTAACATTTTGAAAACACCAAAAATCTCAGTACTAGCAGTTAAATCTCAGGCTGGGGGCACTGGGTTTTTGGG
>QEPC01004060.1:32343-119658 GCA_003113815.1 Sphenodon punctatus
CCCAGCCCCCCCTGCTCTAACCCACTAACCCCCACTCCCCTCTCAGAGAAGAACCCAGGAGCCCTGGATCCCAGTCCGCCCCCCTGCTCTAACCCACTAGCCCCCCTCCCTTCCCAGAGAAGAACCCAGGAGCCCTGACTCCCAGCCCCCCGCTCTAACCCACTAGCCTAGTGGATTAGAGCAGGGGGGCTAGCCCCCACTACCCTCCCAGCAGCCCCCCAGCCCAGCCCAGCTGCCCCCACTCCCCTCCCATTGGCCCCCTAGCAGCATTACCTAAATGGAACTGCCCCTCGCCGCCGCCTTCTCTTCTCCCCTGCTGCTGCTGCTGCGCCTGCTGGAGCCTTGATTCGAGGCTCCAGCAGGTGCGGCAGCAGCAGTAGATCAATGGGAGAAGAAGAATTCAGGCCCCGCACGCAAACGCTCTCCACTGCTGCCGCCTGCTCCAAGCCTCTGCCCACGAGGCTTCTCTGTCCCTGGAAGTTGCTTTTATACAACTTCCAGGAGGGAGCGAGAAGGGGCGGGGCCAGCATGCAGCCAGTGGGAGGGGGGGAGCCGGTCTCCCCCCCCCTGTCCCGTCCCATCCCGTCCTGACGGGGGTCCGACAATTTTTTTTTTTTAAAAAAAATTAATTATTTTTTAAAAACAGTCTGCGAGGCTGGCCCTTCCACCCAGCCTGGCCGGCCCGCTGGGAATTCTCCCGGTGGGTTCAATGGCCAATCTGCCCCTGAAAAGGCCTCATAAGGATATATTGGCTGGCATCCTTACACAAGCCTGATGGCGGCTCCCTAACAGTGGCCATGGGCACCTCCCTGGCTTGAGACTGGGAGCCTTTCACACCACTCATGGAGCTAAGATCTAATCAGAATTCTTCTCTGAAGGACCGTGGTTCTTGTTATGCTCCTTTGCGGCCCTTGATGATCTGCCGGGGTGCCCTCTTGAGGGTTCTATCACTGGCCCAGTTACACACGACTCTGGTCTGCAGAGAGGTGATCTCAATGGGTGATCCACAGCTTTGGATCTCCCTTCCCTTAGAAGCTCACCGGAGCCCTAGTTTGAGTGTCTTCCGGAGGCATTGTAAGACCTTTTTATGTGGCCAGGCATTCAATGGGCAGGGATAGATTGGGGGGAGGGCGATGGGGTTGATTTTAGTTTTGTGGGGTTTTAATTATTTATTTTATATTTGTATTTTATATGTTTGTTGTGAGCCACCCTGAGCCTTTGGGGATAGGGCGGGATATAAATCTAAATAAATATTAATTAATGTATTTATTTAATTACTTTATTTTTATTTATTTATTAAAAGATTTAATATCCCACCCCTACTGCCACAGGCAGCTCGGGGCGACTAACAATATTAAAACATAATAAAACAACATAAAACAGCGTAAAACCACACCCCAACTCTATGCGGGGCTACCCTTGATGCTGGTTCGGAAGTTGCAGCTGGTGCAGAATGCGGTGGCCCGTCTCTTAACGGGGACAGGCTGATGCGAGCACATTACACCAGTGCTCCATTCTCTGCACTGGCTGCCAATAGTTTTCTGGGCCCAATTCAAGGTGTTGGTGTTAACCTTTAAAGCCCTAAATGACTTGGGCCCAACCTACCTGCGGGACCACCTCACTCTCCAGATCCTGGATTGGCTCCTGCGGTCGGCTGGGGGCATCCTCCTCGGGGTCCCCCGGGTTTCCATCTTGAGAAGGGCGTTCTCTGTGGTTGCACCGTGGCTGTGGAACTCCCTCCCGCTGGAAGTCCGCTTGATTACTGACCTCCCCTCTTTCTGCAGACAATGTAAGACCTGGCTGTTCCGCCAGACCTTTCCCGAGGGAGGTGGGGTAGGTGGGTTGGATTAGGGTGGGCAGCGATGGGTTTTAATTACTGTTTTAATTGTTGTTTATTGTATATTTTAATATGTTTTAAAATGTTGTGAGCCGCCCTGAGATGCCGGAGGCAGGAGGGGGAGCGTATAAGTTTTAGAAATAAAATAAATACAATAAACTCCTCACATACCCTTCCCACCCTCCCCATCTCCCTCTTCAAATGCCTGGCAGAACAACAAAATCTTACTTAGCTGCCGGAAAGTGAGTAGATTCGAGCACAGGTGGGTCTCCTCTGGGATGTGTGTGTGAGTGTGAGTTCCATAGCAACTGTGCAACCACCGAGAACACCCTCTTCAAAGTATCCATCCACCAACAGTGCAGGACCTCAAGGAGAGTGCATTTAGCAGACAGCAAAGGCCGGTATAGGGCCCTGTGTGTGTGTGTGTGTGTGTGTGTGTGTGTGTGTGTGTGTGTGTGTGTGTGTGTGTGTGTGTGTGAGGCAGTCCTGCAGAAAAGTGTGAGACCCAGACTGTGAAGGTCACAACCAGCACCTTGAATCAGGCCTGGAAGATGATTGGCAGCTAGTACAGTGCACGCAAAACTGGAGGTATATGCTCACTCCGGCCCGGGCCCGTAACGTGATGGGCTGCCTCATTCTGCACTAGCTGCAGCCTCCGGATCCTCACCATGGGCAGCCCCACACAGAGCACATTACAGTAGTCTAGTCTCGAGATAATGAAAGCATGGACGATGGTGGCAAGGTAAGAATTAGAACTGTAGGGTCGGAGCCTTTGAACCAGATGTAAGTGGCGGAAGGCCCCCCCGGCCACAGCCGCTACCTGATCATCCAAGCGCAACTGTGGATCTAGGAGCACCCCGAGGCTCTGGACCTGAGATACCAGAGGAGCGTGAATTCCATCTGTGATGGGTGTCTCTCTTCCCCGCAGATCACTGGCCCTACCAACGAGCATCACCTCCATCTTGTTGGGATTCAGCTTCAATCGACTCACCCTCATCCAGTCTCCCACAGCTGCCAGACACCAGGAAAGCACCGAGACTGCTGGGTCTAGGTCGGATGAACGTTTATTTATTTATTTAGTTATTACAGTATTTTAACCCCCAACTCTCCAACATCTAGTAGCTCGAGACGACTTACAAAATATAAAATATTTAAAAAACATACAAAACTATAAAACCCAATAAATAACCAAACAAAATATCAAAGAGGGTGCCACAGAATAAAACACACACCCCCATCGCCGTAGGCTCGGCGGAACAGCCAAGTCTTACAATAACGACGAAAAGAGGCGAGGTCCGGGGCCAACTGGGCCTTTGCCGGAAGGGAGTTCCACAGGCTAAGTGCTACCACCGAGAACGCAATCTCCATAGTCGCCCCCCGAGCAGCCCGGGGGACACCAAGAAGGGCACTCCTCACAGACTGATCCAGAGTGCGGAGGGTGAGGTGGTCCAGCAGATAGGTGGGGCCTAGGCTGTAAAGGGCTTTATAGGTAAGAACCAACACCTTGACCAAACATCGAGGCAGCCCTGGCCGCCATGGTGAGGGTGTGGGTTACACCAGGTGCGGCCTTCACCAAGGGGTGTGTGGTGACGGACAATGCCACAAATGTACTAAAGGCAGTCCATGACAGGGGCTTCACCAGCATCCCTTGCACCGCACACACCCTTCACCTGGTGGTCAGGGACGCTCTGGGCTTGGGGGATAAGGGGATTATGGAAGGCACCCTTAGCTCCCTGATTGACTGGGGGAGGAAGCTGGCGGGGTTCTTCAACCGGAGCGTAAAGGGCAGTGAGCTCCTCCAGGAGAAGCAGGCCGAGCAAGGCTCCCCAGGGCACCAGCTGGTCCAGGATGCGGCCACACGGTGGAATTCCACCTTCCTGATGTTTGAGCGGCTTCTTGAGCAGAAAGCTGCCTTGCATCTGGTGCAACTAGATATGGACTGCGGGGCACCGGAAGGGTTTAATGGGACAGAATGGGAGCTCAAATGGAGAGGGCATTCTCGGTGGCCACGCCGCGCCTTTGGAACTCCCTTCCGGAAGCTCGCCTGCCCCCTAGCCTGTTGACATTCCGGCGGAGTTGTAAAACCTGGCTGTTTGCCCAGGCCTTTGGGGAGGGTGGGGGGAGGGTGAGGGTTTTTTAGCTCCCCCACCTGATTTGTGATATATTATTTGTGATATTTATGATATTTTAGCCCTGTTTTAACATTTGAATGTTGTTATGAAATGTTTTAAATTGTTTTTATTGTATTTTAATTGTTGGAAGCCGCCCCAGGCTGCTTTGCAGGAGGGGCGGGGTATAAATGTATTAAATAAATAAAATAAATAAACAAATAAATGTAACCAAGCCAAGTACATGCACTTCAGACCTCGCATCTTCATGAATAAATAAATAAATGTAACCAAGCCAAGTACGTGCACTTGAGACCTCGCAACTTCATGAATGTTAGACCCCTTGTCTCTCCCTCTGTTCCCCTTCCTAAGTCTCTCCCCCAGCTCCTGTCTCTCAGATTGTAAGCCCTAGGGGCAGGGACCGTGTCTATTTTATTACTTTGTAAAGTGCCAGGTACACTGCTGGCGCTATATAAATGTTTGTTAATAATAATAATAATCCTGGCTCAAACGGTCTTCATCCTGAGACCGTTCCTGACCACAATGGAGACCGTGAGCAGCCCCACCACCACCCTCAGCCAGGTGACCCCTCTGGTCCGGAGTCTCCAGAGGAGGCTGGACGAGATTCTCGAGGGGCGGGATTGTGATCCTGCTGGCAGGACGCTGGCCGATGAGGCACTTGACCTGGTGTGGAAGCTGAAGTCAGGGCTGGAGGCGCGTTTTGATGTGCTCCTGCAGCGGGAGCAATATGTCCTGGCAACAATGCTGGACCCCAGGGTCAAGGGCAGCATGGCACGCCAGACAGCTCTCTATGCTCCTCCTCCACCACCGAAGGTCCAGCAGTAGGAACCTCTTCCTCCTCCACCACCAGCTCTGCCACCTTGGCCTTCCCCCAGGCCCGGTGTTTAATGGTCACTGTCTTCATTTAAAAAAACCAACAAAAAAAACCAAGCACTTGCCAACAGTCACCCACCAACACTCACCAACCAGCCAAACCAACAGTCAAACCGAAACCAACACACAGTCCAACACAAACACAGCCAAAACACACCAAACACCCAGCCAGCCACAACACACAGTCTCTCACCACACAGCTCCGCACACACTCGAATTTCCAGTTTCTGACATGATCACGTGATACCTATTTCCGAATGACTGAACTGAACTGAACCGAACGCCACCGAACCAAACAACCAAACCCGAACTCGGCGACCGAACCAAACAACTGAACTTCTGAACTGCAATCTGTTTGCACATCCCTAGTCCCCATAAGAAGGCGAGCCGCCGCATTCTGCACCAGTTGCAGTCTCCGAACCATCACCAAGGGTAGCCCCACGTAGAGTGTTACAATCGTCTAGTCTCGAGGTAATGAAAGCATGGATGATGGTGGCCAGATTGGAATCTGAGACATACAGTCGAATGTGATGCACCAGATGTAAATGGTGAAAAACACCTCTTGCCAATGCCCACATCTGGGCATTCAGGCAGAGCTGCAGGTCAAGGAGTAGTCCCAGACTCTGAACCTGGAAAACCAGTGGGGGGTGAACCCCATCAATTAGGGGGGACACCACACCCACCAATTTACCCACCAGCATCAACTCCGTCTTGTCAAGATTCAGCTTCAGTCGGTTCGCCCTCATCCAGTCCCCCACAGCTGCCAGACACCGGGTAAGCACCGAGACTGCCGGGTCTGAGTCAAATGAAAAAGAGAGGTAGAGCTGGGTGTCATCAGCATATTGATGGCACTGCACTCCATAACACCTCCCGACCTCGCACAATGGCTTCATATACATGTTGAACAGGAGAGGGGACAGAATAGAACCTTGTGGGAATCCACACAAGAGGTCCCGAGGAACTGACATGCGGTTGCAGTCCCCAAGCACCACTCGCTGAGTTCTCCCGGCCAGGAAAGAGCAGAACCATTCAAGTACGTTCCCTCTCACCCCGGCCTGGTCCTGCAAGCGGGCCACCAACATCTCATCGTCAACGGTATCAAATGCAGCCGACAGATGTAGCAGAATCAACAAAGTCGATTGATCCTGGTCTAATTCCCGGCGAAGGTCATTGACCAAAGCCACAAGCGCAGTCTCAGTACCATAACCTGGTCGAAAGCTGGACTGTGAAGGATCCAGAAAACCAAAATGAGAGGTAGAGCTGGGTGTCATCAGCATATTGAGGACACTGCACCCCAAACCCCCTCACGATCTCACCCAGTGGCTGCATATACACATTGAAGAGGAGGGGGGACAGAATAGAACCTTGTGGCACATCACACGGGAGGCCCCAGGGAGACAATGAACAGTCCCCCAGCACCACTCTCTGGGATCTCTCGGCTAAGAAAGAATGGAACCATTGCAAAAGAGTCCCGCTCACCCCAGCCAGATCATGCAGTTGAGTCACCAACACCTCATGGTCAATAGTAACAAATGCTGTTGAAAGATCTAACAGAATCAGAAGGGTCGAATTTCCCCAGTTTAATTCTAGGTGCAGATCGTCAACTAAAGCCACAAGTGCAGTTTCAGTGTCGTAATCTGGATGAAAACCAGACTGCAACGGGTCTAGAAATCCAGTGCTATCCAGATGCGCCTGGAGCTGCTGAGCCACCACCCGCTCAATAACCTTCCCTAAGAAGGCGAGATTAGAGACATGCTGGCAGGGGGGACCAGCATCGACCTAAGACTATCAATAGCTACCCATTTCCTCTCGATCTTGTTCTCCCCTTCCCCTCCCCTCCCTGCGAGTTCAATGGTCACATTCCCCACCACTCTCTAGACTCTGCTTTGCTTTTTCTTCATTTTGTAAGCCAAGACTTGCCTGACGAAGGAGCCTGTGAGATCTGGTCCCTGTGAGAGTTGGTCCATTAAAAGATATCGCTGTACGACTTTGTCTCTATTGCCGAAACTTTGGGTCCAACACGACAAACCCTATTCTCTCTACACTCATATAGAACTCTACACTCATACAGTCCAAGAACGAATCCAATGTGGTTTTTTGTTTTTTTTTAAAAACCACTTATGCAATTGACTTTCACAACATCCTCTGGCAACGAGTTCCAAAAGCTAATTGTGCATTGAGTGAAAGAAGTACTTTCTTTTATTTGCTTTAAATCTGCTGCCAGTTAGTTTCACAGAGCGTTTCCCTAGTTCTAATGTTTCGAGGACGGGCAAATAATGGCTAATTTGCCTATTTACTTGCTCTGAATAATGATTTTGTACACTTCTAACCTATCCCCCCCCTTAGTAATCTCTTCTCTAAAATGAAGAAGCCTATCTAGAGCTGAAACAAGTATCCACAAACAACAGGTATTCCCATCAAATTTGTTGTACTTGTTTTCACTAAAAAAATTCAGGTACTGAAACGGTATTCGATCAAATACCCAAATGATCAAAATACCATTTTCATCCTCATTTTTTGGCATCCGGTCACGGAATTTCAACTTTCGGCCCTGGATTTCTGAAAAATTGTCGGGAATTTTTGAAAGTTTTGGGGAAATTTTGGGTACCCCCCAAAACTTGAAAACTAAAATATCAGTTTTCCAGGTACTCAAACAGTACTGGACTGGGTACCAGTCTGGTTACTCAAAATGGTACCCGAATACATGGCTATTACCCACAGGTACCGAATCGAGTCCCTGTTTTAGCTTTTCTATTGAGCTTCTCCTTGTCTGCTCCATGCTTTTGATCATCTTTTTTTGATAGCCCCGTGTCACACTAGACTTTTGTTCCATTCAGCCTCTGCTGGACTTGAACTAACATCTTTGAGGGCAAACTCATTCCCACTCAGTGCTCCTCACCCCAAAAATAATTTCTGCTTTGAAAATACACATTTGAATGTGCATTTAACAATATGAAAACTCTTCCAAAATATAGTTGACCCTTAATTATGGCTTCAAGTGCACTCAGAATGATCTCCATGCCTGTCTTGAGGGTGGGATATTAAAAAATAGCAGAACAATGACCCTTTTTAAGCGGGCCGTGGCTGCGGGGAGACGGGTGTGCGTGTGCCGGTGCAGTGGCTGTCGCGGTGGTGGCTGTACACCGGCACACACCGATCCCCACGCATGGAGCAATCCCATTTTTGGCTAATTGCTCCATGTGTGGGCGATGGGCGGAGGGGTGTGGATTGCAGGAGCGCACACGCACCCCTACTCACCCGCCATGGTAGTGACACGGCGTGGGCATGATTGGGCCCGTCTCGTGTCAAAAGGGCCGTAATGTAGCATTGTAGTTTGGGAGTAATCAGCTCCAGTACTTGAATTCTGTGAGGTCTTTTCCAATTATGTTTGTAGTGGTTTAATGTGTGGGGATTTTCTAGGATAAATTACATTAATTGTGGCCCTAGGATTTGTTTTACTTTCTCTCTCTCTCTCTCTCTCTCTCTCTCTCTCTCTCTCTCACACACACACACACACACACACACACACACACACACACACACACACAACAACAAGGAGGTTGGGGAAGGAGTGTGAGTGAGGGAGAAATTAAGTGATGGAGTTAATTAGATTAAGTCTGTGCTGTAGTGAAGCGGGAAGATTCCACTAAATCCTATAATAGGCCCTAATGAGGATTTTATCATGCTTGTTAAATGGGTCATTTAATTGTATGACGGGGTCATTGAATGTAATGTAAAAACTGGTTAATAAAAAAAAAAACTGGTTAATAATAAAAAAAAAATCTCTTAATTGCATATGTGGGCCCGGAGATATCTGAAGTGTCCAGACAAATGGAATAGTGGCAAATCCAAAGCACTGAAAGCTTTGCTTGTCCTGCGGAGATGAACATTTAATGTGATTAGGCCAATTAATTCTCCTTGAGTGGCATGAAAATTAAATGTACCATGACTGATTTACACAGGGGAGTTTTAATTATTCCAATCAATCCAGGGAGAAGGTATGATTTTGATTTTGGAAGAAGAAGATAAAAGGAAGGTTATTGGTGTGTGTGTGTGTGTGTGTGTTTGTGTGCGTCATTCCCCCCACATGTGAGTAACGGTTCATAGAAAAGCTCTTAACTAATGCCACTAACTAATCTAACTTAATTCACCAAGATGTGATATTTCCCATCTTTGTTACCTCCAGGTCACTAGGAGGTACTATGCACAGATGAACTGTGGCTAGACAGACATAAATTCAATAGAAGAGGTATTATTATTATTATTATAAACATTTATATAGCGCCAGTCGTGTGACCTGGTGCTGTACAGAACATAGAAATAGACGCGGTCTCTGCCTGTGGCTTACAATCTAAAAGTCAAGGAGGGGGAGACAGGGAGAGGGGACAGTGGGAGAGACCGGGGAGAAGACAAACAAACATTCAAGTGGACCCAAACTGTTCCTTGGGACCTCAGGTGGGATGGTGTTGACACAGTTTATGTGACTTTGTTGCTGTCTGGATTATAGTTAAGAATCAAAATGGGGTCACACAGAGAAAACACTTGGGGTCTACTAGTCTATGATCTAATTTTCCTCTGGTGTTTATTCTAATCTAAACTGCTTGATGGCTGCTTAAAAAGTTCGTTTCCTGAGGCTTCATCCATCCATCCATCCATCCATCCATCCAGTGTTGGTCAGTTGAATATCAATTTGGAGTACCCTTGCTCCATTTAAATGTTTAGGAGCCATTGAAGTCCGACAGAGGACAACAATTCCTAGAGCAGAACTGAACTGACGTTTTTGTATTTACGAATATCATTCACATTTTCGTATAGCTGTTCGAATTGCCAAATAAACATCCACACCTGAAACAATATTTATTTTTCTGTATATTCAGATGTTTCATTTTGCATGCTCCAACTTCTCCATCATTTGGATTTCGATATTTGGTTATTCGACCAAATATTCAAACCAAAAATGAGAGAAAAAACAGAAAACAAACAACCCCAAAATGCAAGACAAATGCATTTCAGCATGTGCAGCACCAAATCTGGTATCACAAAAGGCAAATATGCTTTGAGGCATGACTATTCCCTAATCTGGAAAGGGAGCATGACTAAGCCCTTGACACAGATGGAAGAGCAGGGGATGGATCCGCCCCTTTGAACTTTGTTGCTCCCCTGCCAGTTAGTAATGGTAGGTTAATCTCTCCCTGCACAGAAGTTTCAAAGTATAAATGTAACATGAAGCATGGGTTTTTCTGAGTTGAAATTGTTTAATTTACACTTAGACCCCAGCTTTGGATGAGAGGTGGCCAAGAAAGCATGCTTGCAATTCCTTCCTTCAGCTCAGCCAAAGCCAATGCATGGTTCCTTCCTATCATGCAGTCAACACCAGCTTCCCTGCAGTAATGTGCTGAGGAATGAGCGCAAAATGAAAGCTCTCAGAGAGGGACTGTCCCTTCCTGGTTCCCTCAGTTGATATTTCTCTCTATACACCCCGAAACCTCACAGGTGCTTGCTTTGCTGCCATCAGATTCCAATTTGGTTTCTAGCAGTGCCTGGAAGAGACAGTTTGATTTATCCCCAAAAGCAACATGTGGCAGCAACCAGGCGGTGAGTTCCACCTGGTCAACAGAACGAGTCATTACTCACTTGGAATAAAAAACATTCAGTGCGAAAGTCACCCTAGCTGCAGCAACCCTCTGACTCAGCATGGCAGAGTCCTGGGGGATGGTGTCGAGGAATTACAGGTGATTAATAAAAACCTGTACCAGATTGAGTTCCTATCATGGTTCCCAAGACTCAGCTGTGGAACATCTGCCAGATAAACTGTGGAATGAAGCCCTGTTTTCTGCCTTGGCTTTTTTTTTTTAGAATCATAGAATTGTATGGTTGGAAGTAGCATTGAAATGAGTACCCACAACTGTTGAATTTCCGGTACCTGACTCGACTTGAAAATATCAGGTACTAATCAGTACCTGATTATGACCTGTGTCAAGGTACCCGATGTCCTGCAATGTCCCGGCATGTTGGCTTCTGCTCCTGGAATATCAACTTCCCATCCTGATATTTTGGTTTTCCATCCTGATATTTTGGTTCTGAATCCTAGTTGACTGATTGGTAACCAGAAAAAAATTGGTACCAGAAATTAACTATTTATGATCCTTGACTGGGTAGACTGTTGAATACCCGACAGTATATGTCGGGTTAGATGCAGTAGGTGAGGAGCGTGAGGTTATGGAGGCACTGTCTGGTCGATCTTTCTGGGAGGAGATTCAGGAAGTGATACCGGCCGATGTGGTGGATGTCTTGGGGTCTGTTCGAGCCACAAGTTGTGGATTAGATTCGTGCCCGTCCTGGTTGGTGAAAGCCTCCAGGGAGACATTGGGGTCAGTTCTGGCGAGGGTGGTTAACGCATCCCTTCGGCAGGGGAAATTGTCACCCAGTCTCAAGGAGGCTGTGGTGCGCCTCCTGCTGAAGAAGCCTTTGTTGGATGTGGATGCACTCGCCAGTTACTGTCCTGTCTATAATCTTCCCTTTTTAGGGAAGGTTATTGAACGGGCAGTGGTTCTGCAGCTCCAGGCGCATCTGAACCGTATCGGTTTCCTTGACCCTTTTCAGTCTGGGTTCCACCCCGGCTATGGTATTGAGATGGCGATGGTGGCTTTGGTGGACGATCTCTGCCAGGAGATGGAAGCAGGATGTTCTACATTCTTGATCCTGTTAGATCTCTTGGCCGCTTTTGATACCGTGGACCATGGGCTGCTGCTGAGATGGCTGCGAGACCTGGGGGGGTTTGGATGGACTGTCCTTGGGTGGTTCTGCTCATTCCTATCAGGGAGAAGCCAGTGGGTGGTGCTGTGAGCTGAAATATCAATCTCCCGGGCTTTGACCTGTGGCGTTCTGCAGGGTTCGATCCTGTCTCCACTTTTTTTTAATGTGTATATGCAGCCCCTGGGGGAGATCGTGAGAAGGTTTGGGGTGCGATGTCACCAATATGCTGCTGATACTCAGCTGTACCTCTTGTTTTTGACCGACCCAGGCCCTGCTGTCTCATTGTTTTCCCAATGTTTGGAGGCCATGGCGGATTGGATGCGGTAGAGCAGACTGAAGCTCAATCCTGATAAGACGGAGGTGATGGTGGTGGGTAGGGTGAGGGAGGTGCCGGCTCCTCTGGTGTGTGTGGGGTCTGCCCTCCCGTAGCCCAACAGGTTCGGGGTCTGGGGGTGGTTTTGGAACTGGGCCTCCATCTGGATCGGCAGGTGGAGGCAGTAGTTAAAGCCACCTTTCACCAGCTATATCTAGTATGGAGGCTACACCCTTATATTTCTGGGCCCGACCTAGCCACTCTTATTCATGCCTTCATTACCTCGAGGCTAGACTACTGCAACGTGCTCTACGTGGGGCTTCCCTTGGTTCTGGTGCGGAGGCTGCAGCTGGTGCAGAATGCGGCGGCCCATCTCCTTACAGGGATGAGGCGGCGGGACCATATAACACCTGTGCTCCGCACTGGCTGCCTATAGCGTACCGAGTCAGATACAAGGTGTTGGTGTTGATCTATAAAGCCTTATACAGTCTGGGCCCCTCATACCTTGGGGACTGCCTCACCTTCCGCACCTCAGGGCGATCCCTGCAGTCTGCCGGGGGCGCCTTCTTGGAGGTCCCCGGGGGGGCCACAATGGAGAGGGCGTTCTCGGTGGCCGGGCTGCGACTTTGGAACTCCCTTCTGGAGGAAGCTCGCCTGGCCCCAGGTCTGATGACTTTTCGTTGAGCCTGTAAGACCTGGCTGTTCGCCCAGGCCTTCAGAGGGTAAGGTGGGAGGGTAGGGTAGAGTGGGGGGGATTTGGGGGGAGGGGTTGAGGGGGGGTATAGTAAATGTTGGAGGGGGGGACTACGTTTTAATTATTCTTATTTGATGATGTTTTTATGAGTTTTTATTATTGTTTTACTTGCTGTGAGCCGCCCTGGGATGCCATAGGCATGAGGGAGTCGCTAATAAATGTAAATAAATAAATAAATATACCCAAAAATGTAGGTATTACCTGTGGGTACCATATTAGGTACCTGTTTCTGCTCTAGTTGGATTGGATGACAAGTTCTGGAAGCTTGGTTTTATCCGAGGGAAGTAGAGCTGAAACGTGTATCTAATCTGATACCCGAGAATAATACCGGCATTTTTTAGTACCATGTTGGGTATTCAATAGGGTTCCAAATTACCAATTGGGTACCCAGATACCCCCAAATCAGTAATATCCCGTACTGATTCTTTGATTTTCTGGTTACCGATTGGTAAACTGGGCTGAAAAACCAAAAAATTGGAATCGAAAACTGGGATATTCTGTGACATTGAGTACTATAATCGGGTCAAAATCGGTTACTAATTCATACCTGAAATTTTCAAGTCTATTCAGATACCAGAAATTCAGAGGTTATACCCGTTTTTGTGGGTACTTGTTTCAGCTCTACATGGAAGTATTTTTTCTGCCTATCACATTCCTTACACTTGGCGGAGCAAGCTTTTCTTAATAGTAGTCTTAGCTTAACAACAGCCAAATGATTCTGAAGCAGCCTCGTATTTTGGATATCCAATCTGCCCAACTGTAAACACGGAGATTTTTCATGCAGCTGTTGGCTTTCGAGAAAGAGGCTCGTGCATAGTATGGAATGTCTGTGTCTGCTGAATAGCTTTAGCTGTGTTAGTGAAGGGGAAAATCTTGGCGACGCACCGATTAGTTCATCTTTGCTCTGCTTGGGTGAGCTTGACTTCCAGTGAAACCTGATGGAAAGTGTCACAGCTGACATCAGTTTGATTCTGATGTTTTTTTTCACTAAAGATTTTTTTTATTTCACCTTTTTATAATTTATTTCGTTATTAAAAATCTTTTGGAGGCGAAATATACAAAGACATGTTTTGTTTGTTTTGTTTAAAAATATGCCCTGTCAGCCAATTATCTCTGGGAAAACAATTTGTTTACATGATTATTGCCCACATCCATTCCATGCCGTACCTTTATTCCAATGAAATGAAACAAGAGAAGTTTCTCCCCACATATCTTAAAATCTCTCTGTTCTATCATGCTCCACCATGATCCTTGTGGCCAGCCAGGGGCGCCCTTTTGCGAGTATCACCTACCAATCATGTTCAAAGAATGAGGGCATGCAGAAGAGCATTCTTGAGTGCCATCACGCTGCCCTGAAACTCCCTTCCCTCAGAGCTCCATCAGAGTCTGAACCTGAGTGTATTCTGGAGGTGATGTAAGACTTTTCTTTTTGGCAAAGTATTCGGCAGGTGGGGTTAGGAGATTGGTGAGGGTTGAGGGTGGTTTTAAAAAGATATTTTTATGAATTTTCATGTGCTTTTACATTGTAAGTCGTCCTGAGCCTTAGGGTGAAAACAGAGGGTATTTTCAGACGTGACAGGACCGATTGGCCCCGTCACGGAAACAACCTTTGGGATTCCCCGCCGGGATCAAAGCGGCACGTCCAACAGACGCGGCTGCACAGCCCCGCCCCCCCACGCTCCCCCAGCAGCCCGCCCTCCCGGAGCCGGGCGGGCGCTGTGGCCAATGCGACCGCCACACCCGCCCGCCCTGGGACATTGACCACGGCCTGGAATTCGGCGGCCGTGCTCGCCGCCGATTCTGGGCCATGGTCAGCGGCCAGACGTGACGCTGACACGCTCAACCATGGGGTTTTCCCGTGGTTGAGCGTGTCAATGTCACGTCTGTTTAGTGTGACGCCGTTTAATCACCCCCATGAATCGCGGGGGGGAATCAGATTTACCACACTTCCATCCCTCCGCTGGTGAGTAGGGATGGAAGCGTGGCAAATCTGATTTCCCCCCCGTGATTCATGGGTGTGAACATCTGGCATAACACTAAACAGACATTACGGGATCACGCTCACCACATAGGAATTGACCGTGGTTGAGCATGATCTCGTAACGTCTGAAAATACCCAGACATAACGCTAACCACCCTTTAACCACCCTTGGTGGTTATTTATGCATGTCGCAGGTCTATATTGGTGCCCTACGCAGCCCTGAAACATGCATAAATGACCATCAAGGGTGGTTAGCGTCATGTCTGTTTTCACCCGTAGTGGAAGGGTAGGTATCAAATTTTAATAAACAAACAAACAAGCAAATTAATTAATTAAAGAAGCTATTAGCACTCAGAGAGAAAACTAGGATATCCTAATAGTGCTGAAGTGAATGTCCATGGCAAATGCCGTATCCAGTGAATTCACCCGCTTTTTATTCGTATCTAACAAAGCAGATATTTGTCTCCACTTCACCGGATATCCACTACGGCTGAAACGAGAACAAAATTAATTCTCGCAAGAATCTTGGAATATTTTGGTTCAGCATTTTGGTTAAGACATTTGGGTTATTTCATTTTGCCCCTATAACGAGTGTGCAATAGCTGAAATGAAGTAACCAAAATAACCAAACCGAAATAACCCGAATACTGAAATGAATGAGGCATCTGAACTGGAATAATGAAAAAAGTGAATTTTTAAATATTTTTATTTTTATATAAGTATTTAATACCCTGCTCCCTCTTGCCTCAGGCAATTTGGGGTGGCTTGCAACTAATAAAATACATTTAAAAAATGGGAAATAAAAAATCCAATAAAAGACCCCCTTCCTTCCCAAAATTCCTCCTCCCATCCCAATCCAACCTACATGTCTCCTCCCCCAAACGCCCGACGGAACAACCAGGTATTACACTTACCTGGAATGTTGTGAATATTGTTCAGATAGCTATCTGAAAATGCAAATAATACGGACTCTGTGATTCCTTTCAGCTAGGACTGAATCTGGAATTTTGCTTAGTTCTGATTTTGGTTGGAACACGACATTTCATTCAGAATAATCAAAATGGACTGAACATAATAATAATAATAAATAATAATAATAATAATAATAAAAAATGGCAATTTGTGCATGTTAGGGATGGGAATTTCAGTGTTGAATAGAACCAAAATGATCAGAAAATGACTGTCTGAAGATTCTATCTGAAATTCTGGTTCTTGTTTTGTTTCCTTGTTTTTTGAATTTTTTACACTGAATTTTTTGTTTTACTTTTTCCAATGAAAAAAAAAACCTGAAAAAATATTTGATGCAAAAAAATCAAAACTGAAACGAGAACCAAAATTTCAGAGAACCGAAACTGAGAAAACGGAAACTGAAATTGGTTCCGGACATCCATCCCTAGCACATGTGCAAATGGCTGGGTTTTTTATGATTATTTTTTTCGATCGGGATTCTGATTGGAATATTTTCTAATTGGAATTCCAGTTGAAATACCAGACAACTGTTCCATCTTCATGGAAATGTCAGTGAAAAACAGGACCGTTGTTTCGAAGCACCCCTAATTTCAGCACTAGACTGGACATACGTCCTATCAGTCCCATTGCACTCTGAGCTCATTACCTAAAGCAACTCTCTCAGATGGTCCCTTTCGAGAGATCAAAGCCGCACGGCATTTCCTTACGGAGGCATTTCAGCTGGCGTGCAAGGACGCAACAGGCTCTGTATTATGTGTAATTATAAATGGGGAGTGGCTGATCTGGAAAATGCCCCTGTTCTAGGAAACCCATTGCTTGATCACTCTTAGGCCCTTTTTCAATGGGCACAGGGGTGGGGGTGGGTGCTTGCGCCGGTGTGGTGGATGGGGTGGTGGTGGTGTAGATGGGCCTACATGGGCGCACACCAACTTCCACCCATCGCGCGCACACAGAGCAATTACCATTTTTGCTGGTTGCTCCGTGCGCGTGTGATGGGTGGAGGTGGGTGTGCATGCATGTTCGCGGGGGCATGCACGTGCACCCCCCCTGCCGTGGCATGTACATGAGACTCGCCCATGCACCAACACCCAGATTTCTGAGCCTTCATGTGTGGGCACTGCCTGTGTAAAAAGGGCCTTAGTTAGGTAGTTTTACACAGGCAGCACCCAAGCATGAACACCCAGAAATCTGGGTGCCACATGTAAATCTCATGGTGTGTGTGTGTGTATGCACTCTTGCACGCATGCATGTACACCCATTCCCACACATGGAGGCACTGGTGAAAACGGAGGTGCCTCCACAGGTGCGGGTGGGCGTAGGTGGGTATGTGCCATTCTACACCCCCACCTAGCACCCACGGACTGTGGTGTACACGGACCCCACCCACGCCCCACGGCCCATGTAAAAAGGGCCTTAGTCCCATTGCCTCTTGCTCTATGTTCGGGGGCAGTGAAGAACAGCTGTGCTCTTTCTTTTCTTTGTGGCAACCTTTCAGGCAACAATAGATTGCCTCATTGTGACCTGTTGGGGACTTCTTCCAAGTGACCAAGACTGGCCACTGTCGGAGACAGGATGCTGGGCTCGATGAACCATTGGTCTGACCCAGTACGGCAGTGCTTATGTTCTTATGTTAGAGATTTGAATACTCACTGCTATCATGTCCCCCGACACTTTAGTCTTCTTTTCTCTATGGGTGATTTCAGACGAGACGGGGCGGCATTCGCCCCATCCCAAATCACCCAAATGATTCCCTGCCAGGATCACTCCAGCATGTCCAACAGACGTGCCAGCTGATCCCGGCGGGGAATCGGGGAGGGGCGGGGCCGCATGGTGCAATGTGTGGCCGCACGGCCCCACCCCCCCATACTCCCCTGCCGCCCACCCTCTGGGGAGATGGGCGGGCGCCGCGGCCAATGCAGCCGCAACGCCTGCCCAATTTGACCATAGCCCGGAATCATGCTGGGGATTCCAGGCCATGGGTGCTGGCCAGATGTTACTTTTTGTTGGTTCCCACTGGGGATCTTTTTGACCACGCTTGCAGTGATTGTCTGGTGGGGAGCCCCGGAAACATGGTTGAAATTGACCCCATGTGGGACTTGACCGTGGCGAACATCTGGCAGCCGCCGAACAGACGTTCAGGGTGCTTTGGCCCCATGTGGGCATTGACCGTGGTTCACTGTGATCTCGTCACGTCTGAAAATACCCAAAGATAAATATTCCCAATTTATGAGAGTTCATGCTGCATGGGAAGCAGAGCTGAAATGGGTGCCTGATTTGGTGCCAATGGGTAATACCCACATTTTTGGGTACTGTTTTTGGTATCTGACTTGGTACACGAATACTACTAGAATCCCTGAAAAACCAAAATTTCAGTTTTCCGATTTGAGGAAAAGGGGATTAAATTCCGATTTGAGTACACGAAATTACCCCCCAGACACCTGAAAATGTTTCCAAAATCTGGGACCAGAAGTTGAAACATCAGGCTGAAAATGGTATTTTGTTATTTTGCTATGTCACTATTTTGCCATTCCCTTATTTTGGGTACCCGATTGGTACGGGAAAGCAACCAAAAAGTACGGTGAATTCAATGGGTATACTTGTTTTTGCACATACCCATTTTGGCTCTAATGGGAAGCTCTGTCATATGATTCATGGGAAATGAAGGCCCATGATTGGCAGTCGTGCTTTCTCTCCATCCTTTGCTGCTGCAAGTTCAGCCCCCTAATGTGGCCTTCGTACTCCTAGCCCTGGCCTCTTTGTGTCATGCACGCAGAACCCCAATTCTTCAATCTCTAGCTATTCCCCTCTGATGCCCCCAACCTACAGTCCGACTGCTCATCCAGGGGATCCTTCCTTCTGCTTGTAGCACAGCAGTGGGAAAGCCCAGCACTGTATAAATGAAGACGTTGTTTATTGTAAATCCTTGCTAAGTGTTTTTGTAAAGGGGGCTAAGAGCCCATCTTCAGTTGTCCTGATTCCTGGCAGCCTGGGGCATGATTCCACTGGCGGGTGGGGGTGGGGAGGCTTTCAGATTCCTTTGGCTGAACGCTCCTTTGGAATTGGCAACACAGCTAAAATCTAATCAGCGTTCTTGTGCTCAACAGACCTAAGAGCAATTGCAATCAAGTCAATTGCCGAGAGTGATTACGCACAAAAAGCTTCGCGCCGCTGAATGCTTTTGCAGTCCTTAATAAAACATGCCTGCCTCACCTTCAATCGCAGCAGGCAGCTCTTTTAATATTAATCACCTGAAAAGAACACCAGGAGGGAAAATGACATTGGTGTGTGTGTGTGTCTATAAGAGAAAGGAAGGCACAGATTAGATAAGAGTTTCCTTAAACAGAAATGAGTTGGGAAAGATAGTTTCCAGCTGCATTGGAGTGCTGAGTTTGGCTTCTTCAAAGCTCTGTGTTGGGTTGGTTTAAGAGCACAAGGCAGTTCCGCCAGAGGAATGGTGGACTAATTGTGAGTTTGGCTTCTTCGAAGCTCTGGGTTGGGTCTATAAGAGCACGAGGCAGTTCCACCAGAGGAATGGTGGACTAATGGTGAGTTTGGCTTCTTTGAAGCTCTGGGTTGGGTTGGTTTAAGAGCACAAGGCAGTTCCACCAGAGGAATGGCTCAGCTTTAGTCACCATTTCAGGTAGGATTCAGTGGAAGGAAAGAGCCTCAGACAGAGGCTGGAGGCCGTCAGGGATGCAGTCGTTGTGGGTTTCCTGCATTGAGCAGGGGGTTGGACTAAATGGCCTCTGATATCCCTTCCAATTCTATGAGGCATGGGAGAGAGGGTGTCTTGAATGGGCTAATGGAATTTAATCCCCTTTTTTCGTCAATTGGTTTAATTTGAAGGATGAAAGTTTGGGAGAGCAAGTGATGGGGCTCTCATTGGTATTTCAGGATACGGGGTGGGGGCGGGCGGGTGTTCTACCTGCCTTAATGAAAACTTTCAATGTCACAGGAGTGCCTTCCAAGAGTGGGGAAGCTAAGGCCCAAAGCTGGGGTGCCTTGGGGAAAAGAGATACTGCCACATGGAAGAAGCAGGAATAAGAGGGGTGTTTTTCCAAGCGAGAGAAACTGTTTCCCTTTTATGGACCACAATGAAAATAAATACAAGCTTCTCTTACTGTTCTTACCGAGTTCAGCTGAGATGAGAGCAAGTGTTCCCGTTCCAAAGTGAGACACCGACCTTTTGGGAGTGCTTGATCAAGTGTCTTATTGTAAAAAGTGATGTGCCCCAAGGATCTGTATTGGGACCGGTGCTGCTTAATGTATTCATTAATGATCTGGAAAAGGGCGTTAAGAGTGAGGTGATCAAATCTTCAGATGACACCAAGTTATTCAAGGTAGTTAACATATGAGCAGACTGTGAGGAACTGCAACAGGATCTTACGTGCCTGGGTGCCTGGGCATCTAAATGGCAGATGAGATTTAATATGGACAAGTGCAAAGTGATGCATGTAGGGAAAAATAACTCAAACTATGCATACACAATGCTGGGTACTAAGCTAGGAGTTACCACTCAGAAAAAGGAACTGGGAGTGATTGTGGACAATACACTGAAATTATTATTATTATTATTTATTATTAACAAACATTTATATAGCACCAGCAGTGTACCTGGCACTTTACAAAGTAATAAAATAGACACGGTCCCTGCCCCCAGGGCTTACAATCTGAGAGACAGGAGCTGGGGGAGAGACTTAGGAAGGGGAACAGAGGGAGAGACAAGGGGTCTAACATTCATGAAGATGCGAGGTCTCAAGTGCACGTACTTGGCTTGGTTACGATGAGAATGACAGCAGGCAGGTCCATGTTGCAAGGATAAGGGTAAACCGATCGTAGGTATAGGAATAGTGGCTCAGCAGGATAAAGAGTCAGACAGAGCAGAGCGAAAGAGGTGAGTTTTAAGGAGAGATTTGAAGGTATGAAGGGAGGGGGCAAGGCGGATGTGGACAGGGAGGGAGTTCCAGGCATGGGGGGCAGCAAGTGAGAAGGGACGAAGGCGCTTAGGGGAGCAGGGAAGGCGTGGAAGGGTGAGAGAAGGGACAGAGGAGGAGCGAAGTGCACGGGCTGGAGTATGGAGGGCGATAAGTGCAGAGAGGTAGGGGGGAGCAAGGTTGTGAAGAGCTTTATAGGTGAAGACTAGGAGCTTGTGCAGGATTCGTTCAGGAAGGGGAAGCCAGTGAAGCGAAGAGAGGAGGGGCTGCACATGGTCGAAGCGACTGGCGAGGTAGATGACCCTGGCAGCAGAGTTTTGGACAGAGATGAGGGGAGAAAGGTGAGACCGGGGAAGGCCAGTGAGAAGGAGGTTACAGTAATCGAGGCGAGAGATGACCAGAGCATGAACAAGAGTTTTGGCAGACGAGACAGAGAGAAAAGGGCGAATCTTAGCAATGTTATGGAGGGAGAAGCGACAGGATTTAGCAACAGAGTCAATGTAGGGTTTAAAAGAAAGGGGTGAGTCAAAGATGAAGCCTAGGCTACGGGCTTGGGGGACAGGCAGGATGGTGACTCCATCAATAGTTATTGACAGTGAGGAAGGAGAGGAAGGATGAGGGGGGAAGATAAGGAGTTCAGTTTTAGCCATGTTGAGTTTGAGTTGACGTTGAGACATCCAGGTAGAGATGTCAGAGAGACAGTTGATGAGACGAGCTTGAACAGAGGGAGAGAGAGAGGGAGTAGAGAGATAGAGTTGAGTGTCATCAGCATAGAGGTGGTATTGGAAGCCATGGGAGGCAATGAGTTTGCCTAAGGATGAGGTATAGATCGAGAAGAGGAGAGGGCCAAGAACAGAGCCTTGAGGAACACCAACTGAGAGGGGGAAGGAGGAGGAGGTGGAGTTGGAGAGAGACACATTAAAGGAGCGGTCAGAGAGGTAGGAGGAGAACCAGTTATGGACAGAGCCACAAAAGCCAAGGGAGTGAAGGGAATCCAGCAAGAGTGAGTGGTCAACAGTATCGAAGGCAGCAGAGAGATCAAGGAGGACAAGAATGGAATAGAGACGTTTAGATTTAGCCACCAGAAGATCGTTGGTGATCTTAGCGAGAGCAGTTTCAGTAGAATGAAGGGTGCGGAAGCCCAGTGTGTATCATCAGTCAAAAATGCAAACCGAATGTTAGGAGTTATTAGCAAAGGGATAGAGAATAAAACTGAGGATGTAATCATGCTTCTATACAAATCGATGATGCAACCACACCTGGAATATTGTGTGTAGTTCTGGTCACCCCGTCTCAAAAAAGACATAGCTGAATTAGAAAAGGTACAGAGAAGGGCAACGATAATGATAAAGGATATGGAATGGCTTCCGTACAAAGAGAGGCTTGACAAGCTGAGTCTCTTGCGCGTAGAGAAGAGAAGACTGAGAGGGGACATGACAGAGGCTTATAAAATCTTGAGTGGTGTGGAACGAGTAGATAGGGAATGGTTATTAATATTTACCTTCTCAAATAGTACTAGAACGAGGGGGCACTCCATGAAACTAGCTGCCGGCAGATTAAAAACAAATAAAAGGAAGTACTTTTTCACTCAACGCATATTTAACTTATGGAATTTGTTGCCAGAGGACGTTGTCAAGGCCAGTAGTATAGCTGGGTTTAAAAAAGGACTGGATAAGTTCTTGGAGAGTAGGTCCATTAATGGCTATTAACCAAGTAGCTTATGGGATGAACAGTTTACTGTCGGGAGCTGGGAGTGAACAAGGGGGAATGGATTGCCCGTTGTGACTGTTGGTTCTTCTCCCATGCCATTGATATTGGCCACTGTCGAAGACAGGATGCTGGACTTGATGGACCATTGGCCTGGCTCAGTATGGCACTTCTTATGTACTTAGGTCTGTGTCAAATTGGCTGTTTCATTTCCATGGAAATTTCTTCTAGAAAATGGTGACCAAAATTTTGATTGGAATTCCATAAAACAAAATGTACGATCAGAATTCCTATCAAACGATTTGTGCATGTCCAAATGGCGCCACTATTTAACACACGGCCATCACTACTTTAAGCTTGCCTGGCATGGCCATGGCCCGTTTGCACATACACCAATTGACTGAATTATTTTTGATTGAATCTGGCAAAACAGAATTGCATTGCTTGTTCATTTCACATTTTGTCAGAATGGATTGAAAACAAAAGTTAACCCCTGTTTCACAGTTGCTGAATCCAGAAATCTTTTCTTGCAGAATACACAGGACCTGCTACCAACTTACTCTGATAGTCAAGAAAATTGCACTGATTTCAGTAGAATTGCAGCCAAAATAACCCAGCTAATGATCTGGCCTAATAAGCATTCACTTATCCTGCCAAGCAAAGCACTTCTTTTGACTTTTTGGAACACTTTTGCTGCATGCAGACCTAGTTTTAAAATGACCATAACCATGCGTCAATCTGACTGATAGGATTATAAGTGATACTTAGTCTGTTCATTCCCAGAATGCCTCAGTTGTCACTGTCTTTGTTTATGACAACAGATGGTTATAAATATCCTTCTTTTGTGCAACTGAGGCCCTAAATCAAACCATCTTGCTGACCCCAAACAAAAGTTAATACTTTTAAAGTTTTACCATGAAACAGCATAATATGGAATAGGGATGTGCGAATAGATTGCAGTTCAGGTTCGGTCATTTGGTCTGGTTCGGTTCGGTCGCCGAGTTTGGATTCGGTCGTTCGGTTTGGTCAAGTTCAGTTCGGTTCAGATGTTCGGAAAAAGGTACTGCGAGATCCCGTGATCGTGCCGGAAACCGGAAGTTCGAATGCGTGCAGAGTTTGTGTGGGGAGAGAGCATGTGTGTGTGGCTGGCTGGTGTGTGCTTTTGGTTTTGGTTGGCTGTATTGGTTTGCTTCGTTTGGTTGTTTTGGTTGGCTGTGGTTTGGTTTGACTTTGTTTGGTTGTGGTTGGTTTGTGTGGCTGGCTGGTTGGAAAAAAATAAAATGAGGAGGCTTAAAGTTAATAGGAGCTGGAAGTCCAAGCCCAAGGTGGAGGTGGAGAGGCCACCGCTGGACCTTCTTCGGAGGTGGTGGAGGTCAGCTCCTCGTCAGAGGAGCCTCATCCAGAGGGTACCACCGCTGCTGCCAGGTTTGTAAAGTTTATTTCCGTTTATTGTTCCATAGAACTTTGAGGACAAGAAGAATACTATCCTTTAGAGTGAGCTCACTGGCGTGTTGGTGGGTGGGTGGATGGTGGTGGGCACTGGCAGTCAGGCACAAACAGTGGGCATCAGCAGGTGACTGGCAGTGGATGCCTTCCACAGAGCGAGAGAGGGTGTGTGGGTGTCTCTCTCTCTCTCTTCCAACAGTCAGGCACGAGGCGAAGGAAGCACCCACCACCCAAACACGTGCCAGGCTGCCAGCCATCCCTTGCAAGGGTCTCCAGTTGCCATCCCAACAAGCACCCAAAGAAGGGGAGGATTTGCACGTGCCAGCCAAGGGTTTTTTTCTAGTTGCCAATGCCTAGCACCCCAAGGAGGGAGGGCTAGAGAGGCATCATCATAAATGCATGATATTGAGGAGTTAATGTTTATGTGTTCCTGTTTAAGAGAAGGTGATGCTGCCCCTGCCACCGCTCCTTAGAACCCCAAGGCGCAGGTTGAAGGAACTGCTGCCGCCAGATGGAAGGAAGAGGTCCAATTTCTGGTGGTTTTACACCGTCATGAAATGCGGATTGATCACCATATGTACGGTAAGGCATTAAGGCGGGGGAGGGAATGGATTGCCCTATGATTGACCTATTAGGAAGTCCCCTGCAGAGAGAGATTGGCCAATGGTCACCCACCCACTTGTTGAGACAGAATGCAGGGAGGGCTTGACAGACCATTGGTCTGACACAGTATGGCACTTCTTAATGATCCTTCTCTCATGTTCTGTAGACCTGCAGAAAAAGTATTAAGCGGGGCAGCCAGGAGACGGAATTGGGGCTAATAGCCCACGCAGAGAATATCCACCATATAAAGGTAGTGTGTGGTGGTGCTGCTAAGGCTGGAGGGCGCAGCAGCAGGGACTCTGGAGCGGAGGAGCAGTCCCGGAAGCAAGAGGGAAAGGCCCGGTGGAAACGCCGCCACCTGAGCACTTCCCCCTCCAGGAGGAGCCAGAGGAGGAAAGGGTCTTCCGGGCCGAGCTGGAGAGCCCTGCCCACAAATATATGGACGCTATGCGTGTCCAAACCCGCAGCATGTCTGACCGGCTGGTGGTGCGGTTCCGGAAGCTTTGTGCAGACGAGCGGTGTGCAGCGGCTTATGCGGAGTACCTCCGCTCAGAGAGGGAGGAGCTGGAACTGCACCGCCAGTCGGTCAGTAAATGGAAGGCCTCCTTGGAGGGGACCGTTGAATTTGCCCGGCAGCATGGGTACAAGGTGGAGGAGGATGTGGCCGCCCCTCGGTCCTGCCCACCCATTTCCCCTTACCCCCACATTCCCCCATGTTCCCCCACAGACCCCTAAGTAACTATCCTTTGTTTGCATGTTTTTGTTTTTCTCCCCTAAATTTGTAGAATGTTTGTAGAGTTTAAAACGTTATCAAAGTTATATTTGTTGTTACGGGCTTTTTTTGACCTGGCCAATCTTTTAACCCTCTTTGCTGAAGTTCTGGGAGGTGGCAGTATCTCATACAGGTTGTTGATCCCTACCACCAGCACCTGGCACCACATGTAGCGTAGGAAGGTAACCCGAAGATGTGCCAGCAGCAGGGTTTCAACTTGCAGACAGTGCCCTCCCCCAGGAAGGGCAGGGCTTGTGTCTGTGTGGGTATGCCAGACAGAAAGAGAGGCTCCCTCTCTCTCTCTCTGGCCATATAGTGCAGGTGTGTGACAGCATGGGTTGGATCGTGACCGTCTCTCCTACCAGTGGGGGGGACTTTCTCTCTCTCTCCCCCCCCCCCAATGAACAGCACATTGCTAACTCGTAAAGAAAAGGTGGGATAACAGCGCCCCATGAGCAGAATGACGGGTCCCAGAACCCTGAGGGTGGGTCCTGGGACAGGAGTGGCATTGGTGGAGCAGTGGCAGAGGCCTGGCCACTGCCCGGCCACTGGGAGCAGCACTAGTGCCACTACTAGTGCTGGGAGAAGGAGACCCAAAAGCAGGCCTGAGGAGCTTGGTACATGGTGATGGGCTCGGGCTCCTGCTTCTTACTGCCACTTCGCTGGCACGGCCCCTGCCACCACTGCCACGTGTCTCATTGCCTGACTTACAGGCAGCAGACCGGCCTGGCCCTCTCCTACTTCCCTTCTCCATTTCTCCCACCCAAAGAATGAATGGCTGAATGCACAAAGATGTTTGTATGTTTGTTTGTTTTGACCTGTCCAATCTTTTAACCTTCTGTGCTGAAGTTCTGGGAGGTGGCAGAATAAAATATATATATATATATTATTTTTTTCCAAATTTTTGTATCTAATATATCTAAATATCTGAATCTAACTAACTGCAACTAGCCAAGCTGCTGGGCTTCCCGGCGCTGCAATTTAAAAAGAAGGGAAAAAAGTACTGGAGTATGCAGAGAGCGATGCTCCAGCCCTGGGCGGCCTTTTCAAAAATGGCACCAGCAGGATCAAGCAGTTGTTCTGCACATGCTCAGTCCTGCAGGCATCCTTTTCAAATATAGCACCTGCAGGTCTGAGCATGTGCAGAGCAACTGCTTGACCCTGCCGGAGCCATCTTTGAAAAGGGCACCCAGGGCTGCAGCATTGCTCTGTGCATGTTCTAGCTCTTTCCCCCCCTTCTTTTTAAAAGGCAGTGCCGATAAGCCCAGCAGTGTGGTGAGGTGCGTGTGGACCTGACCCCCCCCTTCCGCGATGTGGAGCGGCGGGGGGTCGGGAGCCCCCCCCATGGACTCTGGAGGGAGGTAAGAAAATCTTTAATTCTTTCCTGCTTGCCCCCTCCTGGCGGGGAGGCCGCGCGGGACCCGGAGATGCTATGGGGTCTTGCCTCGACCCGCCCCACCCCGCCTCACCCTCTGATCACTTCTGGGGGCTCCACTGCCCCCCACCCCTTGAAGTCTCACCGGTTCTCGGCGAGAAGGTGATGTTTCTCATTTCATCTCCTCTCGAGGCGAAACGGGGGGCACCCCCCCATTTTACAGAGAATTGGCGAGACCAGTGAGATGAATTTCAGTCCTATTACTTACTCTCTCAAATAGTACTAGAACTAGGGGACGCTCCATGAAACTAGCTGCTGGCAGATTGAAAACAAATAAAATGTAATACTTTTTCACTCAACACATAATTAACTTATGGAAGAATTTGTTGCCAGAGGACGTTGTCAAGGCCAGTAGTCTAGCTGGGTTTAAAAAAGGCCTGGATAAGTTCTTGGAGATTAGGCCCGTTAATGGCTATTTAACCAAGTCGCTTACGGGATGAACTTCTTCCTGTCGGGAGCTGGGAGTGAACAACGAGGAATGAATCCCCCATTGGGACTGTTGGTTCTTCTCCCATGCGATCGAGATCGACCACTGTTGGAAGAAAGGATGCTGGGCTTGATGCACTATTGGTCTGACTCAGTAGGGCACTTCTTATGTTCTTTGACTAATCTGTAAATTATTTGACAATTGGGAAATGAAATGTTGCTTGAGCAAATGAGACAGTGGCCCACTTCGCCCATCTCTGTCTCACCTGGGTCAGTACTGATCCCACCAGCATCTGTTCTGGTCCCACCAGATGGGTTCAGACCCCAGTTGGGTTGGTGTGCCCCATGAGCTACCCAGATGGGTCTGTTTTTGCACCCACCCAGCCTGGCGTGGGGGGTTGCCTTGGCAGCCAGCTACGGCTGCCTGTTGTTGCTGCGTGTTCCTCCCCACCCCCCTCCCAGCCACTTCAGGCTGGGGGAATGTTTGATTGCATCCCATGACCTGACCTGGCCGGAGGGATGGGGGCGCAGGAGCAGCCATCCCACCCCTGGACGTGCAGCTGCAGTGGAGACTGCATGTATGTTTCTAACCATTGTCAAGAACTGAGAGAGGTTCTCAATTCGACCGAGCCATTACCAGGAACCAGGATTTTGATGGGAATTCCCAGATTTGCAAAACCTTGTTTTAGCCCTAATGGAGACCAAGATACTCTTTGGGAGAAAGACATCTTATTGCACTGGCTAGGACAGCCATTGCTTCCTTGGCGCTGATCAATCCATTGATCAATGTCCTTGTTACAAAAATAATTAGTAAAATAGAACCATCAAAGTACCATCCATTCCGAAAGCTACCCTTTATTTGTTTTCAAGGGACCTGAACAGACTGAGACACTCACAGCTGCTCCAGGGACTGCATCAGCCTCCCAAAGCAACAGACAGCTGCAAAAAACTTTGATTTCTGACAGGCATCTTGCCTTCTAACAAGTTTGATTTCCAGAAGGAAAGCCGGTGCTGGAAGATTCTCTGCTCAGAGCAGCCTTTATAGAATTAGCTGTCAGCGCAGAGTCCAAGGACAAAAGAGACGATGAACAGTAATAGAAATAGTGAGAACATGCCCAACGTCTGACCAGACAAACGTTTGTCTATCTTGCCTTGGAGCAAGGAAGTTACAGGGGTACCGGAAGAATTAAAATCAGGATGTGGGAAAGTCCCGCTGCTTCACTCCATTCTGACATGGCCACACTCCCTTTCTGAGAGGTGCAATGTCATGCTGCTCATAAAAGGGGTGTGATCACCTCAGAAAGTGGCAGGAACTAGAGCAGAAATGGATAAAAAATTGAGTACCCTTGGGTAATCCCGAGAGGGTACTTTGGTACAGATCATGGGTAACTTCTGGCACCAATTTTTTGATTTACTGATTACTGATCAGTATATCGATTGGTATATCAGGTTGGAAAACTGAAAAATCACTACCAAAAAAAAAGAAAAGAAAAGAAATTTGGGACTGGAAGTAGCTTTTCCAGGAGTGAAAGTTATAAGGAGCTGTCTAACTGAGTCAGATCAATGACCATAGAGTCCTGGGTGAAATGCATAGAGTGGTCCAAGGAGCGAGTGCTGTCTCTGTTCTCACTGCCACAGTTTCCTGTGGCTGAGAGTCATGGGGGAGGGGGGCCCATGGGAGCACAGCACGGCCCCTCCCTGTTTACTAGGTTTATAAGGAGTTGCCTAACTGAGTCAGACCAATGGTCCATCTTAGCTCAGTATTGTCACAACCCGACACGGCAGCAGGGTTTCAAATCTGGGTCTCCAGGTAGAGGCCTCACCCAGGCATGTTACCTGAGACCCTCCAGGATCCCCGGCAGAGGCCTCACCCAGGCGTGCTACCTGAGACCCTCCAGGATCCCCGGCAGAGGCCTCACCCAGGCATGCTACCTGAGACCCTCCAGGATCCCCGGCAGAGGCCTCACCCAGGCATGCTACCTGAGACCCTCCAGGATCCCCAGCAGAGGCCCCACCCAGGCGTGCTACCAGAGATCCTGAATTGGAGATATCGGGGACTGAACTTGGACATGCAAAGCTTGCGCTCTACTACCTTAGCCATGGCCCACCCTGTTTCCATTACAGTTGAGTTTCTGGGATGGAAAATCAATAAATGGGCGTTGGAATTTGAAAAATTGATACAAAAGTAAAAAACAACAACAACCAGGCACCAGAAGTCAACGTTCTGGGACATTAGGTATCCAAATCCGGTCTATTTGATGTTGTTGAGTTGATTCGGGTACCAGATATACCTATTTTTGTGGGTACCCATTTCAGTTCTAGCAGGAACCTTCTTCACTCTGCCCCTTTCCAACATGGTCGTGTCCGTTTCTGAACATCGCAACATCATGGCACTTGGAAAGGGAGCATGGTCATGTCAGAACAGGGAAGGATGCCTATTTGCCTCTTCCCATTTCAAATGGGGCCCTCGCCTCCCCACCAGAAGAACTCCGAAAAGGTGGGGTCCACTGGGAGCCAGGGGGGAGGTAGGTGTAACTGCACTCCCTTTCACCTCTTTCTTGTCCCCTTGCAGGGCTGGACTAGTGCGGAAATGGGTATCACAATTGCTACCCACTACTAGGACTGAAACGAGAATCAATTTTGATTCTTTTGAGATATCTCATGAGATTTTGGCCATTTTGCACATGTACAGTGATTTTATTTCTTCCCCCCGCACCCGGGATATGAAGCCACTTCCTCACTTTTCACCCTCCCCCCCCCTCAATGGAGAAGCTGAATGAAGGAGAGGAGTTGAGCAGAACAGAGAAGCCGACCCAGGTGAGTAAGCCAGGGGTTGGGCCCTGGGGAGGGCTCTTTCTGAGATTCTCACTTTTCTCTGTGAGAATCTGAGAAATTCATGGCTCGTTCTTGTTTACAAGAAGGATTTGAGAACCCTGTTTCTTATTGAGAGAAGTGAGAATGTGAGAGCTGAGTTTCAACCCTAGGTAATACCCACAATTTTGAAGGTCATTCAGTTTCGTGAAACACTAGGTGTGAATGCTACTGAATTGTCGATTTTCAGAATTTGATAATGGAAAAGTGGTAAATTGGTTTTGGAGGAAGCTAAATCGGGATATTGGATATCCCACCGGGCGCTAATTGGGTATCGATTAGTACCTGATGTTACCAGGTCACATCTGGTGCCATCATTCCAGCGTGTTCTTCCATTTTTGTGGGTACTCACTTCAGCTTTAAATTGGACTGTATGACATTTGAGGTTCCTTCCAGTTGTAGGGTTCTATGATTTCTTTAGCCTATGGATCCATGCAAGTAGAGTCCTCCCCTTGGATTTTCCACTTTTGTTGCTCCGCACTTAACGGGACATCACTGTGGGAATGAAAACACAAGGTGCCAGAGATAGAGACTTTCCCATTTTATACTAGCCGTATGGGAGGTTTTTTGCTAACGAACAGGTGCGCTCACTGCATGACAGCCTCCCTGTTGCCCAGAAGCTGAAAGCGTCCCGATGATTCCTGCTGGAACACTGTGTAAGAATGGAGCAAGGCCTGCTCTCTCATGGCTTAGACAATAGTAGAGAATTCCGGATGACACTAGATAAGCAGCTGGTAACAGCAGGAGGGGTTGGCTGGGCTGAACAGCACCGTGTCTTTGATAGCCCTGACTTAAGTTGCCAGGTACAGGGACCACATCTCTGCATACACCTGCTTCAAAGGGTTGGGCTGGGGGAGGACTTATTGATTAGGAATGCTTGCGGAACTGTTTTTGCCAAAGGCAGGGATGAAAAGTTTAGAAAACTGCATAGATAGCAGGTTGTGCTGAGTATAATCATTAAAAATAGATAAAATAAGAAAAAAATTCCAAACTCTGAGTCAAACTTAAGCATTCCAGCCAATGCCCCGATGGTGAGGATGACAGCACATTATTATCTTCTGTTTCGGATGGATAATCCTTCAGAAGGAGCAGTCTCTGAGCTCTCCAAGATTCCATTATGAGCCATCTTTAGAAAATTGCAGAGAGCTTGGAACGGAGACACCTGCAAGAAGGCTCCAACGGAACGAGGCACAGACTATGCAAACAGTTCCCATTTGCCATCCTCTCTTGCCAAATGGGAACACAAACAAGACCGAGGGAGATGCAGACAATTACCTTTTGGCAACAGCTCTCTTCTTTCCCCCAAACCTGGTTGCAGCTGGGAATATAAAGATTTTAAGTCTTTTTTAAAAAAAAAATTATTACAAAGGCAAGGCAATGGTTTTCACCTCCTCTCTCAGGGCCAGGAAGAGAAGAGGGAGCACAAGCGGAAGATCAACCTCTTATGGAACCTCAATTTTTATAGGACTATGATCCAGAAAAAAAGAGGATCAAGAGTTGGAAATGCGTACCTGCAAAAGTGGGTATACTTGTTCAACTGGTAGCCAAATCGACTCAACAATATTGGATACCAATCAGAACCCGATTTTGAACTGATTTGAATACCCAGTGTCCCAGAATGTCAACTTCTGGACATAAGAACATAAGTACTGCCGTGCTGGGTCAGACCAATGGTCCACCAAGCCCCATCACCTGTCTCCAACAGTGGCCAATCTTGGTTGCTTGGCAGAAGTACCCAACAGGTCACAATGGGGCGATCCATTCCCTGTTGTTCACTCCCAGGTCCCAACAGTAAGAGGTTAATGCCCTACTGATAGTAAGAGGTTATAAACCTACCCAGCTACTAGCTGCTAATGGACTTATCCTCCAGAAATGTGTCCAATCCCCTTTTAAGCCCAGCTCTATTACAGGCCTTGGCCACCTCTTCTGGCAACAAATTCCACAACTTAATTGTGCGTTGAGTGAAAAAAATACTTTATTTGTTTTAAACCGGTGACCCATTAGTTTCATGGAATGTCCCCTGTCCTAGTACTATTTGGGAGGGTAAATAACTGTTCCCTCTTAACGTCTTGGAATGTCAGCTTCCAGTCCTAGTTTCTCAACGTCTGGTCCTGATTTTTCAGCTTTCTGTTTTGTTATACCAATTGGTAATCTAAAAAATAAAATAAAAAAACTGTACTGGAAATTACACATTTTCCAGGTATCTGGATATCCTGTCGATAATCAAGTAGCCCATCGCTCTTGTGGGATCCAGCCATAGCACTGTAACCTGACAGGCTACCCAACGACCAATTGGTATCCGATGCTTGCTGGCTCCTGTCACTCTGAAAGGCTGGCCGGCGCAACCGAGCAGCCTGCTGGGTCCCATCCAGGCATCGATGATGCCCAAATGGACCTAGGTCAATCTGGGCACCCCTGATTCATTGTGTGTGCCTGAAATTTTGGGGTGCCCGGTTGCACCTCAGGTTCTAGTCAGGGGGAAGGGGTTGTGTGGATGCGCCCTTAGAATACACAGTGTTTTTACAGCTGGAATAGAGCCGCAACATGTAGCTCATTTGCTAGCCAGGAGTAATACCTGCAATTTTGAGTATCATGTTGGGGTACCAAACACTGACTGGACACCTGATTATCCCCAAATACCAGGTGTTGCCATTACCGAGTGTAACAGGGCAGCTGGGACTGACCCTGTTCCAGGGTGTTGCTGAACCTTTAAACAACAGGGACAGCAGCCCAAGGTGTAGACCCAGGTGGGATACATTGGGGATTCACCTGAGCTCTGTGTGTGTGTGTGTGTGCGTGTGCGTGTGCGTGTGCGTGTGCGTGTGCGTGTGCGTGTGCGTGTGCGTGTGCGCAGTTATAGCGGAAGCGACTGGGAGCCAACAGGGGAGACCTGTGACAGAAGCAGATGGGAGCCTCCAGAGAGAGTAGGAGCAGGGAGAAAGTTTGGACCGGCATGGACCAGAGCAGCAAGGCTGCATAACCACTGGGGGCATGGGTTGGCTGAGAGTCAGTCTCTGGGGTGGTTTGGCCGGCATCCTTATTTGACCAGAGAGGCATGAACAGGAAGGAGTTGAGCTGCAGGGTGCCCGAGACGGACAGTGCAGTGGGAGCACTACCAAGAAAAGTGATTAAGTCCAGCTGTGAGAAAGAGCTGGTGGGAAGATCTTGAATCCGGACTGAAGGAGCTGGCGGGGGAGATCTTGAGTCCGGACTGAAAGAGCTGGCGGGGAGATCTTGAGTCTGGACTGAAAGAGCTGGCGGGGGAGATCTTGAGGACCTTGAGATGCAGAAGTGCCCAGTTGGTAGCAGGTCAGAGAGACAATGGGGACCGTTGTGAGAGACTCTGACAGACTGGGGAAATGCGGGATCCAGGTAAGATACGCTATCGCACTGAGCTACCACTTTATTGTTTTATGTCGGTACAGGACTCGGAACAGAAAATTGAAAAATTGGTACTTGAAGTCAAAAAAACAAACAACTGGAATGAAAAATGGTCTTTCGATGCATTAGGTAGCCTGTTGGGGGGCATTAATTGATACCAATTAGTATCCAATGTTACCAGGTCGGGGTGAGTACTGCAATTTTGACAGTTATAGTATACTCATTTTTGCGCGTACTCATTTCAGTTCTAAGCGGGAGGGCATGACGGTGTCCATATGTAAGGTGGCACCGGTGTTAATATTTGAGTCATGCAAACATGGTGTTAACTTTCACTGCTTATTTTGGTAGGTTAGTTTTCCGTCTGGAAATGAGTCCTCCTTTTTTTTTCATTCTGAAAATGGCTGCAATTTTTGGCTCTGATTTTGCAAGTCCATTGCTGTTTCCCCTGACCGCGACATAACTTTAAAAAAAATCTCCTTGTGAACACCTGGAACTTGTCAGTGATGGATTGAACAAGCTTGAAATTTGGACAGTGATAGGCCTGAGCTTGCAAAAGTACTTGTCAGTGGTTTGGTGACAAGGGTGTGTAAAATAAATAAATAAATCAATCCTGCTGTGCTGTTCTGGGTACTTGATTTAGCAATACACTCTCTTATTGGTCGGATTGTGCTCGATTGGTTCCCTTGCTTGGACAGAGTTTGCAGGCCATTGTACAGGACCTTTAAAAAGTTGGCAAGGAAGGAGAATGGTTATCTATCTTATGCTATAGATAAGTGTGTAGAACATCTTGCTGTATTTATATATGGTGGAATGTATATTGGGGGGGAACCTTAAATATAGGGTAAAGGGGAAAACTTCTTCTATTGTTCCTGAGTATTGTATGGTTTTAAAAATCAGTTTATTAATTATAACTGTTTAGCAGCCTTTTAATCTTATTTCACTTAGAACTTGAATAGGACTTGGGGGTATAATTCCCGTACGCTGCTTTGACCTCTAGCCATAGACCATGAGTTAATCGTTTGGGGAGGGAGGGAGGTTGGTCAATGCATGGGTGTGGAAACTTTTCCCTCCTTTGGTCCAATTTTTCAAATGGGTGTGCTCATGATGGAGGTCCCTTCTCACTTGCTGCCCCCCATGCCTGGAACTCCCTCCCTGTCCACATCCGCCTTGCCCCCTCCCTTCATACCTTCCAATCTCTCCTTAAAACTCACCTCTTTCGCTCTGCTCTGTCTGACTCTTTATCCTGCTGAGCCACTATTCCTATACCTACGATCGGTTTACCCTTATCCTTGCAACATGGACCTGCCTGCTGTCATTCTCATCGTAACCAAGCCAAGTACGTGCACTTGAGACCTCGCATCTTCATGAATGTTAGACCCCTTGTCTCTCCCTCTGTTCCCCTTCCTAAGTCTCTCCCCCAGCTCCTGTCTCTCAGATTGTAAGCCCTAGGGGCAGGGACCCTGTCTATTTTATTACTTTGTAAAGTGCCAGGTACACTGCTGGTGCTATATAAATGTTTGTTAATAATAATAATAATAAGGTAGGAATGGGAGGGTCCTGAAGTGAGATCTTGCCTAAGGTGAGTATTTTGCAAGACCCTGTCCTAGGACAAACTGAGCAATGGGATTTCTTCACAGAGTTTCCAGAAAGGAACAAAACAAAAATTACTGTGCATATGCAATGGCTGCCAGAAGCCATTTTGTGCATGTGCAATCCGCTGCCCGTAAACCAAAATGGCGACGATGCTGTTGCCACCATTTTAGTCAAGGGCAGTAGCCCAGTGTGCAGCAATTGTTTATTTATTTATTTATTTATTTATTTTAATTTTCCTGCTGAGAAATTGCACTGGGGTCAAGTTTTCAGCAAGAACTCAATCCTGGTTCTCGATTTCTCGGTGAGAACCTGTGAGCAGCAATTTTCTGTTTGTTTCCGCCATCTGTGCCATAGACCCATCTCCTATCTTGTTTTTATTTTTATTTTGCCCATTTCCTTCTCCTGGATCTGGCCCTTGGATCCAGTCTCTACCATCAAGAGAGCAGAGATGCGGGATCCATGGCACAGAACCATGGTATGGACCAGGGGTGGCCAAGAGGGTAGATCGTTATCTACTAGATCATGGGCTAGTCTCCAGTAGATCGCAATGTGGGGAAGGGGACCAGCTTCTCTGAGTCTGTGTCTGTGGAGGAAAGCAGGACTGTATCCCAGGGAGGGAGTGTCTCCAGGGAGGAGGAGAACTAGGAGCGCTCCTCCGGTGTGATGAGGAAGGATCTCTAAACGGGAATGCTCCTCCCCACTCTTGAGACCAGTAGCTAAGGTGCCCTAGAACTGGCAGCTAAAGGGAGGCGTCCTGGTAGATCACCTGAGGTTGACATCTGGATCAAGTGGATTGTGTGTATCAGAATTTTGGCCACCCCTGATCTGGACCCTCCCATTGCTTCACCCATCCAGAACGCCCTGAGGTGCTGCCCCTCCTAATCAGCCCTCAGAGCTTGTACTAATTTACAAGGTGGTCCACAGAAGAGAAACGGTCCTCACCCCCTGGAGAAACATCTCCAGATTTATCGGTTCTTACCAAGCATTTTCATGATGTAAGGTATAATTTCATTTTTAAAATTAGTATTTGCAAGGATTATACGTTCTTTTGCACAAGGACTTGATGCTTTATTGTGGAAGGTCTTTCTTAAGAAACTGTTCCACTTCATCGCATCCACATGTAATAGCGGCTTTGCTGATAATTTGGAAAATCAGCATGCATTTAGCTGTTCTTCTGACTAATTAGGAGATTTCGCTGTTAATTACTAGTAGGTTCCAGGTGAGGATTGGTTTGTTTTTTTCTTTTCTTGGCAAAACACAAGCATTGGTCGTTCCATGAGTAAGGAAGGGATTATCCCAGCTGCAGACGCGATCTCTTGTTAGAGGACGCTTTCCCTGCCTTTCCACATAACTCTTAGCAAATAAGTCCACATAAAATAAGTATAAAAGCCTGCCTGACATAAGAGGCATGAAACGAGGTTCTCATTCCCTACTAGAGGAAGACGTTTTAAAATCTAGAAAGTAAGAAGCTTAGATTTTTGCTGGCTGGTTATCTCCCTTTGCTACCCCTGCCATATGGTGGGTTGTTGTGAATTTTAAATATGCTGACAAGAATGTTTTTTCTGTAACGTATCCATGTATTTAAGAACAATGTGGGGCATGGAAGCCATTTCAAACCTGCTTAGAAAACACTGTCACTGGTGGGTCCGCTGGAGAGGGAAATAGTCCAGCGTCAGAGGTACCAGTTTCTTCTCAAAGTCGTCAGGCGTCTATCTTACCTGAAGTTTTGTGCTGAGTATGTTATTGTAGCAACGAAAACTTAAAATATCTGCTGCTCTATTGTAGAGCTGAAGTGAGTACTTGCAAAAATGGAAAGACCTGTCGAATTTCCAATACACAAATAGCCATGAAAATGTTGGATGTTAAACTGTACCGAAATAGTGCCTGATTTGTGTACCCAATGTACTGAAATACTGACTTTGGATACTGAAATACAGAGTTCCGGGTCCGTTTTTTGAGTTTTTGTCATGTTTTTCTGAGTTTCTTTCCTGATTTACTGACTGATTCTGGTAACAGCAAAAGTGAGAGGACTGAAATACCGACTTCCGGTCTTGTTTTTGAGCTTTTGTCATGATTTACTCACTGATTCTGGTAACAGCAAAAGTGAGAGGAGGGGTTGGACTAGATCATGGGGGCGGGAGGGAATCTTTTTGTTCCTGGTGGGCACTTAGAAAATTAGACCAAGCTCTAAGGGCAGTGTAGAAGCTGGGGTTTGGAGTGTTTAATGGGGGCACTCAGGAAAAGGAGGTTCCAGATCATGGATCTATCCCCTATCCTTGTGTGCATGCCCTCATCTCTGCTCCTTTACTATAACTCAGTTGGCCTGTGCTTGGGGGAAGAACCAAATCCAGGAACCAGATCCAGGAAATGGAAAGGGAGTACGCAAAAACTTGACAGGGGCACATTTGGCTCTCTAACCTCAGATTCAACCCCTGGGCTAGATGATAATTGATGTCCCATCCCATCCTAAAACATTATGATTCTAAACACACAGAAAAATTGAATAAAGATGACCACCAACTAAAAACAGCTCCTCTGGGTCCTCCTGATTTCTAAGCCAACTGACTATTTTGCCGATGAGGTTACTACTACATATTTTTAAAGCACTACTAGTTATATGCACTGTGCTTTACAGTCACAAATTTCAGAGACGGGTCACTACCTTACAATCTAAGGTAGAGAAAGGTGAGGGGAACACAAGGAAAGCACACACACATTTCCATTTTTAGAGATGGGGAAAGTGAGAGGTTGTGACTTGCTGAAGGCCACCCAATGTGTTCATGGCTAGAACAGGATTTGAACCCTGGCTTCTCAGGTCCAAGTTCAGCTCCTCATCCACTACATCATACTGACTCTTGACTTCCTGAACAAAGGAGGTTACTTCCTTCAGCTGATTAAACCTTTGTCAGGTTACAAGAGTGTTCCTGTAACTCTATCTACCAAGTTCACTCCATCCATGTGAAACACAAGAGCTGAAACTAGTACTTAAATTAGTAACCATGGGAAATGCCCACCTTTTCAGGTACCACATCAGGAACCTGATGGGTTACCTAGGGTACCAATTGGGTACCCAGTTACCTGAAAAATCATTAACTTCTTGCACTGATTTTTTGCTTTTCTGATTGCTGATCTGTCTGTATATCAGGTTGGGAAATGAAAAAAAATATTTATTTATTTATTTCGTTACATTTATATGCCGCCCCCCATGCCCACGGCATCTCGGGGCGGTTTCCAACACAATATAAAACAGTTTTAAAAAACAATTTTTAAACATAAAACAAATTTAAAACACCCCCCACAAAAATTAACCCACCACCCCACCCTCCCCTCCGAAGACCTGTGCGAACAGCCAAGTCTTAAAAATACGTCGAAAGGCCAAGAGGCCCGGGGCCAGGTGAGCCCTGGGATGGAAATCAGGATGGAAAAATCAGGATGGAAATAAAAAAAAATTGGGACTGGATGGTAATTTTCCAGATCAGAAGTTGATATTTGAGGATGGAAAATCAATAATTAGGTTTGGAAGTTGGTAAATCAATAAAAAAGATGAAAAATCATCACTGGAAGTCAACATTCCAGGAATGAAAGTTGACATTCCGGGACACCAGGTACCCAAATCAGGTTGCAGTTGGGTACCGATTGGTACCTGACATTGTCAGATCAATTCAGGTACTGGAGATTGGATGGGTATACCTGTTTTTGTGGGCATTATTTTCAGCTCTAATCATGAAAAGATTGTGTGGGTAGCAGAAACAAGATCTGGTATCCTCCCTCAGCTCCACCAAGGCTCCTTGAGTTTGGATTCTCCTGAGGGGAATTTGGAATCTGCTGGATATTTTGGATGTGGCTGTTTCTTCACTGGGGATAGGTAGTTAATAGAGTTGGCATCAAAATGAGCGTCAGAGAGGAATGGGGGCAGATCACACCTATCAGAGCTGGTTTTGTGCACTCCCACTGGGTAGGAATCATTGGTCAAAGTTGCACCTCAGTTCTAGGTGCAGCAAGGGGCTACTCTTCTAGCAACAGTTACGTTGCATCCCACAAGAGAAGCACCTGTCTTGCTAAACTCTTCAGCCCGGTGGGTTATTCTTTTATGCTGCTTCTTATACTGTCTCATCCTTCTGGATCCCCCTCCTCTCTTGTCACTAATGGTAGAAACATGCGTGACGGTGGTTCGACATGGTCTGAGAAGAAAACTACGATGGACAAGGGTTTGGGCTGGGATGCTGAACCAGTGACTGGGGGGGAGGGAAGGGAGAACCAGGAACTTGTGGCCTGCCCTGCCCACCACACAGTGCCCTGCCCCCTGCCACAGTGGGCAGTCATGGTGGTCAATGACAACCAACAATGGCAGCCAGCCATGGTGGCTTGACCTGGGCCGGGTTGGCAGCCAGGCAACAGATGTGAGATTCTGCTGTGGTGGGCCTTAGACCGGGCTGTAACCTTGGAGTTTTTCAAAGGTCAGAGCCCAGGCTAGCCGCCATCATGGCCTGGTGCAATCCCGGGTCAGCAACTGGTGGTGCCTGCCCACATGTGCAAGTGAAGTCCTGGCAAAAGTGCGACACAGTGGACAATGGGTACTTTCAGACGATACGGGGCCCTTTGGCCCCGTACCGGAACCAACGTCTTCGTTCCCCGCCGGGGTCACCCCTGCACGGCCCAACAGACGTGCCGGGGGGATCCCGGCGGGGAAAGTGGGAGGGGCCGGGGCCACGCGGCGCAACGTGCGGCCGCACGGCCCCGCCCCCTCCACGCACCCCGCCGCCCGCCCTCCGAGGAGACGGGCGGGCGGCGGGGCCAATGCGGCCGCCGCGTCTGGCCGATCGTGCCACGGCCCGGGATCCCGCCGGGGATCCCGGGCCGTGGCACGCGGCCAGACGTTACTTTTTGTTGGCCACGGCCCGGGGTCCGTTTGACCACGCTTCCCGGGACCTTCCCCCGGCTAGCCCGGGAAGCGTGGTTCAAATTGACCCCATGTGCCGATTGAGCGTGGCCAACATCTGGCGGCCGCCAAACAGACGTGCGGGACACGGTGACCCCAGGTGGGTATTCACCGTGGTTCACCGTGTCAACGTCACGTCTGAAATCACCCATTGTCACATTGTTTTTTTCCGTAAGCTAAACACGTGCACCTTCAACTTCTCCGCTTCATGAATATATCGCCGCTGTTCCTCCCTTTGTTCCTTGTCCCTTGTCTCCCCTCAGATTGCAATAGGGGTGTGCATCTGTAACATTTTCTATTAGTTATGAAAATGAATGGAGCACCATTCATTTTTGGAACCAATGTTCTGAAAACAGACAAATAAGCAATCGATTATCGTTTGCTTTCATCTGTTTTTGTTTTAAAAATAAGAAATAATAATAAAAAAATCACAGAGCATGTGCAAAATGGCCACCAGGGTTGTTTTGTGCATGTGCTGTGATTTTAATTTTTTAAAATGAAAAGTAAAATTTGAAAAAAATCACTGTGCATGTGAAAGATGGCCACCGGCCCATTCTGTGCATGTGCACTCGTTTCCAAAATGCTGCCAATGCCGCCAGTGCTGTTTTGGGCTGCGCATGCACAAAACAGCCCAGCAACCATTCGTTCATGCGCAGTCATTTTTTTTCAAAAATTAATTTTGAATTTGAAAAAAGGGACCTGAAACGGTAGGGTGGTTTAACAAAAGCCCTGAAAACAAAGGTTTTGAAGTTTTCTTGTAAATGAAGATGAAAACTAAAACAAAAATACTAGGGGTGCCTAGTTCTATACACCCCCAGATTGTCAGCCTCTTGGGCAGGAATCTATCCTGACCATCGTGGAGAGTGCATCTCCTGAGACGCTGCCAAAGAAATGCCTGGAAGGGAAGAGGTCTGGGCCTGAAATCTATCTATCTGTCATCAGTGATTTGAATGGTAGTGAATAAAGTCCTTCTAACTCATCTAGCCCTGAGGGATCCTGATGCCACCACAGCCCTGCAGCACCTACCTGTTGCCACCTCTGGACCCAGGTAGCCCTCCAGGAACGGTGTGCTTCCCGGCCCCAGGTAACACCAGCCTCGTCCCCCTGCTGAAGGAGAGGGGCGGGGCCAGGGTGCCCGGCTGGACTTCCGGGCCAGGTGCAGCCAAAAGTGGCCTGCCGCCCAGCCCTGAAAGATTCTACCATGGCTACCCTGCAGCGTCCTGCTGCTGCTGCTGTTGTCATCTAACCCTGAGGGATTCTTCCACTGCTGCCCTACAGCACCTACCTGCTGCCACCACCACCGCCGCTGGCCCCGGCTGGCCCTTTCAGGAGCGGTGTGCTGCCCGGCCCCAGGTAACATCAGCCCTCCCACTGTTGGAGGAGAGGGGTGGGGCCAGGGTGCATGGCTGGACTTCTGGGCCAGGCACAGCCAAAGCAGCCTGCTGCCCAGCATCACCACAGCCGGCACGTCTAAGGACTGCACTAAAGGTGTGGCCCTTAGCGGGACTGGGAGGGCCGGGGGCTATTAATATTGGTGGGAGGTTTCTCTGTTTTTAAGGAGGGATAAGGGGGGGATGGATTTTTTCCTGTATGAGGGAGGGGGGCAAGGGGACTGGGTTAGGGAGGGAAGGGCTGACCCTCTTGGTGTGAGGGAGGGGTGCAGCCCTTTGAAAGGAAGGGGTGCTCCTCTGGTGGCAGAGGATGATGGTGGGTGTATGGGGGGGTGGGGATCTCTTTTGGGGGGCTCGTGGGGTGGCCTTGGGGGCGGTTGGGGGAGTAGAGTCATAGGGATCGTTCTCGGCCAGGGGAATTATGGTCCTTATGGGAAGCAAGTTCTAGCTGTGAGACGGGACAGAGGTTGCATACCTGTCCTGCTTACTGGCCCCCACGCAGGCAGTGAGGTGATTGGGGATCAGAGGGCCCTGGGCCTCGGTTTGATGCTGGTAAATGCGAGGTCGGTAGCTAATAAGTCACCCACGGTCTGGGAGATGATTCTGGACTGGGCAGCTGACCTCGCGTGTATTATGGAGACCTGGCTGGACACTGATTTGGGGCCTATATTGACTGACCTTGTTCTAGCTGGGTATTGTGTGCAGCATCAGCCGCAGCTGCAGGGGTGGGTGAGTGGGGGCGGTCTAGCCATTATTTTTAAGGATACTTGGTCTGTGAGGAGATTTCCTGTGCAACCTTATCATGGGTGATGAGGGTCTCCAACTAGTGTTGGATTTGGCTGGAGACAGAGTGAGGGTACTGCTGGTATACCGGGCACTCACCTGTACAGCAGATTCCCTACCCGCAGTGATGGAGCTGGTGTCAGAGGTGGTCTTTGGGTCCCCCAGGACAATAGTTCTTGGGGACTTCTATATCCATGCTGACACTAATCTTGGAGTGGCAGAGCGTGAGTTCCTGACTGCCATGGCAAACATGGGCCTGTCTCAGAGAGTAGTAGACCCCACACATATTGGAGGACATACCCTGGACATGATCTTTTGCACAGGCCTTGAGGCAGGGGGATCCATTAGTGGGGGAGGTGTCAACAGAGCCCTTGTCATGGACTGATAATTATCTCCTCCAGACGGGTATCCTGGTGCATGTTGGCCCCTGGGAGGGTGCAGATTGCAGAACCGGTTCCTTTGGTTCATCCCCAAAGGCTTATGGAACCTGAAAGGTTCCAGATAGCTTTAGGGGATGTTTCCTCTGTCCTCGATGGCCACGCACTCGATTATCTGGTGTCCAGGTGGAATATCATGCTAACGGAGGCCATCGACTGTGTGGCTCCCAGTAGGGATGTGCGAACAGAACCGAGTTCAGAAATTCGGTTTGGTTCAGTTCGAAAATCAAGTTCGGTTTGGTCAACCGAACTATTCAGGTTCGGTCGAATTCCGAACTTCCGAACCGAGTTTGTACGCTAAAAACCGGGTTTTTTTTGCCTTCTGAACTGGTTCGGATTCAACCGAACAGTTCGGTCAAATTTGAGTTCAGTTCAAAAGTTCAGTTCAGTTGACAGAACTATTTGAGTTGGGTTCAAACTCCGAACTTCTGAACCGCATTCGCACATCCCTAGCTCCCAGGCGTCCACTCCCGAATTGCTGACAACACAGCTCCCCATGGTATACCGGGGAGCTGCGGCGGATAAAGCAGGAAGGGTGGTGGTTAGAGCGATGGTGGCATCATTCGCATTCTGAAGTTGACCGGTTGCGGCATAGAGTCTGGTTACGTACCTATGCCATTGCAGTGTGGACAGGAAAGAAGACTTTCTTTGCTGCCCTCATTGTGTCCGCTAAGTCCCACCTGACTGACCTGTTCCAGGTGGTGAGGGGGCTGGTCAGTCTGGCCTCCCTCCGCCTGGACGTAGAATCATCAAATGCTTGCTGTGATTTGTTTGTTGCCTTTTTTCGGATAAAATCGCTGAAATTCACCACAGTTTTGATGCAACTTTTCTAGCAGAAAATGGGTCAGAGGCAGTAGAAGCCCCATCTTGTCCTGTTTTGTGGAATGAGTTTCAAGCTGTATTACCCTCAGATGCGGGGGATGCTCTTGGGACTGTTCGAGCCACCTATTGTGAATTAGATCCATGCCTGTCCTGGCTAGTTAAGGCTAGCCGGAAGACATTGGGGCCACTGCTGGTGGGGATAATCAACACCTCCCTTAGGGAGGGCAGGGTGCTGGACTGCCTCAAGGAGTCCAGCCCCTGCTCAAGAAGCCATCTTTGGACACTGATGCCCTGGCCAGCTATCGGCCAGTGTCTAACCTTCCCTTTTTAGGGAAGGTTATTGAATGAGTGGTGGCTCAGCAGCTTCAGGAACATTTGGACCAGGTCAGTTTTCTTGATCCCCTGCAGTCGGGCTTTTGTCCGGGTTATGGCATGGAGACTGCGCTTGTGGCCTTGGTTGACAACTTCTCCCCTGAGTTGGACAGGGGTGTTCGACCCTGTTGATCCTGTTCAATCTCTCAGCTGCATTTGATACCATTGATCATGAGTTGCTGGTGACTCGGCTGTGGTACCAGGCGGGACTGTTCTTGAATGGTTCCACTCTTTCCTGGTTGGGAGAACCCAGCGTGTGGTGCTGGGGGAGTTTTCATTTTCCCCTCAGGGCCTCACATATGGGGTTCCGCAGGGTTCAATCTTATCCCCTCTCTTTTTCAATGTGTACGTGCAGCCTTTGGGGGAGGTTGTCAGGGAGTTTGGGGTGAGATGTCATCAATATGCTGATGACACCCAGCTGTATCTCTCATTTTCTTCCAACTCAGGCCTGGCAGTCTTGGTGCTTACCTGGTGTCAGCAGTGGGGGGATTGGATGAGGGCAAGCCGTCTGAAATTAAATCCTGACAAGACGGAGGAGATGGTTGTGGTAGGGCTGAAATGCTGTACTGCTGTGGCAGCATTTACCGGCTGAAAGTGCTCTTCCGCACCAAGCAGCACGGTTAGGAAGGGAGCGATTTTTGCGCCTTGCACTCGCGGCTTTCTGCGGTTGCTGCCGCGGTATTTTTGCCACTGTAGATTTCATGTGGAAGCGGCAGGTTTGCCACAGTTTCCNGGGGAATTATGGTCCTTATGGGAAGCAAGTTCTAGCTGTGAGACGGGACAGAGGTTGCATACCTGTCCTGCTTACTGGCCCCCACGCAGGCAGTGAGGTGATTGGGGATCAGAGGGCCCTGGGCCTCGGTTTGATGCTGGTAAATGCGAGGTCGGTAGCTAATAAGTCACCCACGGTCTGGGAGATGATTCTGGACTGGGCAGCTGACCTCGCGTGTATTATGGAGACCTGGCTGGACACTGATTTGGGGCCTATATTGACTGACCTTGTTCTAGCTGGGTATTGTGTGCAGCATCAGCCGCAGCTGCAGGGGTGGGTGAGTGGGGGCGGTCTAGCCATTATTTTTAAGGATACTTGGTCTGTGAGGAGATTTCCTGTGCAACCTTATCATGGGTGATGAGGGTCTCCAACTAGTGTTGGATTTGGCTGGAGACAGAGTGAGGGTACTGCTGGTATACCGGGCACTCACCTGTACAGCAGATTCCCTACCCGCAGTGATGGAGCTGGTGTCAGAGGTGGTCTTTGGGTCCCCCAGGACAATAGTTCTTGGGGACTTCTATATCCATGCTGACACTAATCTTGGAGTGGCAGAGCGTGAGTTCCTGACTGCCATGGCAAACATGGGCCTGTCTCAGAGAGTAGTAGACCCCACACATATTGGAGGACATACCCTGGACATGATCTTTTGCACAGGCCTTGAGGCAGGGGGATCCATTAGTGGGGGAGGTGTCAACAGAGCCCTTGTCATGGACTGATAATTATCTCCTCCAGACGGGTATCCTGGTGCATGTTGGCCCCTGGGAGGGTGCAGATTGCAGAACCGGTTCCTTTGGTTCATCCCCAAAGGCTTATGGAACCTGAAAGGTTCCAGATAGCTTTAGGGGATGTTTCCTCTGTCCTCGATGGCCACGCACTCGATTATCTGGTGTCCAGGTGGAATATCATGCTAACGGAGGCCATCGACTGTGTGGCTCCCAGTAGGGATGTGCGAACAGAACCGAGTTCAGAAATTCGGTTTGGTTCAGTTCGAAAATCAAGTTCGGTTTGGTCAACCGAACTATTCAGGTTCGGTCGAATTCCGAACTTCCGAACCGAGTTTGTACGCTAAAAACCGGGATTTTTTTGCCTTCTGAACTGGTTCGGATTCAACCGAACAGTTCGGTCAAATTTGAGTTCAGTTCAAAAGTTCAGTTCAGTTGACAGAACTATTTGAGTTGGGTTCAAACTCCGAACTTCTGAACCGCATTCGCACATCCCTAGCTCCCAGGCGTCCACTCCCGAATTGCTGACAACACAGCTCCCCATGGTATACCGGGGAGCTGCGGCGGATAAAGCAGGAAGGGTGGTGGTTAGAGCGATGGTGGCATCATTCGCATTCTGAAGTTGACCGGTTGCGGCATAGAGTCTGGTTACGTACCTATGCCATTGCAGTGTGGACAGGAAAGAAGACTTTCTTTGCTGCCCTCATTGTGTCCGCTAAGTCCCACCTGACTGACCTGTTCCAGGTGGTGAGGGGGCTGGTCAGTCTGGCCTCCCTCCGCCTGGACGTAGAATCATCAAATGCTTGCTGTGATTTGTTTGTTGCCTTTTTTCGGATAAAATCGCTGAAATTCACCACAGTTTTGATGCAACTTTTCTAGCAGAAAATGGGTCAGAGGCAGTAGAAGCCCCATCTTGTCCTGTTTTGTGGAATGAGTTTCAAGCTGTATTACCCTCAGATGCGGGGGATGCTCTTGGGACTGTTCGAGCCACCTATTGTGAATTAGATCCATGCCTGTCCTGGCTAGTTAAGGCTAGCCGGAAGACATTGGGGCCACTGCTGGTGGGGATAATCAACACCTCCCTTAGGGAGGGCAGGGTGCTGGACTGCCTCAAGGAGTCCAGCCCCTGCTCAAGAAGCCATCTTTGGACACTGATGCCCTGGCCAGCTATCGGCCAGTGTCTAACCTTCCCTTTTTAGGGAAGGTTATTGAATGAGTGGTGGCTCAGCAGCTTCAGGAACATTTGGACCAGGTCAGTTTTCTTGATCCCCTGCAGTCGGGCTTTTGTCCGGGTTATGGCATGGAGACTGCGCTTGTGGCCTTGGTTGACAACTTCTCCCCTGAGTTGGACAGGGGTGTTCGACCCTGTTGATCCTGTTCAATCTCTCAGCTGCATTTGATACCATTGATCATGAGTTGCTGGTGACTCGGCTGTGGTACCAGGCGGGACTGTTCTTGAATGGTTCCACTCTTTCCTGGTTGGGAGAACCCAGCGTGTGGTGCTGGGGGAGTTTTCATTTTCCCCTCAGGGCCTCACATATGGGGTTCCGCAGGGTTCAATCTTATCCCCTCTCTTTTTCAATGTGTACGTGCAGCCTTTGGGGGAGGTTGTCAGGGAGTTTGGGGTGAGATGTCATCAATATGCTGATGACACCCAGCTGTATCTCTCATTTTCTTCCAACTCAGGCCTGGCAGTCTTGGTGCTTACCTGGTGTCAGCAGTGGGGGGATTGGATGAGGGCAAGCCGTCTGAAATTAAATCCTGACAAGACGGAGGAGATGGTTGTGGTAGGGCTGAAATGCTGTACTGCTGTGGCAGCATTTACCGGCTGAAAGTGCTCTTCCGCACCAAGCAGCACGGTTAGGAAGGGAGCGATTTTTGCGCCTTGCACTCGCGGCTTTCTGCGGTTGCTGCCGCGGTATTTTTGCCACTGTAGATTTCATGTGGAAGCGGCAGGTTTGCCACAGTTTCCCCTTTCCCTTAAGCGCGGCAAGTTGTGATTCTCACAGCATTGCAGCCAGGGGCGTAGCCACCATGGCGCAGGGGAAGTTGCTGCCTTGTAAACAAAGTTCTTCTTCAAGGGGATCCTTCCATTCTCACTTGCGAGCCCTTCTCTTACCGGCATATACCAAGCTCGCTAGCTTAAAAAAACCCATGTGACGTTCCCCCACCCTATATAAGGTACCTAAACTCAATACAGTTCCTCCCAACCCTAAGCAATTAGGAAGAAAATTCCATGCAGGGTTAGAAGGGTGGGTGCTTGTGAGAATGTTAGGAGCCATCTCAAAGAACCTTGTTTTCAAGGCAGCAACTTTCTGTTCTCCTTCGAGTGGCTCCTCCCATTCTCAGAAATGGGAGAGTACCAAGCCTAGAAAGAGGCGGTGGGGGAATTTTCTAACAAAATGACACTCTATGCAGGTTGGATCTACAGCCTGGGAGGGGGGCAGCAGGCAGGGGGCAGCGTGCTCTGGGGGGGTCCATTCAGCTGGGGGAGGGTTGGTTGTTCAGTATGNGTTAGGAGCCATCTCAAAGAACCTTGTTTTCAAGGGAGGGTTGGCTGTTCAGTGCTGTCTCTGTAAGAAGGATGGACAGATCCTCCCTCTTCCCTTTGTGATCGCCCCATAGAGAGAAATGGGGGTGCAGAGCAGCTACAATGAGGCCATCCCAGCAAAGGGGAAGAATTTGTCCTTGGCCCCCGAACGCACAAGATAATTCACAGAAGAGCAGGGACTCCTACCCCCCCTCCATCTCCTGGATCAGCATCAGGAGCCAGGCGCTCGCTCACTGCTGCTGGGGAATCCCTGCACTCTAAGCGGGACAGAGACAGCGACTAGTGCGCAAGGAGGGATAACAAAGATCCCTCCCTCAAAGCTCAACTCTGGGTGCTGCCCTGTTTGTTGTCCCTCCTTGGACACTAGTCTCTGTCCCGCTTAGAGTGCAGGGCTCCTTCCCCGGCCCCAGCAGCAGTGAGCGAGCGCCTGGCTCCTGATGCTGATTCGGGGGGGGAGTCCAGAGTGCCTCATGTGGGGTGAGCCCCACCCGGTAATGGGAGTCCATGCATCCCCTGCCCGTATGAACTGGGGTGGCCACCCATGCTAGCCGACCGGTCCCTCCGCTCCGAGGCACTGTGGGTGGGAGACATGGCCTTCGCGAGTCACAAGAACTGGTCAGGAACCGCCAGCGCTCATGTCTGGGAGTGTCAATTTCAAAGGCCAGCCTGGTGCGCTTCCCCAACCCTCATGGTCTGTGGCAGGGGAGGTGGACGCTGCCCATTAGGAATCCCTCCCCACGCGCTCCACCTGAGTGGCTGATCCACAGCTGTGCCACTTAGCGGCCACGGCCTCCCCTCAAGACTTACTTGTTTTAAAACACCCTGAACTGGGGCCTGTTTCCACCTAGCTACACCCCTGAAGTTGGGGGTGGGGATGCTTAAAGGGGGCATTCAGAAAGAGGAGGGTTCAGATCATGGATCTGTGCGATCGATCTGTCCCCTATAGCCTGTCCCCTTAGGTGTTTTTACACACACATTTCTCCTGCATGTTTGCTGTTACATCCTGAACTTTCTGTGGGTCTAAATCACTGACCCTGATCGTAAATATCTAGATGTTTGAACTTCTCTGTAGAACTTCTCCCAGAACGTTTGTGTGTAAAAGGTTCTCCTGGTAAACTGCTTTGCTCCAGGCAGCTGTGGTCACTTGGTTTCCATGGCAGCCCCTCACGTCTACAGCTGTGGCTACTTTAGGCTGCCTCAGGGCAGTGTTTGTGTGAAGAATGCATCCAGGAACTGCCTCAGGGCTCTGTGTGTGTGTGAGAGTGAGAGTGAGAGTGAGAGTGAGAGTGAGAGTGAGAGTGAGAGTGAGAGAGATGAATCCGGAACTGACTTGTGGACTTGTAAACCCAGAAGACTGAAAGACCAGCACTTTAAGGTGTGTGTAAAAATGTCCCTTATCTCTACTCCTTTACCTGGAACTTAGTATTTCAGTGCCTTTTGGTAGGGACTGGATCCAGAAAGGGGGGAAATAAAAACTTTTTCCTCACCCTGGATTTAATGCTTGCTGGCAAAATCGGGAGTTTATTCTTTTGTATATATTCAAAGCAGTAGATTCCAAGGTTTTACAGCCAGAGAAAAATTCACTCCAATCATCTTGTCTGCTTTCCTACATAACTGGGAACAATGGGTACTTTTAGATGGATGTGGGGCTACCCACCCCCACGTCCAGCCTGCCTGGGTTGGGTTTAAAAGGACCCAGAGGCTTCCCCGGCTTGCGGTTTGTCTACGCTTCACCCTCTCCCCTCCACCATAGGGTTGAGGGTGGATCGTCTGACGCTCTAGGCTGCTGCCCGCAACTTTATGGCATTGCCCAGCCGGAAGCAGAGGTGCAATGTGGGTCCACTATGTCCATCTGTAAGTCCCAATTTGAAATCGTGTGCGACATCTGATGAAATTCAATGCAATCTTACACAGTACAAGTGCCAGGCTCATGCCAGCCTTCTCGAACCTCCACGAGTAAAATGTGAATTTCAATCTGATTAATGACTTTTCATATGAAATCAGTACGAAGCCTTTGTTTTTTACTTATTAAAACCAACCACTACCACCCACTTTACATAACTTCCTTAAATTAACATTTTAGTGAACAGTGGTGATGAATATTGCAACAGGCCTCCGTTTGACAAAGCTTCGTTGGCAAGTAAGTTTATGTACAGGCAAAACACAACAGCCGCCAGTTATTCACGAGTTTAGATTCAGTTAAAATGTGTTGGGACAGACTCCAGAGTCTTGTTCCAATATTTGATGGCACCGAACGGCGCAGAGCAAGGGTGTAATTAAAAAAAGAATCAAGACAATTAAAAACTAAGAGAGCGCTCCCTTCTATGTCTCACCAGAAAGTGCAGCAGCAAAAGCCAGGTGAGCAGATATTTTTTTAAAAAGATGTTCTTCTGGTTGGAAAGGGAAAATCAGCTCCTGTATAAAAGAAAAAGAGAAAAGAAAGCCTTGCTGTGATTTTTAATTCCTACTCATTACTCTGGTTTCTTTTCAATTTTTGTCATTATTATTATAATATAAAAAGAAGCTTTGATGAGGGAAGGGAGAAAAGGAGATTGGAAGAGAAACGCAAAGTCAAGCCAGCAAGCAATATTTGAAGGAAAGCTCAGGAGGAATATAAAGGATATTTTAGTTGTTAACTTCCATTAGAGAAGAGGAAAATCTCCACAACTGATTTTTTTTTTTTTTTAAGAAAGATTTTTTTTTTAAAAACGTGTAATTAAAAATTAGAGTGAACTGTCAGAGATTCAATCTAGTCACCCTTAGAAATGGCCTTTTGGCTTGTAGGGATGGCTGCTCTGTTATCAGTTCCTTGCGCAGACTGCCCAAATGTGATTGACATATTTCACATGACTGACGAAGGCTGTTTTTAGATGGACCTGCCTGGGTGTCAGCCGTAGGGGTCCGCGGCTGCGGCACCTCCGCCTGTCAGCCCGGCGGGGACAATCCCCGGGTGAGCAGGTTCCAGAGCAGCGTGCCTCACCGACGTGAGCAGTGGCCCCACCCCCGGCGGCTACATCAGACCCAGGGCCGGAGTCCCAGGGCCCAGCCATGCCCCCCGCCCAGACGCAGCACGCAGGAATTCCCCCGCCCCTGTTGCGTCGCTCTGAGCGCTTGCGAGCGCGCATGGGGCCGGGGCTTGGGACATAAAGCCCAGCGCCGCTTGCAGAATGGCGCTGGTGATTCAGAGACCGCTCCCCCCTGTGATTTGAACCCCGTGGTGTACGCATTGAATGAGATGAGAGAGAGAGAGAGAGAGAGAGAGAGAGAGAGTGCCTACCATCAACTGTGTGCTTGGACCCCTGGACCATCTCCCGTGGAGTGACTGGTGAGTGTGTGTGCGTGTGGAGGGTGATACCCTTTCCACCCCTTGCTTCCCTTGGACTCGGTATCCCGGCGTGTGTGTTTCCCTGCCCCCTTTCCTTGCTTGGTATCTCCCACCTTGATCACAACCTTCACTTCAGCCCTTGTTCCCCCCACACTCCTGAGCGAGTGTGTTGTGTGGGTGCCCCCTGGGGCGGACCTTGGCTTCCTTGTGTCTCGAGCGCCCTATGATGATAGCGGCCTGTTCTCTCCTCGAGAGGTAAAAGCCATCACTCTATCCTGACAGGCATTGAAGTCCTCACATTCTCCTCTGAGACCAGGGTACGCCTCGTCAGCGAGTGGTCCCCCAATGAGCGAGTGTTCCTCCCCCTCCCGGTGACACTGGGGTGGCAAGTCCACATGTGCTGCTGCACAATTCCGGTGTGTGGGGGAGGGGGGGGCTTCACACGGTGGTGGATGGGGGTGTGGTCAGTATGCGTCCACAGTCACACACCACCCATTCATGTCCCCGCTTGGAACAACCGGGAAAAACTTGGGTTGCTCCATGGGGGAGCACGGATAGATGGTGCATGGGTTGCGGGAGCGTGCTTTCACCCACACCACTTTCCGAAAGGCGGCCAGGTCCATGGGGGATGGGTGAACCCCTGTCTAAGAAAAACCCAGCCTAAGTCTCAAAAAATGTCTATTTCACATGGTAAAATGCGATACTGAATGAATGAATGAATGAATGAATTTTTATTTACAGCCAAAGCCAAATAAGTACATTGCTCGCACAGGAGACACTAACATAAAAACACATATAAAAGACATATAAAAGAAACATTTACGCTTTACCCACCCCACAAATGACAAAACATTTCATAACTACACAAATTACGCAAATTTGCTTAACTTATTAAAACCATAGCAAAACCTAAATAGGATAATGAACCATATGTCCAAACAAAATATTACACTTCATTAAATGCGATACAGATACATGTACAGAACCCCAGGTCTCATTACACTACAGATACAGATATCCGCTATACTGTCCATATTTCAGTGGTTGTCAGGCACATGCGTCTTATGATAGTCAATCAATCGCAAGCATAGTATGTTGAGTGTTATCAGAAATCTGACAGTGACTAATATTGGTGTGGGTAACTGTTTCAGTTCTAGGTCAAGGCACTGGAGCTGAAACCCATCCCTCTGCAGAAACAGACCCTCGTTGCCCGAGGATACAGCGAAGGCCTGGGTTCACAAAAGGACTGGTTAAGTTCTTAGAGAGTAGGCCCATTATTATTATTATTATTAAACATTTATAAAGCGCCAGTAGTAACCTGGCGCTGTACAGAACATACAATCAGATGCGGTCCCTGCCTGTGGCTTACAATCTAAAAGACAAGGAGGGGGAGACAAGGAGAGGGGACAGCGGGAGAGACATGGGAGAAGACAAACAAACATTCAGGCGGATGCGAAGTCTCAGGCGCGTGTACTTGGCTTGGTTACAAGGTGGTCGGTAGCAGCAGTCAGCAGAGGAGGGCCGACAGTAAGAGCAAGGGGAAAGACTAGAGGGCATTGGGAAAGGCAGCATGGAAAAGGTGGGTCTTGAGGAGGGATTTGAAGGAGCGGAGGGAGGAGGCGAGGCGGACGTCGGCAGGGAGGGAGTTCCAGGCATGCGGGGCAGCGAGGGAGAAGGGACGAAGGCGGTTGGGCGAGCAGGAGAAGCGAGGGAGAGCGAGGGAGGGGACAGCGGAAGAGCGGAGAGCGCGCGCAGGAGCGCGTAGGGCGATTAGGTCCGAGAGGTAAGGGGGAGCTTGGTCATGGAGCGATTTGAACGTGAAAACCAGGAGTTTGAACAGGATACGTTCCGGAAGGGGGAGCCAGTGAAGGGAGAGGAGGAGAGGCGTCACATGGTCGAAGCGACGGGCAGAGTGAATGACCTTGGCGGCAGAGTTTTGGATCGCCACAAGGGGGGACAGGTGGGAGCGAGGGAGGCCAGCAAGGAGGAGGTTGCAGTAGTCGAGGCGAGAGATAACCATGGCATGAACAAGGATTTTGGCCGAGGAGACAGATAGAAAGGGGCGAATGCGGGCAATGTTGAGGAGAGCGAATCGGCAGGATTTGGCCACAGAGTCAATGTAAGGTTTAAAGGAGAGGTGCGTGTCAAAAATGAAGCCCAAGCTGCGGGCACGGAGAACAGGACGGATGGTGACCCCATCAATGCAGATGGTCAGGTCAGAGGGAGAGGAGGGGGATGGAGGAAAAATGAGGAGTTCAGTCTTGGCCATGTTCAGTTTGAGTTGGCGTCGGGACATCCAGGCGGAGATATCAGAGAGGCAGTCGACGAGGCGTGAGCGGACAGAGGAGGAGAGAGAGGGGGTAGAGAGATAGAGTTGGGTGTCATCAGCATAGAGATGGTATTGGAACCCGTGGGAGGCAATAATTTCACCAAGGGACCGGGTGTAGATAGAGAAGAGGAGAGGGCCAAGGACAGAACCTTGGGGAACCCCAACCGAGAGGGGAAGGGAGGGGGAGGTCGACTCGGGGAGGGAGACATTAAAGGAGCGGTCAGAGAGGTAGGAGGAGAACCAGTCAAAGACAGAGCCACGGAAGCCCAAAGAGTAAAGCGAGTCCAAGAGGAGCGAGTGGTCGACAGTGTCAAAGGCAGCAGAGAGGTCAAGGAGGACAAGAACGGAGTAGTGGCGCTTCGATTTAGCGACAAGTAGATCATTGGTGATCTTGGCCAGGGCAGTTTCAGTAGAGTGGAGGGGGCGGAAGCCGGACTGGAGAGGGTCGAGGGAGGAGTTGGCAGAGAGGAGGTTCAGGCAGCGGGAGTAGACGACACGTTCCAGGAGCTTCGAAGCAAAGGGAAGGAGGGAGACCGGCCGGTAACTAGAGGGATCGAAAGGGTCCAGGGTAGGCTTTTTGAGGATGGGGGAGACAGTGGCATGTTTGAAGGCAGAGGGGAAGGAGCCTGTGGAAAGGGAGAGATTGACAACATGCAGAAGGGGGGGAGCGACAGTGGGAGCAATAGAGGTCAGGAGGCGGGAGGGGATCGGGTCAAGGGGGCAGGTGGAGGGGTTGGATGAAGAGAGAAGAGCAGAGATTTCCTGGAGAGAGGCAGGAGGGAAGGATGCGAGGAGGGAGGGGGGCGGGGGAGGGGGCGGGAGGGGAGCGGGGGGCGGAGGGGGGCGGGAGGCAATATCCCGACGGATCTTGTCAATCTTGGAGGTGAAGAACGACGCAAGATCCCGAGCAGCAAGGGAAGAGGGCGGGGGAGGGCAGGGGGGTTTGAGAAGGGAGTCGAAAGTAGAGAAAAGGCGGCGAGGGTCGCGGGAGAAAGATTCGATCCTAGAGGCATAATAGCGATGCCTAGCTAGGGAGATAGCCGAGGAGAGGGAGGAGAGGGAGAATTTGTAATGGAGGAAGTCAGGGAGGGAGCGGGATTTGCGCCAGAGGCGTTCGGCAGCCCCGGTGCAGGAGCGGAGGTAGCGGATGGCAGGGGTAAGCCAGGGGCGGCGGATGGAGGCCCATAAATGACTATTAGTCAAACTGGCCAAGAGATGAGGCTTCTGAATGTTGAAGGTTAGAAGTGAATAGATATCTGTAAACAGGAGCTAATGCCAGGTCCTGGTGTCTCCATCTCCCCATGGGCCACCTGCTCCTCAAAGTTCTTTAGCCAGGCAGCCCAGTCTGTTTCAGGCTCTGCCATACTCCAAGGTACGGCCACACTACCCACTGACTGCATTGATTAACTTCCTGGGTCTGGCTAGTTTCACTGTCGGCCAGAGGGGCGAGGCACAGTCCTCCTTCTCAGATGGCCAGTGGTTGGCCATCTCGTCCTGGTTCCAATTGAGCGACTGTCCCTGTTGACACGTCGGAAAGGCTGAAAAGGGGGGGCCTCCATCCACCAGCTCATGCCAGTCTAAAATTCCCTAACAGCACCTATGCTCGTCGGGATGAAGGGAGTGATAGTCCACCAGTGGTCAGCAGGGGGAGCTAAATTCGAGACGGAATGGAGTGTGTAACCTCAGGCAGAGCAGTGTCTCGTGGTAAGAGTTATCGCCTCAGAGTCGTTAGTGGATGAACAGCCTCAGCTGAGGCACAAGCCCTTTTCATCACAGGAGATGTGTGTTAAAACGGGAGCCAAGAAGGAGACAAGGAAAAAGGGGAAATCAGGGAGGGACTAAGGGGGAGCCCTGATGCGGGGTCTATAGTGAGGGAATGGGGAGTGAGGGGAAGAGGAAGGAAAAACCCAGAACCCCGGAGCCGACGTAGGAACTGTGGTAGAGTGGTGCCACAAGATGGCATAGAAGAGAGAAAAGACAAAATGGCTGCCACAGGAAGTACCAGTGTTTAGGGCAGGGCCACACAGAGGTAAAGAGAGCCAGCCCTGAAAACACAGCAGTCTACTCCGGGCTACAGAGGAGAGCGCTTCTCAGGGGAGGCGGCTTGAGTACTGGAGGATCTGTCTGGAAGAAGGACTGAGCGAAGAAGCCACAGAATAGTTAAGCCTGTGAGTAAGTGGCCCAGAGGCTGGGTCTGGACTATGCAACGTATGGAGACTGGCCAGAAGTTTGGAACCTGGCCTGATAACTGACTATGTAAATAAATGTTGTTTTATGCCAAGCCAATGACTGACAGCGCAATCTGAGCTTGATCCTGTAAACACTTACCCACCGCCAGTGGGCACCCTGTGACAGACACACAGTGGGAGACACTTTCAGGGCAGGAGAACTGGAGCAGGACCCAACGGAGAGTGAGGGAAGGGGTCGTGAACACAAGGAGTGGAGACCATGCTAGTCAACAAGGCAGGCACCGATACTCTCATGGAGCAGAGAGGAAAGTAATCAGGCAGGCAGGGACTTGTTGAAAGCAAGCGACTGACTGATTAAAGCCTTCAGAGAGGCAGATTGCCAGCACCGAAAGACAGCGTCTGAGCTCCTATGTAGTCTGGGGGGGGAGGGGGTGTAGCCACAACCCAGCCGGTGTTCTGCGTCCCACTGAACTGGGGGTTAAACCTTTCCGTGCCCATGCGGTGAGGAGCCTGCCTCTTGCGAGCAGGGGAAGCGGCGTAGACATGTCGGGTGCCCCAGTGTGACAGTCCTCAAAGCCACTGCAATAAACGGGCCGCCCCGCTGCCTCTTGCTCTGGGTCGGAGCCTGTCGGGACAAGCTCTGCTCAGCTCTCCTAGGCTAGTAGTTGCCCAGTGCTCACCTTCCTTCCCACGGATAAATCAATCAATCTCCACTCACCCCCCCACTCATCCGCACCAATGGAGCAACCACCGTTTCCCCCAGTTGTTCTACATTGTGGCCCCCCCGCTTGACACGGGGGACCTCCAAGAAGGCACCCCCAGAAGACCGAAGGAGCTGCTCTGGGGCACGGAGGGCGAGGTGGTCCCTGAGGTACAAGGGACCCAGACCGTGAAGGGACTTATAGATCAATACCAATACCTTGAACCTGGCTCAGCACGCTATTGGCAACCAGTGCAGAGTCCGGAGCACAGGTGTTATATGCTCCCGACGACCCATCCCCATCAGGAGCCGGGCCTCCACGTTATGCACTAGCTGCAGCCTCCGAACCAGGAACAAGGGCAGCCCCACGTAGAGCGCATTGCAGTAGTCCAGTCTCGAGGTGATGAAGGCATGGATGAGGGAGGCCAGGTCCTGCCTGGAGACGTGTTAGTCGGACGCATGCACCCCTACTCATCGCAGGCACCACATTGTTCACACTGGGCTTCCCCACCCACGAACATGCAGAAATTTGCATGTTCATGGGTGGGAGAGGCCCGTGTAAAAAGGGCTACATTCTCACAACTGTCTTACTTATACTATCTTAGGTAGGAATTTAGGATGTAAAGCAATATCTATTCTGTCTTGGAAAATCTGCAGCTATGGTTCTGACATGATTATGGCTGCTATTTCACTAGCTCTTCTTAATGAAGTTATTGCTAACAGGAATACTGTCTTAAAACCTCCATCCCATAACCAGTTCATTTGTGCCCCCCATATAATCAATTCATGCTGCCCTGGGGGTGCAAATGAACTGGTTATGGGTGGGGGGGCATCATGAATTTATTATATGGGGGCGGGGGTGCAAATTTATTTATTTTTATTTCAAACATTTTTAACCCGCCCATCCTGCCACGGGCAGCTCTGGGCGGTGCACAATATAAAACATTAACATTGACAACTTTTAAAATAGACAACAACGGGAGGTATAAAAAAAATCCCCACCCACCCACCACCCTAACCCATTCCCCCACCCTACCCATCCTCCCCTCCGAAAGCCAGGTGAAACAGCCACATCTTGCAACAGCGTCAAAACGAGGGGAGATCCAGGGCCAAACGGGCCTCCACTGGCAGGGATTTCCACAGCAGAAGGCCGTCTCCATCGTGACCCCCTGGAAGACTCGGGGGACCTCCAGGAGAGCACCCCTCGATGACCGCAGGGGCCGATCCAGAACCCGGAGGGGTGAGACGGTCCTGCAAATAGGTTGGACCGAGGCCTTTTAGGGCTTTATAGGTAAGCACCAACACCTTGAATCGGGTCTGGAAGACTACAGGCAGCCAGGGCAAAGACCGAAGAACAGGTGTAATATGTTCCCGGCGGCCCAAACCCACCAGGAGATAGACCGCTGTGTTCTGCACCAGTTGCACCAAATGAACTGGTTACGGGGTGGGGACAGCGTGAATTGATTATGGGGGCACAACTGAACTGGTTATATCTCTCTCTCTTTGCGTGGTATAATGCGTTTAATAGGCTGGCTGCATTTTGGGTGTCTTGGGTGTTTGATAGTAGCGCCCTAAGCCCGACGAGCCGGGTGGCACCCCTAGCCCTGCCAGTGGGACACAAAGATGAGGCCCATCTTGACTTCTTGGCCTGGGGCCCATTCTACCCTACCTCTGCCCCTGGCTGGTACAGAACACGGCAGCCCGTCTCCTCATGGAGATGGGGTGCCAAGAACATATTACACCTGTGTTCTCCACTGGCTGCCTATTGTCTTCCAGGCCTGATTTGAGGTGTTGGTTCTAACGTATAAAGTTCTTTACGGTCCAGGCCCCACTTACCTGTAAGACTGCCTCACCCCCCATATTCTGGATTGGCCCCTGCGGTCTGCCGGGGGCACCCTCCTTGAGGTCCCCCAGGTTTCTCTTATGGGAACCATGGAAACGGCGTTCTCAGTGGCAGCCCCGAGGTTGTGGAACCCCATCCCGGTGGAGGCCCGTTTGTCCCCAGATCTCCCCTCTTTCTGTCACCAGGTGTTTGGCGGGGGAGAGGGATAGTGGGAGGGGGGTTGTTGGTTGTTTGGTTTTATTATTGTTGTTAGCTGCCCCAAGGTGCCCGAGGCACGAAGGGGGTGGGATATTACATCTTATTAAATAAATAAATATATAGTGCCTGATGGACTGCCTGATATACCGAAATATCGATGTCTGGTACCGAATTTCCAACTTCTCGGTGGGTAAACTGGCAATGGTAATATCTGGTGTTTTCAAGTATTCAGATTCCTGATTGGTAAGTGTGTGCAGCAGGCATATAATTAGTTTTCATATGAGTTTTCATTTAAAAAAAACCCTTTGGGTTTTTTTTGGGGGGTGGGCGGATTGGAAAGAAAATATTTTTTTCTTTGTTTTATTTTTGTTTGTTATTTAAAAATAATAATTTTAAAAAATCACCCTGCGTATATGAAATGGCCGCTAGGGCCGTTCTGTGCATACACAGGCCTTTTCCAAAATGGCACGGGCAGCCATTTTGGAATTTGGAATAGGGCGGACATGCACAGAATGGTCCAATAGCCATTTTACGCACACACACGTGATTTTAAAAAAAAATAATTATTTTTTTTAACAAAATCGCTGCACATGTGCAATGGCTGCCAGACCATTCTGTGCCCCTTTCCAAAATGGCCCTGGCAGCATCGGTTCCATTTTGGAAAAGGGCCGAGCATGCGCAGAACAGCCCTGATGGCCATTTGTGCATGCGCAGGGATTTTTTTTAAAAAAACTTTTATTATTTTTAATAACTGAAACAAAAAATAAAAACAAAAATGGATGGAAGCAAATGACAAACTTATTCATCAATTTTTGTAACAAGAATCACGGAAAAGAGTGGGGTTTCATTTGTTTTTGTAACTAATTACACCAACGTAGATTGCATACCCCTGATACTCAAGTAGTTCTTCGGGCACCCGATATGATACTCAAAATTGTTGGCATTACCCATGGGTTGAAAAATGAGCTACCCATTTCAGATCTAAGTGGTGGCCAGTATGGCAGTTCTTATACGAATTATATCTAGACTGAAGTGCAGGGATGCTGTAGACTTTCGGGCTGGTTTCCATTGGTTTCCAAATTCTCTCCCCTGTGGCTCTGCCCAGTAAGTATCTGCGTAAGGTGCGTCTCCCCCAGCACCTCCCAAAAGCTTGGTAGATAGCTAAGCACTGCATCTTTCTCCTGATGGCCTTTCTCCCGACTCTCCCAACCCAGCCTGTTTGCTACAAGCTGGTTTTCGCAACCCATACCTGACTCCTTGCCGTGTGAGTCGCTTCCCTGCTCCCGCTGCCTTGTTGTTAGTGAAGCAGCAGGAAATAACTTCGTGCCCCTCTGTCTGAGAGTATCTCCTGCAGCTCTGCTTACCTGCTCTGACCGCCTCCCTCCCCAGCTGGCAAGGCTGTCTGCCCCTGCCACGCTGAGATGGAGACCTTCCTCCGGCACCGGCAAGACAACAGGGATCTTCCCCTGCTGTTCTCCTCTTTCTTTACCTGATTCACCTCCCTAACCTGCTGCTGTGGTGATCTTGATTCCAGCTGTGCTGCATCCGGTGAAGCTCTCACTCTGTTACCTAGTTTGCTCTCTTTAGAAGGCAGCAGCTCTCCCAAGAGTTTGTCTGTTTTTGTACTGGCAAACTTGGCATTCAAAGTTCTTTATAATTGTAGAATGGGAGGGTTGGAAGGAATCTCATAGGGCTGAAAAAGTATCCCCCCAAACCTGTTGTACCCATTGAGTTTCCAGCACTTGAATTAACTCCCCAATTTTGGGTACTATTGGTACCCAATTCGTACCTGATGTCCTTGAATATCAGCCTATCCCGAAATATTGACTTCCAGTCCCTCTTTTGTGAGTTTCTGTCCTGAATTTTTGGTTTTCCTTCAAACCATTCGGTAACTAGAAATTCAGTAAATCAACAATGGAAATTGCAATTTTGGGGGGACCTGATTAGCGATCAGGCCACATGTCAGGTACCCAGCATGTCACCCCAAAATATTTCAGCTTTACCTAAGCTTCATCCAGTCTTGAGGCAGGATACTCTAGACCTAAAGCATCCCTGTCCAATGCCTGCCAAGTCTTTTCTTGATAACCTCCAGAGAAGGAGATTCCACAATTTCCCTAGTCGCTTTCTTATCTGGTGATTACAAAGTTTTCCTTACTATTTAACCTAGTTTTGCCTTCCCATAATTTAAACTATTGCTGAAACTTGGTCCTTGGTTTTTCCTGGAAAACACTGAGGATTGAGGTACTTGACTTGGGAAGGGGGCTGGAGGCTGGCGCGAGGCTTCTCCTCCCCCTTCCCTGGCCCCACTGGCCAGGGAAATAATAGGCCAGTGGGGGCCAGGAAAGAGGGGGCAGTGGCTTGGTGCGGTGCTTAAGGGGGTGGGGGCCTAGTGGCGGCTGAGGGGTAGAGTATTCATCCTCTGGAGGGACTCCGATGATGTGTGGCTTCCTCCGGGGCTGGGTAAGTTTNATTACAAAGTTTTCCTTACTATTTAACCTAGTTTTGCCTTCCCATAATTTAACTATTGCTGAAACTTGGTCCTTGGTTTTTCCTGGAAAACACTGGGGGTGGGGGCCTAGTGGCGGCTGAGGGGTAGAGTATTCATCCTCTGGAGGGACTCCGATGATGTGTGGCTTCCTCCGGGGCTGGGTAAGTTTTTTAAAAGGGGGTGGGAAAAGCTGGGCATGCTCAGAAGAGTTGAATGGCTCCTTCTGAGAATGCTCAGACCTTTCCATGATAGCACTGGCAGTATCAGCGCACTATGGGTGCCAACTTGGGAAGCCCTTCTGAGTATGCCCAGCTTCCCCCCCTCCTTTCTTTATATTTACCCAGCCTGGCGGAAGCCATGCATCTCTAAAGCCCCTCCGGAGGGTGAGTACTCTACCCATCAGCTTCTGTTAGGCCCCCCCTCCACTCTTTCCTGACCCATTCCCTCCTCCTTCCCCTAGGTTCCCTCTGGCCTCCTCCTCAGACCCCGCCCTCAGAATTCCCAAGTATTCGCGGAGTGTCCTCAGACTGGCCTGAGCACTCGGTCGCAGTCCTCAGACACTTGGTGAATACTCATGAATTTTTTTTTACTATTCGGTGTAGACCTAATTTAAACCCATTTGCGTATTACCCTATCTCCAGCAGTCGAGAACAAATGTTCTCCATGGTTTCTTTGTTTCTTTTTTTAATGTCATCATTGTAGTGGTGCATCGGGTCCTAAAATCAGTACCTGCGGTGAATTTTCGGGCCCTCCATCAGGCACCGGACAGGCTACCCGAGTACCATGTGGGTGCCCAAAGCCTGAAAATGCGAGGATTACTCAGAAAACCTGACACGCCCCAACTGGGAAATTGATTGATTTTCCTATGACGTTATTGTAAATTCCCATCATTCAGAATGGCTTTTGGTACTTTGTCAGGATTTTCGTCAACCGGAAATGATGAAATTGCTGAAAAGAGCCAGAAATTCCCCAGTGTGAAATCTGAAACCAGCGAAGGTATTCCAAACATGACGAATCATGCAAACGTTCAGCAAGGTTCCCGAGAAGATGAGAATTCACATTGATTCAGGAATGGTAAATTTGTTTCAGCACTAAGGTTAGAAGGAATTGAGGTGGCAACTGCTCTTTCCTTCTTCCTCTCTAGCCTCGCTCTGAGTGTGTAAACAGGTCGAGACCAGATGGAAGGAGGAGTGAGCCAACTGTTGAAGAACACTGCTCTACATACTTCCAGAAGCTTCAATCAGACTTTCAGAAAATGAGCCTCAAAGTGATGTCGCTGGAACAATGATTGGTGCCTTGCCTTCAGCCCAACATCTGCCCCGGTAGACCCTTGATTCCAGTCCCTTGTCACTCACCTCAGCTTTCTGATTGGCTGTCTCCAAAGACAGAAACCATCCCGAAACCATAGATCAACATGGATATGGAAATATATGGGTCAACATGCTCCTTCCTGCTATTGTCCTCAGACTGACCTCAGCCTCATCTGCTCCTACCTCATCCTGACATATCCTGTTTCCAAACTTCTCAAGCTTGGTCTGATCCTGTACACCCTGATCTAGACCCTGTCTCTTTTCTCACCTGACCCGGATCTTGATTCCGTTCATGCCATGGCCTTGATCCTTTGAGGCCTCACCTTGGCTTGCAAGTCCACCTACGTCCTGCCCCTCCTCCCCCTGTCCACAGGCTCAGTGCTACAAATGAAAAGAGCTACTCAAAGAAAAAGAAAAAAAAATTAACTCTAAGGTTGGCTACGCTTTATGAGTACGAGGGCTGTAAATATGCAAAGGCCACCAAGCATTCAACTGTTTTTAAGATGCTTTAAATAGCATCACGGAAGCAGCCTTTGATTGCCTTGCAAGTGCAATTTTCAATTAAGAGCCTTCACTCATCCTTGCTTACGTTACAGTCTAATTAAATTTTGGGAAGATGGGGACACTGAAATAGTGGTTTCAGATTGCGTGGCCTCCCCATTAACATGCCCAATATGCTTTGCTGCTTCCAGCGTAAAGCCTGGAATAATTTGCTAAATATTAATTTTAACCCCAGTAGAATGTTTCACTGGTGAGCTGATTAATGGGTAACTTATCCCTGAATCCCATTTCTTTTTGGCAGTAGTTACATGGTAAGACAATTATTCAGCAAGGTTAGGCCTCTGTGTGAAGGTGGATGGAGGCACACAGTCAACAGGAAAAGAAAAGAACCGCCCTGATCCAGGTCCTGGGCAAGCTCAGTGGAATAATTATTAGGGGCTAAGAGTTTGTCAGATTGGAGTGACATAACCATAAGTCAGTTGAAGGTCAATATAAACAGCAGGGCTGCCCTAGTATGTGCTCACCCTCAGACCTTGCTGTACCACAGGCAGATTCACTCTTTATCAAGCTCTAAATGGCCCAGGCCCCAAATATCTGAAAGATCACCTTTCCCCTCCTATTCGGTTGTGGCTTCTGAAGTCAGCCAAGAGTCCACTCTTGTGTATGATTTGCCCACCAAGTTTCCACAACAAGGGCACACAGAGAGGCGTTCTCGGTGGCTGGCCCACAATTCTTTCGGGGACGGGTCATCGGGAATACATAACACCTGTGCTCTGGACTCTGCACTGGTTGCCGATAGTGTACCGAGCCAGGTTCAAGGTTTTGGTGTTGATCTATAAGGCCCTTCACAGTCTGGGCCCCTCGTACCACAGGGACTGCCTTGTCCTCCGCGCCCCAGAGCGGCTCCTTCGGTCGGCCGGGGGTGCCTTCTTGGAGGTCCCCCGTGTTAAGCGGGGGGCCACAATGGAGAGGGCATTCTTGGTGGCTGGGCCACGCCTTTGGAACTCCCTTCCGGAGGAAACCCGCCTGGCCCCAAGCCTTCTGACATTCCGGTGAAGTTGTAATTCTGGCTGTTCGCCCAGACCTTTGGGGATGGGGTGGAGGGGGGTTTAGAGGGTTTTTATCTCCCTTACCCTATTTATTGTTTTATGGTGACTCCCGGCCCTGTTTTAATACTTGGAATATTGTATTTTGAAATGTTTTAATTGTTTTAAATTGTTTTTATACATGTGATTACCTTTTATTGTAAGCTGCCCCGAGCTGTTTTAGGAGGGGCGGGGTAGAAATTTGATAAATAAATAAATAAATTCTGTGGCTGTTCCACAATGGAACTGGTGAGGTTGCAGTTCATCTGCATACTCTCCCAGCTGCCCCGGCTGTCAACACCTGAGGACGCCACGACCCTCCTGGAGCTTGGCCTTTCTGCCGCCTAAGTTCCAGCGACCAGCAAGCCTTACGGTGCGGGCACCCACCATAAGATCACTCGCAAGCAGAATACTACAACAGCAGCAGCTAAGGGTAAGCTTAAGGGTACTTCTACCACCTGGTGGCTCCTCAGTGGCCAGTAGGTCAGCCACTCTCTACCTCGTTCTTCTCTGTCTCTTCTCTATTACCTATCCTCCCCAACATCATGCCTGCCCTAATCTCTCACCTTCTCTCTCCCTCCTTCTCCCCTTTTCCCCTCTCCCCCATCTCTTCCTTCCTCTACTTCTTTTCCCCCTCCTCCTTCCTCCCTCCTAGCCCATCACTTCTCGCCAACCTCCTCACACTTCCTCCTTCCCCTTGGTTACCTTCCCCTCCTGCTCCTCCCCCACCCTCCCTATCTCTCACCTACCCCGCCACCCCCTTCTCCCAATCTTATCCCCATTCCCTGCCTTCCCCCGGATCAGCTCCCATTCTCCTGCTCCCTTTGGAACTATCGCTCCTCTGCCAATGTTGGGGGGGGGGTAGGGAAGGACGACCAAAAGGATTAACCAGACCAAGGGGTATCTGGAATGCGGGGAAGAAGGAAATTTGAGTGGCATGGGCACAAGCTACCCCAACCTCGGAGCTCAGCAATAGGAGCATTGTCAGAGTGCCCGTCAGGATAGTAGTTCGGCCTTAGATCCTACACAAGGATCAGGCCCCTATCATCATAGGATGCCGAGCAGAGGTATTGGGGCATCCTGCCCCACCGTTTGACCACTCCTCTACCAGAATTCGCACCAGGAAGGAGGGGAAGGGAAGGGTGTAAGGTCCAATGTGTGGCATGGGGGTTGGGTCCCAAGGAATTAAACGGGAAGGGAGAACAGGTCCAGCCACACTCGAAGGGGAAAGGAGTGGCCAGAGGGGAGGGGGAGGGGATCACGCTCGTATACAGTCACTCTCACACTCAGTCCCACAAATGCTCCCCAGAACACAAAGGGGATCACTCACTCACCAGATTCATGCACCACCTGCGCTCATACAAGGTCAGCTCTCTCGGGTAGGGAAAGAAGGAAGGAGGGCTTCCGGTCAACGGGAGAAATCAAGGTTCATCACACGCAAGGCTTTCACTCCAGAGGCCAGTTCCTGATCACCAGCGCCGCTTGTCTTGTCTTGTGGCGCCGGCGTTTTTGCTGCAGGCAACACCCCCTTTACGCGCCAGGAGGTGCTGTGAACGTTGCGGCGATGCTAGCCCCGCCCCTGTATTTTGCGAGGCTGGCGGGGTCTGTTCCTGGTTCGGAGCTGGGAGTAGCACGGGATGGGGTTCCCCAGATGTGCCAGGTGCTTCTGCTGCAGCTGCAACATCCTGTGGCCCTATGAGCGGTGTTGGGGTTACACCTGTTTGTGGCCTCATAGAAGGTACTTGCAGGGGGCACAGCGCCCGGGGGTGGGGCCGCATCTTACAGTACCCCCCCATGAGCCCCCAGGACAAGGCCCCAATGAGGGCTAGCCTTCTCAGGATGCTGTTTATGAAAGAGGCGAACGAGGCGGGGGCCCGAGTTGTTGGTAGCAGGTTCCCAAGAGCGCTCTTCGGGCCCGAACCCTGCCCAGTCCACGAGGTAGTGCAGCCATCTATAGCGTATCTTAGAATTGAGGATGGCCTTTACCTCATATTCCGGGGTATCGGGGACATCTGCATCCGTCGTGGTAGAAGGGGTTACCGCCAGGTCTGGAACGGTCGCCTTTTTGAGAAGGGAAATGTGAAGGGTAGGATGAATACGTAAACGAGGTGGTAAAGCCACCCGAAAAGTAACTTAATTAAGTTGTTTTTCAGTTTTTCGGTATGGCCCGAAGAGTCGGTTATCAAGTTTCTTAGATGGCCACATAGATGGGTAATGGTGCTTGGCTATCCAAACATAATCCCCTGGTTGAAGGGGAGGAGGGAGTCACCGATGTTTGTCAGCTTGTTGTTTGTAAGGTTGGCGTGACTGTGACAATGTTCTTTTGGCTATGGCTTGAGCGTGTTGGATAAGATGGACAAGGCTGCCTGCAGCGGGAACTTTAATAGCAGGAACATCCACGATGCCTATTTGAGGATGAAACCCATAATTCACGAAGAAGGGGGAATTCCCCAATGAAGCATTTGGAGCATTATTGTGGGTGAATTCTGCCAATGGGAGCCAGGCATACCAATCGTTCTGGAGGTAGTTAATATAACAGCGAAGGTACTGTTCAAAGTCCTGGTTTACTCTCTCTACTTGTCCGTTAGCTTACGGGTGATAAGCTGTCGTGAGTTTTACCTGGACACGTAGGGCTGCAAACAAGGCCTTCCAGAAGCAAGAGGTAAACTGATATCCTCTATCACTTATTAGTTCTAGTGGCCAACCATGCAGCTTTACCACATGTCGAATGAATAGAAGTGCTGTTCGATGGGCAGTAGGTAATCCTTTACATGCGATGAAGTGGGCCATTTTGGTAAAGTGATCGACTACCACACAGACTGATTGAAAATTCTGTCTTTAGGACTTCTTGGGAATGGTGGTTTTATTTGTTTTATATTACTGGTGATTATATTTATTGATATATTGTTTCTTACTGTTTTCTATTGTTCTTACATGTTTTAAGGAAATGTAAGTCCCCCCCCCCCCGAGCTGTATGGCAGGAGGGGCGGGGCATAATTTTTTATATAAATAAATAAATAAATAAAATATGCTGATGACACCCAACTCTATTTCTCCTTTTCATTGGACCCAGGTCCCGCAGTCTTGGTGCTTACAAGATATTTGGCAGCTACAGTGTGGGAGACTGGATGAGGGTGAGTAGACTGAAGCGGAATCCTAACAAAATGGAGGTGATGCTAGTGGGGAAAGAGGTGGGTGTGGTGGCCCCCGTCATCGACGGGTTTGTCCCCCACTGGTTCCCCAGGTTCAGAGTCTGGGAGTACTCCTTGACTTGCAGCTGCGCCTAGATGCCCAGGTTGCGGCTGTAGTGAGGAGAAGCGCTTTTTGTTAATTACATCTGGTGCATTGACTTCAGCCACATGTCTCAGTCTCCGACCTGGCCACTATCATCCATGCTTTCATTACCTCAAGACCAGACGATTGTAATGTGATCTATGTGAGGCTGCCCATGGTGATGGTCCGGAGGTGGCAGCTGGTGGAGAATGCGGCGACCTGCCTCCTTACAGGGATGGATTTCTGGGAGCACATTACACTGATGCTCTGGTCTCTGCACCGGCGGCTTATAGTTTTCTAGGCCTGATTCAAAGTGTTAGTTCTTACCTATAAAGCCCTATGTGGCTTGGGTCCCATCTATCCGCGGGATCACCTCACTCCTCGTCCCCTTGATTGGTCCCTGTGGTCAGCCGGGAGTGCCTTTCTCGAGTTCTCCTGGGTATCCCGGGGGGGCGACTATGGAGAGGATGTTCTCGGTGATCACTCTGAGGCAGTGGAATTCCCTCCAGGAGAGGGGCAGGGTAGGGCTGAAACAGCAAGCCGCTCCGGTAGCCTTTTCCGCTGGAAAAAGTCCTTCTGCAATGAGCAGCGCAGTGCAATACAGACGTTCATTCCGCTAGTTTCATTCTGCTACTTCCGCTGTTCCGCTACTTTCATTCTGCTACTTCCTCTGGCTCTGAAAATTGTGCAACAATGTTTATTCCAACAGTTTCGATCTTCTGCAATTTCTGCCAGCACTGCGAAGTAGCGGAACAGTGGGTGATTTCAGATGAGATGGGGCGGCATTTGCCCCGTCCGAGAATCACCCAAATGATTCCTCGCCGGGATCACTCTGGCACGTCCAACAGACGTGCTGGCTGATCCTGGCGGGGAATCAGGGAGGGAGCAGGGACTCATGGCGCAATGTGTGGCCACATGGCCCCACTCCCCCATGCTCCGCTGCCGCCCACCCTCTGGGGAGATGGGCGGGCACCACGGCCAATGCAGCCGCGGCACCCGCCCAATTTGACCACAGTCCAGAATCCTGCCGGGGATTCCGGGCCGTGGTTGCCGGACAGACGCTTCAGCACTAGGGCAGGGTAATAAGTTTTCCAAATAAATAAATAAATAAATAAATAAATAGGCGTACTTCATTCAATGCACTACATGCCCCCAAGGAAACTATGCTGTTGAAATCTATCAGTCCTTATGTAAAATGAATGAATTCACACAGAAAGAAAAAAGAGTACAAACTAAGACATTCAATCAGTTGTGAACATTCATTTTCTCCTAGCAATTGCTTTATTGCTGATCTCTCTCGTCGTCCTGAAAGGGATCCCACACAACACCTTGAAAAGAAAGACCTGAAATGGGTTTTTTGGATGATGCTGTATCCAGTGGATTCACCTGATGTCTTGATCCCAGAGAGCCAGTGCGGTGTAGTGGATAAGGTGCTGGACTTGGTATTGGGAAGCCAGGATTCAATCCTTCCATAGTCATGAAACCACTGTGTGGCAAATCACAATCTCTCAGATTCAGTTCCCCATCTGTAAAATGTGAGTGTGTGTGTCCCTGTGTTCCCCTCACCCTTCCGCCTTAGATTGTAAACCCACGGGGCAGGGACTTGTCTCCCAAAAATGGTGAATATAAGAACCGCGTATGCCTCGTAGCGCTATAGAATGATGATTATTAGTAGAAACAGAGAATACCAGTGATCTGTTTAATCGGAGATCAGTTTTGATTATTTATGTTTGCTAAATTTGGTATTTTTTATTCAGTCATTTTGCTATTCCATTTTGGCTGCTGCGTAATTGCCTAAAAAAAAGTAAATGACCAAACTAAACCAAACCAAACTAATAAAATAAACAAAGTGACCGAACTGGAATACTCAAACTAATGGCTAAGCAGAGGTCTGCTGCGAAAACAAAAACCGTGTTGGATTTCCGCACGCTATTCCAAAAATGCAGCTTGTCTCCACAGCCAGGAAAAGTGAGTTTTGAGCCCTATGAGCCATTGGATAAATGTACAACGTTCCGCTTTTGCTTGCATCAACCTGCTGTATGCCTCACATTGAATTTAAGCTGGCTGAATGCAAAATATAACCGCCTCTGCACCTTGAAGCTGTTTCCCTACAGCCGAGCTGAGGCAAGTACTCGCAAAACCAGGGATACTTGGAATTTCCGATAACTGAATCAAACCAAATATTTTGGGTACTTTCAATTCCTGAACTGGGTATTCAGTCGGGTAACCAAAATACTGAAATACCACATCCAGAATACCGAAATACCACATCTTTCTCCCCTCCTCCCAATCCTATAATCCAGGAAAAAAATCAGGATTTTTGTATATTGGTTGTCAGCCTTTCAGTATTTTGAGCACTTGAAAGGTATTCAACTACCAATTTGAATTCCTGAAATGGTACCTGAAAAAGAGGGTATTACCCATGGATACAAAAATCAGGTACCTGTTTCAGCTCTGACAAGGATCTTAGCCTGCATTGTTAATTGTCTATAATTTGATTCTTGGTTTCCCTGCGTCACAAACTCACCTGGAACAATGAGTTCTCAAAGGATGAGGGTTCTCAAATCAACTCCATACCAGCTTTCTTCTCCTGCAAATGCAGGTTCATTGCCACTCAAATACCTCCAAACTCAAAGTCCATGGACCTCTCTGTAGAGGTGTCACCGCACGACATGGCTTCGGCTCCTGCCTTTGCCCTGATGAGCTCCTTCGCTGGCTTCACGTCATTCCTGTTCAAGGTTCAGCACCTTCCTGTTGAAGCTCTGCCTCTGCCGGACAGTCTGTTCATCCTAACCCTGGATCAGCATTCGGGTCAGTTCCCAGCCTGCGCCACAGAGACTGTGGGTTTTGAATCGGAGTGTCCTGGCTCTAAAGAAAGCCTCAGTTTCTCCAGGTCAGCCATGGCTGTCCCAGTAATGCAGAGAAATTGGGGTATCTGTAGTTGTCAGAGTGTGACCAAAAGAGCTGGCCATAGGACCCTGCCCTGATGAAGTATCATGACATTATGGGGCTCCAGGGTTATGTCAGCAAAGAATGTGAGAGCCCCATTGCTTCTGCCCTTTCTGAGGTGGTGTACCCATCAGCGGAGCAGCAAGATCTCACAACGTTCCCAAAGGAGCAGAGTTACAACAGAGAGTGTCATGATGCCAGCTTGTGGCAGGCCAGAGTCCCTGTGGGCTACTAGCCCTTTAAGACAGCTATCGCATGCAAACGTGTGTGCTAGCAGAGCTGCTGGCGCTGTACCTGGATAAAGGACCACGCTTAATTGGCAGGCAGCTCTGTCCAGCCCTGGGAAGCAAATCTCAAGCGTAGCTCAGTGTGAGAGAGACGGCTGGGGAAGCAGGACCTGTGAGAGATCTGTCCTGCAAGGAGGTAACGCCAGAGGGTCTTGGCCACCTGGACATTGGGACACAGAGTCTGGGAGACTTAAGGGAGAAGGGTTGAGCCCTGGGGAGCCTTGGCTAAAGGGTTCAGGCTAAGGTATAAAGGGAGTGTTAGATCCTGGGAACCACAGTGATACTGGAAACCTCCGAGACCACGTTGGGGATCCCCGTGCATATTGCCCCCCCCCCGCAGCCCAAATATGCGCAGGGGGGGGGGCATGTCTGAAAGTGACCTAAGAGTGGGCTATTGTATGTGAACATAGAGACCGGTGAAGGTTGAGAACTTGCGACATGAAGAGACGTTGAAACTGATTCCCACAGGAGGCTGTATGTCTTGGGCCCTAATCCTGAGAGACTTATGGTGGGCAAGCCTGACTCAGCTCACGGTTCCTTTGCTCTGCCCCTACCAATGGGTCCCTGTCCCCTCAGGCTGAAGCCTGCAGGGAGATGGTAACATAGACTAGAGCTGCCCTTAACTACGCATAGGGTTGTCATACCTCCCCTTTAATCCAGGACGCTTATGACAAATACATGGTGCAGGGATGCATTGGAAGACCTGCACCATGTATTTTCATAAGCATCCTGGATCAAAGGGGAGGTATAGCAACTCGAACTGAGCAGTAACTGATAACTGTTGGTGTAGCGGGTTTGATGGGGGCCCTTTAAGGAGCAATAACCTGTGTCTTGCGTCCATCCCCCGCCCCCAGCGAATTATAAGAACCCAGAACTGGGAACACTCTGGAAGTCTGGCTTTTGCAAAGTGCAGAACTCCATGTTAGTCAGTGGTTACTAAACAGGCAAGAATTGAGGAGTTTGCCTAAAGAGTGGGGATTTTTTTTTATGTTGACATCTGCTGTTCCATAAAACTGTGGAACTCATGGCTGCAGGAAGTTGTATAGGCCAGTAGTGTTTTTTTAAAGCTGAGGCCATTATTTATTTATTTTATTTATTTATATTTCTTAGCCGTCCCCTCATGCCCATGGCATCCCGGGGAGGCTTGCGATACCAAGAATAACAATAATTTAAAACAACAATAAAACACAGAAATTTAAAACATCTAAGGATCCTTCTAAAAATGCCCACCCCCCAAAATTTTATCCCAACCCCCCCTCCAAAGGCCTGGGAGAACAGTCAGGTTTTTCAGGCCTGGCGGAAGGCCAACACACTTGGGACCAGATGGGCTTCCTCTGGGAGGGGTTCCATAATCGCGGCACGGTCACTGAGAACGCCCTCTCCATTGTGGCCCCCCGTTTTACATGGGGGACCTCCAAGAAGGCGCCCCCAGTGGACCGAAGGGGCCTCCCTGGGGCACAGAGGGTGAGGCGGTCCCTGAGGTATGAAGGGCCAAGACCACGTAGGGCTTTATAGGTCAATACCAACACCTTGAATCTGTCTCGGTACCATTAAGGGCTACAGTTGGGTTGGTCAGGGGTACAGAACCCTTGTCTGCCAAGCTGGGGGTGGATGACAGGAAATGGATTAGGCCCTTGTATTGAGGTAACCAAGAATGGCCACTGTCGGAGGCAGAAAGTTGGGATGGATGGACCATTGCTCCAAATGACACTTCTTACGGTCTTCTGTCCTGACTGTGGAGAGTTGGGCCACCTTCCCATGGTCGGATTTGCGGTAACCAATCCACTCTGCCCAACAATCTACCACATTCATGTCTGGCGCTGTTAAAAATGAGGTGCAGACAAAGACGCGGCAGCAGAGAGGAGCCCAATGCCAGCGGTAGCTCTGATGCAAACGGGGTCGTGTTGCAGCTTTGTTCACGCATGACAGGGTGCAAAATCTAGGCCTGTCATGCATGAGTAAAGCCGCGGCAGAACCCCGTTCACACCAGCGCTGCTGCCAGGATTGGGCTCCTCCCCGCTGCCGCGTCTTTGCCTGTGCGGCATTTTAACAGCGCCGGGCATTAGGTGTGAATGTGGTTTCAGTTAAAGAGTGGTATCCATTTATTCTCCATTCAGTTAACCGATTAGCTGATTACCAGTTTATCAGTTTGTGCCATTTACTGCATTGGCATTTTTCTGTCTGCTCCAATGTCAGCAGCTAATTACCCCTGCCCCACTTGCTCTCCTGCCCCACCCACACCCAGTTTTCAAGGATGCCTTGTTTAAAATTCCTTTCTTTTTAAAAGTTTTAAATAGTTTATTGGTATTCCATAATAAACACATCAGACTCAGACAGTCAATCACCAATCCAGAGTAGACAATACAAATATTAAAAGTATATCTATGTATGCACTCAGAAATAACACAAATTCTGACATCGGAACCTTCTACCAACCTCCACCCAGTCACCATACAACCAAAGAAAACAAACCCAAGCCTTGGTCAAAATGTCTGGATGCAGCTTGCTGTTGGTCTAGAAATAAACCAAAAATGATAGAATACAGAAAATGGCAAATTGATGACACACTAGATTGATTGTGCAGTAACAGTAGTCTGGTATTATTAATTTGTGGTTTGGTTAATAGGTTAACCGCTGCAGTGTGTTATTACCAACTGGTTAACCAAGTAGCTTCCAAAATTTCAGTAACTAAAACCATGGTTACAAAACTATCTTCTTATCTTTACACTTGAAGTTATACACTTGCAGGGGTGGGGTGTCAAGGAAGACGCTTCCACTGCCTCTCTCAATGGGCATTTTTACACATACGTTAAAGTTCCAGATTTTTCAGTCTTCTGGGTTTACAATCCACAAATAAGTTCCGGATTCATTTTTCACACACACACTGCCCTGAGACAGTTCCTGGATGCATTCTTCACACAAACACTGCCCTGAGGCAGCCTAAAGTAGCCGCAGCTGTAGACGTGAGGGGCTGCCATGGAAACCAAGTGACCACAGCTGCCTGGAGCAAAGCAGTTTACCAGGATAACCTTTTACACACAAAAGTTCTGGGATAAGTTCTATGCAGAAGTTCAAAGAGTCAGATGTTTAAGATCTGGGCTAGTGATTTAGACACACAGAAAGTTCAGGATGTAACCGCAAACATCCAGGAGAAATGTGTGTGTAAAAACACCCAATGACATACTGGCTCTGAGGTGAAGCAGAACCCTCCCCTATCAAGTGCTTTCGTTAGTGATGTATTTGCATTCCCCTCTGCTCTGAGTTCTCCTCTATAATCTGCACTGCCAGATTTTATTTTTAAACAAGCTTCTGTAATATGATCTTATTGATTTGGCTTTATACAGGGTGGGGAAAAAGTTGTAATAACTTTCTATTGACATTTCTTTCTATTGACATAACTTTCTATTGCCATAATATTTGGGGATGCATTTCCAGTGCAGGGCGGCTCTAAAGTGCATATGGGGGAGCTTTATCAGTAGCTCTACAGTCTGGGTGTGCTGGGTGTGTGTATGGTGTGCAGGCCATCATATTTTGTAGCTTCCTGGCTTTGCAGAAACCTGAACAGAGGAGGAAAAGCTTCCTAGCTGCATGGTTGAGTTCTTGCAGGATCAAGTCCAATGCCTTAATCATTAGACTATATTGTAGGGGGTGTGTAGCAGGTACCACTACCATTTTTGTTTACAAAAAAACCCTTTGTTTGTGTGTGTGTGTGTGTGTGTGTGTGTGTGTGTGTGTGTGTGTGTGTACGACCCTACCATTTTGGTTTATATTTTATTTTAAATTTATTTTTTAAAATCACTGCGCATATGCAAAATGACTGCCGGGCTGTTCTGAGCAGGCACGGCACTTTTACAACATGTTGCCATTTTGGGCATGCGCAGAATAGTACAGCTGTCCTTTTGCACATGCGCAGTGATTTTTAAAATGGTTTTAAAGTAATTGTATCGCTGCGCATGTGCAGAATTGCCCAGCCATGCATTGTGTTGCCACATTGTTAATTGTCCACTTTCCGTTTCATCTGCCATTTACATGCCCAGTCACCCAGTCTCGCAAGATCCCCCTGCAATTCTTCACAGTCTGCTCGGGTTTTAGCTACTTTGAATAACTTGGTGTTATCTGCAAATTTGATCACCTCACTCTTTACTCCCCCTTTCCAGGTCATTAATGAATACATTAAACATCACTGGTTCCAGTACAGATCCTTGGTAGTGCGGGGTTTGGGGGCAAGGAAGGGGCACATGGACTCTCCGCAAACCTCCTTTTGGGCACAGCAAGGTAGTGCCTGGAAACAAACCCTCAGGATCTAATAGGGCTGTTGGGAGTATCAGTCCCCAGGCTAGATCATCATTGGGCACTGGGAGGCATGCACACCTTAACGCTGTCACAACCCATGTGCACACAGGGACCAGGAGAGGGAATGGGGTGAAAGACAGTGCAGGGGGGATGGGTGCCTGAACCCCGGGGAAGGAAGGGGGGATAGGGCCACCACACTACAATGCCCAGGAGAAGTGACCTATGTGAACACCCACAAGGATAGCGACTTACCTGATTCACACAGCACTCACTCACCGATGCACTCACACACCACAATCCCCCTCGCACACTAGTAGCTTCAATGATTCTCATGAACGCAACAAGGGGGGGCCAGTCTCACGGGCATGAAAGCACCGATCACCAGCAAGGATAGCATGAGAGAGCTTCGTTTATATAGGACTGGTCTAGGCGACGCCTCAGCCGCTCTGAGCGCCGCAGGGATGGGGCTGGAGGCGTGGCCTCTGGGAGCATCGCTGGAGTGCTTCCTGGGTCGCTCCGTGCTGCAGTGTGGGGTCGCGGGGGAGGAGCCTCGTCCAGCGATGGGCTTCTCCCTGCGTCAGCTGTGTTGTCATCCACAGGTCCTGTCTGTGTCCTGGCCCCCGTAGGGGGTGTGGCCGGCTTGGAGGCATCGGGGGCTTGAGGGGTCCCGGCGGAGCGGGTGAGCGTGGGGTCTGGTGCCCCCTGGCTTCCCCGATGTCCCCTCCTTCTGGCTGTGATCCTTACAGGTAGGCTGGCCGCAGGCACATTTGTTGTGTTTCGGACCATGTCCGCTATGGTTTCATGAGTCTACTGGCCTTCCACCGGGCCTATAGGACCTGGCTGTTTATCCAGGCCTTTGGGGAAGGGAGGGGGTAGGGAGGGGGGGAGATGGGTAGCGGGCGGGGGGGGGAGGGTTGGGAAGGAATGTTTTAAATGATGTATTCAGTTTTTATATGTTTTTATGTATTTATGTGTTGACCTTTGTTCGCTGCCCTGAGTTGCCTGTGGCAGGTTGGGTGCGGGGTATTAAATCTTAGAAATAAATAAATAAATAAATGATCCGGGCCCTGCTGCATGGCCATAACTTCTGTTTTCACTCAGCATAACCCCCCCCCTCCCCAAAACAACAACTACCAATCGGACCTTTCCCCCACATAAAACAATGAATGGGACCTGAATATCTGGGAGACGTGAATCAGTCCTTTGTAGTTCGGGTTCTTCCCTCTCCAAAAATTAATTTCAGAGTCAGTGTGGGGAAAAAAAATAAATGCTAACCTCTTTGCTCCTACTTCAGCTTTGGTGCAATGGTCCCTCCATAATACCTTCTGCTTTCCAAGGGAGTCAGTTCGAGTTCTGGATTGGCTGAATCAAACGCTTAGAGATGTCTGCAAATAATCAGAGCGTGGTGGCAGCATCATCGCTGCAGATCCTGACAGCTTCTCAGCTATCGCTGAATAGATCCATATTTAAATACCCCAGAGGCCTAGCCCGATGCACGTCTCACACGTAACACCTCTGGATGTCAGCAGTCTGGACAGAGGCCAACAGGCATTCAAACACATCACTTCTGATGGCTCAACGGGAGGAGAGATAAGAATAGCGAGTTCGGCAGCATCAGCCTGGCCTGGTGGTGGCTTTCCTTGGGGACATCTCATTTATTCTGTGCTGCCCATGTCAACACCGGTCTCTGTGGTGTGGAGAGGAAGGTCAGATGCTGAGCTCTCGCCTAACTAGCTTCTCAAAGACCAAGGTGTTGGCCTCCTGGCTGGCCGATGCAAAACTCAGTAGCTGCTACTTGTAAAGCAAAGTGCCTTGTATGGATGAAATGACTGGTGGATTTGTTATTGACGGGTCTTCTCTGCTTTTTTGGATAATCCTCCAAACTACAGCTGAAATGAACATTTGGGTCCAATTCTATCTTCAATGGATCCTCCTGTTCCAATCTGGTTGGGCAAATTGTGGACAGGATTGTGATGTCCATGCCCACGTTTCACCAGATCTCTCTATTGGCTGTGCCCTGCATGGTGTAGAATGGTGGCACCCTTCTGATGGAACTCTGTGCAATGTTTCAAAAATGTGGAAAATCTCTGCAGAGGCTGATTCAGCTCTATGCTGAATATTTGAACAATATCCACAGCCAAAACAAGGTTCAGGGTAGGACTGTAGCGGAAAGTTGCAGCGGTAGCTATTTCCGCTGGAAACAGCGTTTCCGCAATTAGTGGTACGGTGTGGCAGAGGCTTTCATTTCACTAGTTTCATTCTGCTACTTCCGCAGTTCCGCTACTTTCATTCCGCTACTTCCACAGGCGTCACAAATAGCAGAAACATGCCATTTTTGCTACCTCCGCCATTCCACCAGTGCCACGAAATAGTGGAACAGCGGTTTTCCAACAGTTTCTGACAATTCTGCAATGTTTCCGATAGTTTCTGAATTTGCAGAACGCCGACAGAATTAGCTTAATGTTGGCAGAAAAGCTGCGGTGTGGCGAGGGCAATTCCAAAATGGCGGAAGGGAATTGCGACATGGTGAAAGCTGCTGCTGCTTCAGCCCTAGTTCAGGGTGGCTAACAGCATTAAAAACACAGAATACATTAAAACCCCTAAAAGCACAACAACCAAACCTCACTTCTAAACCCACTGTAGGAGGGTCCCACTGGCTGTGGGTAAGCGTATGCAGGATTGGTGCCAAAGACTTGTATTCCAGGGGCTAAGTTCTTAACAGTTTATTTATACCGAGTCCCAGGCCAGGCACCAAGCCTCTGGCCAGTCCACAGTCCAAACAATAGAGTCTAGCCACGCACACAGTCCCGGGCTAGTTATCTCCACTCACGTACAGACACTCTTCAAACCCTCAGGTCCAGATCTCCTCCCTTCCAAGCATCCAGTTCATGCACCTTACAGATCTCCAGACAGCCTTTTCAGGAGACGTGCTCTCCACAGTGGTCAGGAGCAGACTGACCCCTCTTCTTGGCTGGCTTTCCTTTTATCTTGGGAGCCATGTCCCTTGCGACCTCACTTTCTTTTCCTGTTTGGCAGCCATTTTGTGTGTTCCTTCTTGGATGGTGCCATGTTGTAGTTCAGCCCTGCCAAACCCACCTACCCCAACCCTTATCCCTGCCTGGTGAACGCTTTGTCGAAAATAAAGGTTTTACACTGCCTCTGTAATATGCTCAGGCTCTGATGGACCTCCAGGGGAAGGAAGTTAAAAAATTCTGGGGCAGCAACAAAGAACACCTCACTTTGGGCCCTTGTTGTATGAGCAAGATTGGCAGATGGTACTCACGAGAGCACTCCTGGTCGACTGCAGGGGCCACAGTGGAGCGTGGTAGGAAAGGCGGTTTCTCAGATATGGGGGACCCAGGCTGTTTGTTTGTTTATTTATTTATTTATATTAAAATTTATGACACCCCATCCTGCCTCAGGCATCTCAGTGCAGCTCACAACATCTTAAAAACATTTGAAAACATTAAAATAAACAGAAATGATTACAATTAAAAGCAATATAAAACCCCATCCTCCCTTACCCTAACCCAACCGACCCACCCCATCTCCCTCGGGAAAGGCCTGGCGGAATAGCCAGGTCTTACATTGTCTGCGGAAAGAGGGAAGGCTGGCAGCCAAGTGGATCTCCGATGGGAGGGAGTTCCACAGCCCTCCTCATAGTAGACACCCGGGAAACCCAGAGGACCCTGAGGAGGGCACCCCCAGTCGACCGCAGAGGTTGCTTCAGGACTTGAAGGGTGAGGCGGTCCTGCACATAGGCGGGGCCCAAGCCATTTAGGGCTTTAAAGGTCAACACCAACACCTTGAATTGGGCCTGGAAACCTACCGGCAGCCAGTGCAGAAAGCGAAGCACCGGTGTGATCTGCTTGCGTCGGCCCGTCCCCATCAAGAGATGGGCCACCACATTCTGCACCAGCTGCAGCTTATGAACCAGCACCAAGGGTAGCCCCACGTAGAGCACGTTGCAGTAATCCAGTCTCAAGGTAATAAAAGCATGGATGACTGTGGCCAGATCTGAGTTTGAGACATATGGCCTAAGTTGACGCACCAGATGTAACTGGCGAAATGCTCACTTCGCCACAGCCGTCACCTGAGCATCCAGGCGGAGCTGTGGGTCCAGGAGCACCCCCAGACTCTGGACCTGAGAAACCAGGGGAGGACGGACCCCATCAATGATGGGGGCTACCACTCCTTCAGCCTTCCCCACAACCATCACCCCGCCCTCAGGTGGCTCACCCTCAGCCAATTCCCCACAGTGGACAGTCACCGGCTAAGCATCGAGACTGCCGGACCTGAGTTGGAGGAAAATGAGAGATATAGTTGGGTGTCATCTATTGATGACATCTCACTCCATACTCCCTAACAACCTCTCCCAAAGGCTGCATATACGCATTGAACAGGATAGGGGATAAGATGGAACCCTGCGGTACTCCACATGTGAGGCCCTGGGAGGAAGATGAAAACTCCCCCAGCACCACACGCTGGGTTCTCCCAGCCAGGAAAAGCGGAACCATTCAAGAACAGTCCTACCAATCCCCACCAGGTCCTGTAGCCAAGTCACCAACAACTCATGATCAACGGTATCAAATGTAGCCGAGAGATCTAACAGGGCCAACAAGGTCGAACGGCCCTGGTCCAACTAACGGGAGAGGTCATCGGCCAAGGCCACAAGCGGAGTCTCCATTCTGGAACCTGGAAGAAAGCCTGATTGCAAGGGATTGAGAAAGTTAACCCGGTCCAGATGCCCCTGAAGCTGCTGAGCCACCACCCTTTCAATAACCTTCCCTAAAAAGGGAAGTTTACAGACTGGCCGATAACTGGCAAGGGTGGCAACGTCTAAAGATGGTTTCTTAAGCAAGGGCCGGACCACCGCCTCCTTAAGAGAGCCTGGTACCCTGCCCTCCCCAAGGGAGGCATTGGCTATCCCTGCCAGCAATGGCTCCAATGTCTCGCCTTAACTAGCCAGGACGGGCATGGATCTAATTCACAATAGGTCGCTCGAACAGTCTCAAGAGCATCTCCTGCACCTGGGGGTGACACCGCCCAAAACTCCTCCAATAAAACAGGACAAGAAGGGGCTTCTACTGCCTCTGACCTGTTCTCTGCTAAAAAAAAAAGTCGCATAAAAACTGTGGTGAATTTGAGCAATTTTATTGGCAAAAAAGTCCACAAACAAATCACAGCGAGCATCTGACGATTCTACGTCCAGGTGGAGGGAGACTGGACTGACCAGCGCCCTCACCACCCATAACATCTCAGCCAGGCGAAACTTAGCGGAAGCAATAAGAGCAGCAAAGAAAACCTTCTTTGCTGTCCGCACCGCAACGGCATAGGTACGTAACCAGGCTCTATGTCACAACCGGTTAACTTCAGTACGCGAATGATGTCACCATTGCTCTAACTTTCGCCCTTCCTGCTTCATCCGCCGCAGCTCCCCAGTATACCATGGGGAAGGAACTCCCCAGTATACCACGGGGAGCTGCGTTGTTGGCAATTCAGGAGTGGACGCCTGGGAGTCACACAGTCGATGGCCTCTGTTAGCATGATATTCCACCTGGACATGAGGTCATCGAGTGCGTGGCCATTGAGGTCAGAGGAAACATCTCCTAGAGGTATCTGGAACCTTTCAGGTTCCATAAGCCTTCAGGGGTGAACCAACCTAACTGGTTCCACACCCTCCCGAGGGCTGACATGTGCCAGAATATCCACCCAGAGGAGATAATGATCCGTCCATGACAAGGGCACCGTTGATACCTCCCCCACCAATGGATCCCCCGCCTCAAGGTCTGTGCAAAATATCATGTCCAGGGTATGTCCTTAAACATGTGTGGGGCCCACTACTCTCTGAGACAGGCCCATGGTTGCCATGACAGCCATGAACTCACACTCTGCCCCTCCAAGACTGGCATCGGCATGGACATTGAAGTCCCCCAGAACTATCATCCTGGGGGACCGCAAGATCACCTCTGACACCAGCTCAGTCAGCGCGTGTAGGGAGGCTTCCATACCGGTGGGTGTATGGTCTATCAGCAGTATTCCTACCCTGTCTCCAGCCAAATCCAGACTCAGATGGAGACCTTCTATACCTATGATATATTGCACAGGAAATCTCACAGACCAGGCATCCTTAAAAATAATGGCTAGACCCCCCACCCCCCGTCCCTCCAGATGCGGCTGATGCTGCACAGAGTACCCGAATGGAACAAAATTAGCCATTATAGACCCTGATTCATTGTCCAGCCAGTTCTCTGTGACGCATCCAAGGTTCTCCCAGCCCAGAACGATCCCTATGGCTGCAGATCCCCCCAGAGGCCGCCCCGCCAGCCCCCTGAGGGGATCCCCACGCCCCAGCCCCACCCACCCTCTTCTTCCACCGGAAGATTCCTCCCTCTCAAAGGGCTGCACCCCTCCCTCACACCAAGGAGGTCAGAGGTCAGTCCTTCCCTCCCTAATCCAGTCCCCTTGCCCCACTCCCTCATAAAGAAAAACCCCCATCCCCACCCCAATCTGCCTAAAAACAGAAGAAAAAGCCTTCCCCCTGGCCCCCCGGTCTCACTAAGGGACACGCCTAACAGCCCTTTGGTGCAGCACTTAGACATGCTGCCTGCAGCATGTGCCTGTGGTGATGTCAAGCGGCAGGCCGCTTTTGACTGCGTCGTGCCTGGAAGTCCTGGCTGTGCACCCTGGGACCGCCCCCCTTCTCTGGCTGGGGGAGGGGGGAGTTGGTACCTGTGAGGCCAGGCAGCATGGCTCTGGGAGGCAGCGGGCTGATTTGGCGGCAGCAGCGGCAGCATCTGGAGCAGCGGCAGCACCCAGGTAAGCCGTGGGAAATGGAATGGACCGGCTATTCCTGGGCTGGGTGGCAGGCCACTTTTGGCTGCGCCAGGCCCGGATGTCCTGGCCGTGTGCCCTGGCACTGTTCCCTTCTCCAGCTGGGAGCGGGGGAAGTTGGTACCTGCGGGGCCGGGCAGCATGGCTCTGGGAGGTGGCAGTGTCTGGAGCAGCGTCGGCCCTCAGGCACTTTAAAACAATCATAATAATATAAACAGTTTAAAACAGAGCTAGGACAAAATAAAACAGTAAGTAAGGGTAGGACAGAGATAAAAACCCTAACCCCCCCTCCCCAAAGGCCTGGGCGAACAGCCAGGTTTTACAAACCAGGGTTTTAAAGGTAAAAAACAACCCCTTGAATTGTGTCCAGAAAGCTATAGGAAGGCAATGCAGACCTTAAAGCAGAGATGTAATGTACTCATGGTGACTCCCCCCTCAAAGGAACTGGGCCTCTGCATTCTGCACCAACTGCAGCTTCTCAACAGTCATCAAGGGTAGGGCTGTAGCGGAATGTCGCAGTGGTAGTTATTTCCGCTGGAAACAGCGTTTCCGCAATTAGTGGTACGGTGTGGCAGAGGCTTTCATTCCGCTAGTTTCATTCCGCTACTTCCGCAGTTCCGCTAATTTCATTCCGCTACTTCCACAGGCTTCATAAAATAGCGGAAACATGCCATTTTCGCTACTTCTGTCATTCTGCCAGTGCCACAAAATAGCGGAACAGCGGTTTTCTGACAGTCTCCACAATTTTTCTGCAGTTCCGCAATTTGCAGAATGCCGGCGGAATTAGCGGAATGTCCTCAGAAGAGCCACGGTGTGGCGCGGGCAATTCCAAAATGGCAGAATTTAATCGCGGTGCGGTAACAACTGCTGCTGCATCAGCCCTAACCAAGGGCATCCCCATATAGAGTGCATTGTGGTACTCTAGCCTTGTGGCAATGAACGCGGAGATGATGGTGGCCAGATCTGAGTCAGAAAGAAAGAGCCAAAGCCAGCTCACCAGATGGAGCCATTGGTGTAACCGGATGTTCTGGGCGCAGCTAGGGGTTCAGATCTGACATTCATAATGGCCCCTTTCAGTCTGATGTTGTCAGCTCGAGAGAGAGGTGCTCTTTTCAGATCTAGTCAAGAACCATTCAGAATACGAGTGATTCCCACGGCCACACTGTACATTTCCTGATCTTACTTGCCCCCTGCCCCATGGGTAAGGGGAAATAGAACTTGCCCCCTTCCCTCCAAAGTTCTCTCCAATCCCAGGAGGCACAGCCTGCTTGAGGATGCCTGACTTCAGACTGGCTGAAAGCAAAGGGGAGGCCAGCTGGGTTCTTGCAGCGCTCCAGGTACGTGCCGCTCTCTGGAGCGTGTGCTAATTTTCAAAGTGGCACAAAGTAGGGAAAAAAACCTTCCCCATCTCTGCTTTAAATCCTCTGTCAAAATCACCCCCTGCCCATTCCCCGCACCTTCTAGCTGCAGAGGCCTAAATTTAGCGCGCTGATTAAGAGGAGCCGCAGGTCGATGAAGACGAATCAATCTGGCTTCTCAATGAAGAATTTGCCTGTGTTTCTGTAACGATGCTGCACTAAGGGCCAAGGGCGGGGGAGGGGGCGAATGTTCAGGACCACAACTTTTCCGCACAGCTGCTTCATCTCAGCATTGTCAAGTGCCTCAATCTGATTACCTGAGGGAATCTCTCTGTGAGCAAGAGGAGCTGGGAACCAGACAAGGGCCTCCCTGCGGGTGCGGAAGGCAGCAGGGAGGGACAGCTTTCAAGTCTGTTCTCTTTGTTTGGCTTCTTGCAGCAAACTCTCAGTGCTTGTTTGGTGCTTCTGATGTTTTCAGCGGAGGAAAGAAACTTGAAGCGAACGACCACATTTCATGCTGAAAGCTGAAGCTTGGCTCACGCATTGCAGATGGAGGAAGAAAAGTACTTCAATTTCAGACCAAACCTCTGTGATTTCTAGAAGGTACGGGTAGCGCTGAAATGGACACCTGATTTGGTAGCTGTCGGGTAATCCTGGCATTTTCACCTACCATGTATTTATTTATTTAAATTTATATCCTTCCCTTCCCGAAAGGCTCAGGGTGATGAAAAACAGGTATAAAACATAAACATTCATGAAAGCAGAATACAACCCTCCCAAACCCCCAACCACCCCACAGCCTCCCCCCCAAAACACCCAATACCACCTCACCACTCCAGCCCTCCTAACAACCCTACCCCAAACTCCCCATCCCCTCTCCCTGCCCGCCAATTGCCTTTACCAAAGAGAGAGGTCTTGCACCGCCTCCGGAAAATGCTCAGGCTTGGACTCGACTGAGCCTCTTGGGGAAGAGAGTTCCAGCAGCAGCCGAGAACGTCCCGCTGTGAGCCCTCGCTGTATGAACCAGACTAAGCAATGGTACCCACAGGGAGATGCCCCCAGTCAATCGCAGGGGCCGCAGTGAGACGCCCCCAGTCAATCGCAGGGGCCGTAGTGGGACATGGAAGGACAGCCTTTTTGAGTATATGAATTGGTGTACGACTACCATTTGGGGAACCTGAATACTTGAAATTGCAGGTTTTGTTTTTTGGAGCACCCAAAATTACCCCAAAACCCAGAACATACCCGGAAAACATTTCAAAAACCGCAACTGGAAGTTAAAAAATTGAGACAAAAATGGTATTTAGGGTGCCCAATTGGATACAACCTGAATAGTACCCAGCATTTTTAGATGAATCGGGTACTACCTATTTCAGCTGTACACATAGAACACGCCAGGATCTTCTCTGTGGACCTTCACACAACCCCCACCTTGCAACCTGCCACTTGTTCCTTAATCTGTGTTAGCCTTGCCCTCCAGCAGTGCATTCACACAAGCAGTCATTTCCCTGCATTTCTATGAGCTGCCCATTGCATCGGGTGGCAGTAGGGTAGCCACCTCTCACAATTTGATGCTGAAAGTTCCGTAGGCCAGAAGGGAAGTTTCAGAGCCAAACTGTGGAAAGAGAAAACCCCAAATGAGAGAGGACCAAGGATGATCACAGAGCACAGGGAGTGATAAGGATTTCACATTGAGAATATGGGTTTGTGCCACGACCCACACTAAGTGTTGTCTGAATGACCCTTTATTCAATGGTGTGAAGCAAACCGTTACTGCCAAGAACTCCTTCCCCCTCTCAAATATCACAAAATTAGCAGATCAGCACAACCTAAGCACTAAGGGGAGTCGGGGTGTTGGCTGAGGCGCTGGAATTCCCCCCACCTGTGACTCTTCGTCTGTCTCACCCCCAGGTAACCATCACAAAAAGGGCTGCTGCCCAGGGGGCGGCGGCCTCTCGGTGGCGGCCAAAGCGCGCCCTTTGGCCACGCCCTTCGTGGGCTAGATGGCGGTGGCAGCCAGATGTGTTTCATCAGCTCCCTGGACGGTGACAATTATTTACTAGCTCACTAGGTGCCGCTGCTGCCTCTCCTGAAACTTCTGCTGCCAACGCTGACGCTGCTGCCCGGACTGGGTGCCACTTCCCGGAGCTGTGCTGCCCAGACGTACAGGTACCAACTCCCCCCTTCCCCATCCGGAGGAGGGGGGTGGGGCCAGGGCACACGACCAGGACTTCTGGGTCCTGGCACAGCCAAAAGTGTAGACCTGTCTGGACAATGAATTGGGGCCTATACTGGCTAATTTTGTTCCAGCCAGGTACTCTGTGCAACATCAGCTGCAGCTGGAGGGATGGGGGGTGGGGGTCTAGCCATTATTTTTAAGGATGCCTGGTCCGTGAGATTTCCTGTGCAATCTATCATGGCTATAGAGGGTCTCCATCTGAGTTGGATTTGGTTGGAGACAGGGTAGGAATACTGCTGATATACTATGCACCCACCTGTATGGAAGCCTCCTTACACGCACTGACTGAGCTGGTGTCGGAGGTGATCTTGCGGTCCCCCAGGACGATAGTTCTGGGGGACTTCAATGTCCATGCCGACGCCAATCTTGGAGGGGCGGAGCGTGAGTTCATGACTTCCATGGCAACCATGGGCCTGTCTCAGAGAGTAGTGGGCCCCACACATGTTGGAGGATATACCTTGAACATGATATTTTGCACAGGTCTTTAGGCGGGGGATCCGTTGGTGGGGGAGGTATCAATGGTGCCCTTGTCATGGACGGATCATTATCTGCTCTGGATGGATATTCTGGCACATGTCGGCCCTCAGGAGGGTGTGGAACCAGTTAGGTTGGTTTGCCCCCGAAGGCTTATGGAACCTGAAAGGTTCCAGATAGCTCTAGGTAATGTTTCCTCTGACCTTGATGCCGGCTCACTCAATGACCTCGTGTCTAGGTCAAATGTCAGGCTGACGGAGGCCATTGACTGTATGGCTCCCAGGCATCCGCTCCTGAAATGCTGGCTGGACCATGAATCGGGACCAATTCTGACTGATCTTGTTCTGGTCGAGTACTTCGCACAGCACCAACCGCGGTTGGAGGGACAGGGGGGCGGTGTAGCTGTGATTTTTAAAGAATATTGGTCTGTGAGTAGGTATCCAGTGCGATCCATGGTAGGCATTGAAGATCTCCATCTTGTGTTTGATTTGTCAGGGGACAGTTTGGGAGTGCTGTTGGTATACCGTGTACCCACCAGTACGGCGGCCTCCCTGCATGCTCTGGCAGAGGCCGAGTTGGAGGTGGTGTTGCGGTCCCCAAAGACGATAGTCTTGGGGGACCTCAACATTCATGCCAACGTGGTTCTTGAAGGAGCTGAGCATGAGTTCAAGGCAACCAAGGGTCGGTCCCAGAGGGTCATCGGCCCAACACATCTTGGGGGACATACCTTGGACCTCATGTTTTGCACTGGCTTTCAGGCGGGTGCTCCATTAATGGGGGAGGTATCAGCAGTGCTCTTGTCATGGACGGATCATTACCTTCTGCGGACCTCCCTTCTAGCGCATGTCTGCCCCCAGAAGGGTACGGAACCTATTAGGATGGTCCGCCCCTGAAGGCTGTTGGACCCAGTGTGGTTCCAAGGCGCTCTGGGGGATTTACCCTGTGACCTTGACGACCGTCTCATCGATGACCTTGTCAAGTTATGGAACACTTTGCTGACAGAGGCCATCGATCGGATGGTTCCCAGGCGTCCGTTGCCCAGGCGGAGGCTCCGCAGACCTCCTTGGTTTACCGAGGAATTGTGTGTGCTGAAGCAGGAGGGGCAGCGGTTGGAGCAATGGTAGCATCATTCTCGGGCTGAAACTAACAGATTGCAGCATAGAGCTAGTTTACGAGCCTATGCGGTGGCTATACGGGGAGCAAAGAGGGAATTCTTTGCTACCCTCATAGCATCCACAAAATCTCATCTGGCAGAGCTGTTCCAGGTTGTACTGGGACTGGTCAGTCCAGTTTCCCTCAACCATGGAGTTTGTTTATTTATTTATTTATTTGATTTATACCCCGCCTCTCCTGAACACAGCTCGGGGCAGCTTCCAACAATAAAATCAATAAAACAGTTTTAAACATATAAAAATACAATCTCAAATATTAAAACAGGACCCGGGATACAAAAATAAATCAATCAAGCAATCATTAGGGCAGGGGGATAAAAGATCCCCTAGATCCTCCCCCCCTCCCCAAAGGCCTGCGCGAACAGCCAGGTTTTACACTGTCGTCGAAAAACCAAAAGGCTTGGGGCCAGACGAGCTTCCTCTGATAGGGAGTTCCAAAGACGCGGCCCAGCCACCGAGAATGCCCTCTCCATTGTGGCCCCCCGCTTAACACAGGGGACCTCCAAGAAGGCACCCCCGGCAGACCAAAGGGTCCGCTCCACGGCACGGAGGGCGAGGCGGTCCCTGAGGTATGAGGGGCCGAGACCATGAAGGGCTTTATAAGTCAGTACCAACACCTTGAACCTGGCTCGGCACGCTATCGGCAACCAGTGCAGAGCCCAGAGCACAGGTGTTATGTGCTCCCGACGACCCGTCCCTGAAAGGAGATGGGCCGTCGCATTCTGCACTAGCTGCAGCCTCTGAACCAGACACAGGGGAAGCCCCACATAGAGTGCGTTGCAGTAGTCCAGCCTCGAGGTGATGAAGGCAGGATGAGGGAAGCCAGGTCCGGGCCGGAGACGAACGGACGCAGCCTCCGCACCAGATGCAACTGGCGAAAGGTAGCCTTTGCGACTGCC
>QEPC01004060.1:144396-172619 GCA_003113815.1 Sphenodon punctatus
CCCTAGGGCTTACAATCTGAGAGACAGGAGCTGGGGGAGAGACTTAGGAAGGGGAACAGAGGGAGAGACAAGGGGTCTAACATTCATGAAGATGCGAGGTCTCAGGTGCACGTACTTGGCTTGGTTACGATGAGAGTAACCAATTGTCCTCAGCCTGCAGCAATCGGCAAACTGGCTTAAATCTTCTGCTCTCTCTAACCCCCAACTCGGGCCCCACCCTCTCACGCCACCCCAGATCCCCATTCAGTTTTCCTCACACCAAGGGCCCCTAAACACTTACAAACAGCAGCAGCAGCAGCAGTAGCAGGCAGATGAGCTATCTGAGTGAGGGGGTCCAAGGGGATCAGTGTCCCAAGAGTCCCTATGGACGGGCTTCCCCTGGGCTACGGAGGGATGGTGCCTAACCAGGAGGGGCCTAAGAAAGAGGCACCAAGAGAGCTCGATATGATAGGTACTGTGCTTATGTGAATGGAGCGTGATATACTATGATAAAAGACTGTTGAATAAAGAGCACCTTGGAAGCAAGGTTCCCATGTGGGCCTGGGTCTTTGGGGCTGGATCCTGACAATACTCACCCCAGGACCCAGTGACTGTTATACACTACCATGTCGCGCCTGTGTAGTACAAGGCTCTGCCATTTTGCATACGCATAGTACAAGGCACCGCCATTTTAGATAAACGTACTACAGGGCGCTGCCATTTTGTGCATGCCCAAGATGGCGGCTCCCTGCATTTGGAACTTCCCACAGAGTTTGCTGTGGTTTGAAATCCACAGCAGAACTCAAAGCCACATTCCAAACCAGCAGAAAATCGCTGCAAATTGGAAAAGGCTGATCCAGCTCAGCCCACTATGAACCCATACTGTGGCCTTGGGCAACTCACTCAGCTTTAGTAATCCTGCCTCAGGGAAGGAGCATGTATTAGATGACCACTGAGGTGCCTTCCAACTCTTTCATTCTATGATTCTGTGTTCCTGAATCAGTTTCCAGCCTTCTGCTTCATGCCCCGACTCCAACAACCTGCCCCCCTCACCATGACGGGCAACCATGACTGCCAATAACAGGCAGACATAGCTGGCAGTCATGGCAACCCCCCACGCCGGGGCCAGGCTGGTGCGGAAAGAGACATGTCTGCCTGGGCAACCCGTGGGCCTGGACTGTGGGCCTGGTTCCTTCGGGGCCCACATTTCCAGGCCAGCTGCCTACCCCATCAGGGTCTGTACTGGGCCCACATCTGGCGGCCCAGGGACAGACGCGCGGGTGAGACAGTGGCCTAGGTGGGCTGTAACCAACTGAACCAGGCCAGCATCATGTCTATGATGGAACCCACAGCTTCCACTTTGGCGTTGCTCGTTTAGGCCCCTCAGGAAACGGACTCAGCCCGGAGCTGTTCATTTTTTCCTTGCTGGGTCCTGATGGGTGTGATTCGCATTTAGTAAAATCAATGGGATCTGGACCACTGACTTCAGAAAGATCAGGATTTCACTCTGTGTGTGTGTGTGTGTGTGTGCGCACACGCTTACGAAGTCTAAAGCAGCAGCAGCCCTGATTTTTGTTGATAAATAAGACAAAATCCAATAAAGATAAATGCAAAGTCTCACACTTACGAAAAAACAATATATCTATGGAAAATGAGTGTCTTGGTTGCAATCAGAGCTAAAATAGGCACCTGATTCCGTACCTGCGGTAATGTTGGGGTCCTGTTTTGGGTATCTCAATTGGTACCCAAATTAGCACACGTTATGCTAATTCACCTGTTCTCAAGCAGGCGGTTTTTCTTAACAGGCTCCTCATAAAGACGCTTATGCCCTTGCTGCAGGAACCCCACCGTTTATTTGTTCCGCAAGCTCGTTCTTGCTGCCACCAGAAATTAAAGAGAAGCAATTCAATGTGTGGCGTATTGTGAGAGATTCATTAAAGGAACTGGTGCATGTACAGGCCATCTCCGCTCACAGCAGGAACATCTTCCAATCCTGGTCTCACAGCTTGGCCATAGCTCTTCTCGTAAAACAGGCCTCCTCTCATTGTGCAGGCTAATAGGATCATAGAATTTCAGGTTTGGAAGAGTTCTCAAGGGGTCATCTAGGACAACAGCTTGTTCCAAGGCAGAACATCCTCTGCCTACAACATCTCAGACATGCTCATCCACCTAGGTTTTGAACACTGCCAAGCGAGAGATCCCAAAACCTCTCTGGGCGGCTTAGTCCATTGCCTGACGGTTCCTCTGGTTAGGAAGTTGTTCCTAACGTTTAACCAATGTCTACACTGCTGTCGTCTGAGTCCATTTTCCCTTGTGTTCTTCCTTCTGTGACAATGGACAGCAAATGTTCATCGATGTTGAGAAAATGTTTTCTTGTCATCCTTTTAGATATCTGAAAACTCCTCTCATGTGGCCCCTTTGTCTTCTACTAGAGCTGAATCGAGCAATCACAGCAAAAGATCTTTCCATAGGAAACAGACCATTTTCCTGTGCTTTGCGCAATGAGGAAACTTACCAGCTTTTTTGCTATTTTTACTAGTTCTTGTTCAGTAATTGCCATTGCAAGTTCACTACATAACTTGCATCATTTCAATTTTTGGTCCTTGTGTTGACTCCTTGTAAACTTTGTTTTGATTGGTGTATTTCAAGGGCTAACCCTTCTTTTCTACATTCTTTCCAATGCTGGAAATGGACAAAAATACTGCAAGCTAATGGATGGAAAATACCAAAAAACTAACGAAAATACTGAAAAATAACAAAAATTTGCCGGAAATACCAAAAAGAAACAAACAAACAAAAAATGACGGATAATCACAGGCACCGACCTCGACAACAGCAGAAGCATGGGTTTAATGAATAGTGAGGAAATAATGATAAATAGTCTCAAGCGTTCCCAAAAGGTAGATATTTCTCAACTGTATGGGAACAGTCGTTCTTGCCTCAGCTTTATCTGCTACGTACCCAATTCTTTCAGCCTTTCTTTATCTGGCTTGTTTTCCATCCCCTTTCTCATCTTAGTGGCTCTCTCCTGAATTCTCTCCAGTTGGTCTACATCTTTCTTGAAGTGTGGTGCCCAAAACTGAACATAATATTCCAACATTTCATCTACAGCATATGATAGTTGCTATTAGAACACACACCACACCTAGCCTCCTTCAAAGTAGGCCTATGCTATAGCTTAGGGTTACCACTAAGGCTGAATGCAGAAAATTTGCCCGGTTCCGATTCCAACGGAACCGGACATTTCATTCGGTGCAATCAGAACTCAAACCAAACAAGTTTGGCCTGAGTTCTGAGCTGATCAAATGAAATAAACAGAAAACATTTGTCCGTACACAAATGGCCAAATGCAGCCCATGACTAGTTTTTATTTGCTCTCGATCCAGTTCCTGGATCTGGCCCTTGGATCCGATCCCTACTCACAAGCACTGAAAATCTGAGCTCAGGGTAACGGAGCAGAGATGCGGCATGCACACAAGGATGAGGGGCGAATTCAAGGCACAGATCCATGATCTGGATGCTCCTGTTCTTGACCACACACTTTAAACAACCCTACCCGCAACTTTTCCATGAAATCAGAACGGCTTATTTGAACCAGCCCTAGTTACTACCCATTATCTCATCCCGTGTATGACCGTGGAGTTTGTTTATTTAGTTAGCTTTTCATCCCATACCTCCCTGGATATTCAAGGTGGCTAACATTGTACATATGAAATATAATGATAAAAAATCTATGCAATATAGATTTTAATAGGAGTGGGACACCAGGGAGAATACTGGATACTGGATGTACTGGTATCGGATCTCCCTGGTACTGGATTTACCGGTATCAGCATACCAGATTTTTAACATTGAGGCTATTGACTTCAATGGTCACAATGTAAAAAATCCGGTACCGCAGCCAATGTTAAAAATCCGGTATGCCGGTTCAGGTAAATATTGGATTAAGCCAATACACCCAAATACCAGCAATATCTGATCTCGGGAGAACCAGAATTCCCACCCCTAGATTTTATATAATAAAATGCATATAAAATACTCATACAATACCCCTCAAAACTTAACCCTGCCTATTAAGGGTTGGTGAATGCCTAGTGAAATAAATAAGTCTTACACCACCTCCAGAAGAAGGCAAGCTCAGGATTCACTGCACCTCTAAGGGAAGAGAGTTCCAAAGCTGTCGAGCAACCACTGAGAATGCTTCTCTTCGTACCTTTGCTGTATGGATGCGCTTGCAATGATGGAACTTGTAAGAGGGCACCCTCAGCTGACCTTAGAGGCCACGAGGGGGCATAAGGAGTGAGGCGGCCCTTTAGTTATGTAGGACCAAGGCTGCTTAGGGCTTTATAGGTCAAAAATAGAACTGAAACAAGTACCCACAAAAAGCGGTATACACCTGTTGAACTTTTGGTATCCAAATTGACTTGAAAATATTGGGTACCAATTGATATCTGATAATGACCTGATTCAGATACTCGACACCCTAGAATGTCAACTTCAGGTGGTGAATACCAATCAGTCACCATAAAATTGAAAAATTGGTACCAGGAATTACTGATTTTGTGGGTATCTTGGTACCAGTGGTTGGGTAGCCTGTTGAATGGTACCCAAGATGGTACCTGAAAATGCAGATATTACCCGTGGGTAGCAAATGAGCTGACCATTTCAACTCTAGTCAAAAGCAGCTCCTTGAATTGTGCTTGGAATGCTATTGGAAGCCATGGTCTTTGTTTTGTGGGAGAAGTGGAATAATAGATGTCCAGAAGCACCATCACCATCTATGGCATGAGGCAGCCAATGGGGAAAGTGGCTCAAGATAAGCATGCTGGAATTTCTTGCACCTGGGTCTGTTTCCCATCTGACCCAGGGTTTTGGAGCTCTGTCCCCCCTGGCTTCCATCTCTGAACAGAAATCAGTAGTGATCCTGACAGATGAGAACAAATTAGAGTACCTGCAAAAACAGGAATACCCATCAAAGTTCTGGTGCTCAAACTGAAAACTACATGTAGTTTTCGGTACCTGCACCATTTTTTGATCAGTTACCCAAAAATACCAAAATGTCAAAATATTGACAAACCAGTAGACTGAAATACCAGATTTGCCCATTTTTTTTGTTTTTCTTTACTTTTTGTCCTGGATTTCAAGAAATATTTTGGGTAGCGTTTCATGTTTTTTGATAATTTCAGGCACACAAAAAATCAGCAAACAAAATTTCAGTATTTTGAGTACGTGATCAGTATTCGGGTACTGATTTTGATATACCTGAAACTAGGACTGTTCCGAATATTGGACACAATTATTTGCGTACATTTTCAAGGTTCCAAGGACCGGTGCTGATTGTTCGGGTCAATCCTTGGAACCTTGGAGAATACTCAAGATTCAGAGGTGCAGGAAGAGAGCAAACGGGATTACATTTCCCAGCATGGTCCCAGAGAGCTTTAGGAGCATAGTTGGAGAAACTTCATTCAAAATACAGTGAGGCAGAGTCCAGAATGGTGTGCCTGGCTCCTGTGCAGCGTTTAGATGAATGGAACCCCCATCCTTGGCCTCCACTGCCCTCTTCTCTTTACCCTCTTCCCTGCCCCCTGCTGCAGCATTCCCTGATTCCCCCTTTCCTGGCTTGTACTTCTCTCTTCCCTGACTGTGCTGCCCACTGCCTCCCCTCCTGAACTTGGCCAAGTTTTTTCCAAGTTCTGGGTGGCAGGGCTAATCCTCAGTAATTCAGAACTCAGAAAAAGAAGGCCAAATGGGCCTTTACTCAGTAAAATTAAGGAAAATCTGAGTATCGAGTTTCAGCACTACCTGAAATGGTACTCAAAATGCAGGTATTATCCACAGGTGACAATTCAGGTGCCCATTTCAGTTCTAGACAAATCCCAGGAAGTCAGTATAGGCTGACATGCCCCCATGAATTGTCAAACATAATGCTGTTTGTAGCAGTCACTGTCCTGTGGTCGAAGACAGGAGACAGGACTGTGACTTTCTGAAATCCCTTGCAAAGCTTTCAGCTCAGCAAAATCGAGCTTTATCCACTCTCTGTGTGGATAACACAATCTTGTCTTGCTGTCCCTTTCCCCCTCTTCTCTGCCCTCTGATCCGATGCACTGTCAGAATCAGTTGCGGTCTTTCCCCCCCTTTCATCTGCCACCTGAGCTTGCTTGCAGTTGGAATTGAATTTATCTTCAGTGTCACGGAGATGCAGGCCCAGAAATAACTGCAAATGGAAAAAGCATTGTGCAACAAGGCAAGCAGCTAATGACGGGCCCAGGCTGCTAGGAGCAACAGAGCCCAGCTGACAAGCAGAAGGACTTCAAATGTAGTATTGGTTAACTTTGCCTTTCCATCAGAGAAATACAGCTTCTTTTTCTTTTCTTTTTTCTTTTTTGTGATGAGGGCTGCGTTGACAGCAGTGGCAGACCGACCATTGTAGAAAGAGCTTCAGATGTAAAAAGAGCAAAGATGTGTTGGTCTCAAATGTAACAGATGGAGACAAAGTTGTTCCAATGCATGCTCCCCCCTCCCCCCCCAGCAGTTAGTTCAACAAGAGAGAACATCGGAGGGTGTTAAGTAACAGACGAGAGATTAGCCTGTTGGAGTCTGGGATTACTCCATGGAGACCATGCGTAGCCAGTACTTGCAAGTTCCATGCGACAAACTGGACAAATGGGCAAGCGTTACTCCTTGTTGCGCGTCACCATCCCCCCATCAGTGAACTGTGGTTGCTCCCTGGACACTATGGTCCTGGCAGACTTGCACGTGTGCGGAGGTTGTGCACACCCTAACAGATGGGAGGCACCATGTGGATGCACATTCGCCTCCATCAGCCAGAATTCACCTGCACGACGGGCTCCACATTCACCACGACAATGCTGTGAGTGGAGCCAGCAGGGCAGACGGGTAGTGGGTGTGAGCAAATATCTGGTGGCCAACTAAAAGACGGGCAGGTGGGCCACCGATCTGGAGGGAGTTAATCTGTGCTACTGCCTTGTCTGTTTTCACCCTGAGCTTCTTGAACTCCATCCCAGAAAGGAATGATACAGATGCTGCGGTCTTCCTTGATTAAAACAGAAAGGCACTCTGGAGAGATGTTTGAAGGGATATGTTTCTAGAAATAATTTTTTTCCCAATGGGTGAATCTCCCTACTATAGGCATCCTTATCTTTATAATAATTAAATATAGGAATTCCATCCTCACGATACGGGCTACCTAACCAAATGGAGTGATGATCTGGAATTTGTGTTAACCAAAAAGAATGTGTCAGATATGGGAACACATGTATGGTTGTGCGTCATCAATGATGATAAAAGAACCCCAAATCAAGGTAATAATGAGAATGTATTTGACCCCAACATATATGCACAACATAAACAATAGTTACCCCAACACATGCTGGAGGGGACGCGGAATGGACGGGACTTATTTACGCTGCTGGTGGTATTGCCCAATCGTGGTGACGAATCCAACAACATATTCCCGTACATTTTGAGCTGATGCCAAAAATGGCTCTGTTGGGACTCTATGAAAATAAGAGTCACATCCAACCAAAGAACCATTTGTAACCAAGCGGAAAACTCCAAGTGGCCCCACTATAAACGACTGGTTATAAAGATTAAGGTTTGTAATATTGATGGAAAGAGGAGCAGCTGACTACAATGGGAAATTAGAGGACTTTCACACAATATGGTCACCATGTTGGCCAATTATTACAGACGGACTAAATCTAGAAAGGTACAAAAACCCTATACATTTACAGGTAATTTAAGCATATATTTACCAAACTAAGGTATAAATCAAAACAAGGAAAAAGGAAAGAGGTCAATATATAACCTGCATTGTGTTTGAAATCCATTGGAGCTTCTTGCTCCACAGAATAAGAAATCAGCTAGAGGACGTTTCCTCTTAATTACTTTTTCCTTCTTTGTTTGGTTAGTTAGACAACTGCAAAAAAATAAATCCTGTATCACTCTGTTGAGTGGAAAAGACGTATTGTCAACTGTATATTATTTGACTTCTTATAATAAAAACAGACAAACAAAAAACAGACAGGCACTTTAATCTTTCTAGTAGTAATCTTTATTTTTATATAGCGCCCTCCTGCCATGGCACTCGGAGCGTTTTAGATATAACTAATAAGCTCAACTTTTAATCCGCACAACAACCCTGTGAGGTAGGTTCGGCTGAGTGAATATTGTGACTGACCCAAGGTCTCTCAGCGAGTTTCTGACTAAGACGGGACTAGAGCTGTGGTCCCCTTCTCTACCTCACGGCTCAAGTACTATGCACTTAGCCATTACATCTTCCTTCAAATTTATATCCTGGCCTTTCCCGAGGGTGTTTTTTAAACTGTATTCTGTGGAACCCTGGGGTTCCGTGAAGGGCTGCTAGGGGTTCCATGGGGAAAAAAATCGGTAATGGCGGACACATTTAAGAAAAATACTTAAGTATTTTTTGCATTTTGTGATTTCTCTCTCGCATTTCACCTTGGTTACTAACCGACAAAAAGCGTTAACTCAGGCCACTTTCAGACATGCCCCCCGAGCATATTTGTGCTGTGGGGTGGGGTGGGGGTGGAATGTGCAGCCTGAATATGCACAGGGATCGACCGGTTTAAAAGTCCCCCTCGTGTGGCTTTGCTGGCAGAGACGTGCAGGGATGCAGAGCAGGAAATAGAATTCTGCATTCCTGCACGTTTCTGCTGGCAAAGCCACGCGAGGGGGACTTTTAGACCGGTCGATCCCTGTGCATATTCAGGCTGTGCATTCCCTCCCACAGCTCAAATATGCGTGGTGTGTGTGCGTGTGTTATGTCTGAAAGTGGCCTTAGTCTCCCTGACTCTGGCAGAAGTGGTTACTCTTTCAAGTGTCTGTGTGTGTTTGGGGGGCAGGGGGATGTTGACCTGCTGGATCCCCAGCCAGAGGTAACAGCACTGAAAATCGGTACCGCTGCCTCCATGCAGCTGAGTGGGGGGGGGGGAGACAGAGATGCTTGAAGCCTGACTGCCCCTGTGCTCAGGCGGGCGGCTCTGCCACTCCCAGCAGGTCAGCACTGTAGAGGGGAGGAGGCTGCGAAGTTAGCGGCTGGGCTTCTATGCTGGAGGCCAACCACTGAGATTAGTCTCTGAGTGGTGACTCCTCCCTGCCCCAGGCAAATAAAACGGGCTGGAGCAGGGCTGGCCTAGGGCTGTTGTTATCCCACGCCCCTCTGTTTCTGAGAGGGGAGTGGGTGGAGCTAGTGGCGGCAGCAGTGACATTCAGCTGGCAAGGAAGGAAAGCAAACACACCCGTTGCAATAATAAAAGTAAGCACAGTGTGTGTGTATATAGTTATTATATAAATGCCACCAGCTTTATTTATTTATTTAGATTTTTATCCTGCCCTTCCCTCAAAAAGGCTTTAGGGTGGGGGGTTCCAATCTGTGGCATTTAAAAACAATGCAGAAGGGTTCCACAACTTCAAAAAGTTTGAAATACACTGCCCCCTAAGGCTCAGGAAGTACTTCTGCATTCATCAAACAACTAACCTCTGGAACTCATTGCCAGGGGATATTGCAAAGGCCAATAACATTATTTCACTTTAAAAAGAAAAAGACCTGGATAAGTTCTTAGAGGATAGGTCCATAAATGACTAGGTGCTTACGGGATGAGACCTTTTACTACTGCCAGAGGCTGGGAGTGAACAGAAGGGAATGGATCATTGTGCCCTTTTCTCAAGTGACCAAAGATAGAGACAGGATGCTGGGCTGGATGGACCAGTGGTCTGACTTCTTATGTTCCTGTGGGCTTTTGAGATAATCTTGAAGTCCCAACTTCAAAATTTCATGCATTCTAATTAGTGCATGTCAGTGGCAGATGCAAAAAGTTTTGGGAACCAATGTTCTGAATCTGAGCTTATGGAGCATGTGATCCACTGGAAGCAGGGGTCAGCCTCGGGTGATCAACCAAGACCCGTTCTGCCAGATCTGGTACTCCAGACCTACAACTCCACCTACAGATCTCTGGCTCTGGATCACCTCTGCAACCGGTCTCAGGAGTGAATGAAGAGGAGCGGTCCCCCCAGAGTGTCAGCAGTGGGCGGGGCAGGTTGCGTGGCACACGGGGCGATCAAGGACAGGGGCTCCCAAAGCAACCCCCGCGAACCCCGGACTCACCGGATAGCCCGCAAGGGCAAGAAGCTCGTGGGGATTCCCCTCCGGTGGCCCCGGAGGGGACCCAGTCAGTGGGGGAGCCCCCGGCTCTGCCGGAAGCAGGGACACGCCCCCCGCACGCAGAGAGAGAGAGGCGGGGATCCGGAGCCACGCCCCCAGTAGCGGGGAGCCAGGAAGGGCGTGTCCCGAAGTTACAGGGAACGCCCTTAGGGAACGTGGAGGAACGTCAGGGGGAGGCCCCGCCCCCTCTAGGCAGCCCAGCTGCGGCGCTTCCCCCGCCCCCACAGCGCCGATCAGAGCGGCTGCGGGCGCGTATGAGGGCGGGGCCTGGGGTATAAAAGCCAGCGCCGCCTGGGAAACAGCGCTGGTGATTGTTTGAAACTGGCCCCCTTGCGTGAATTGAGAGAGAGAGGAGACTGTGTACCTGAGAGAGTTGCCCGTGTGTTTGGACCCCCGCCTGATCCCTGAAGCCCGTGAACGTGTGGAGTGAGAGTGGAAGTTTGTTGTAAAGTGAGTGCCCTGCCTACCCTTGTCTTGGTGTCCTGTATTTCGGAGGTGAGTGCCCGTGCCCTATATTCCCTTCCCCGGGCCTGGGCCCCTGCACCCCCCGGGGTGATATCCCTACACCCCCATCCTCGGAAGTACGTGGAGTGTGGAAAAGAGTGTGGGGCAACAGTGGGTCCGTGGTCAGCAGCGCCCTATGATGATAGGGGCCTGAACTTCCAATTGTGCTTGCATAAGGAAGGGCCCACACACTATCCTGACGGGAAGTCGTCCCCCAGCGTTCCTTGCTCTGACCACGCGCCTCGTAAGGGAGTGGAAGTGTGTTTGCTTGAAGCCCGTACCCCGGTAACACAGAGAGACCGTTTCCTGCCATACTGGAGGCATTCTCCTACTTCCTTGCCTTCCTGGAGACACCTCCTGGCACCCGGGTCCAACTTTCCTCTCCAGAGGCTCTCCCTGAGGGGGCTGGTTCCCCCTCCCCACACTGCCATCTACTGAAGATTAACTCATGATCATCCAGTGGTTTACCATCTACCCCTTGGTCAACCCTGTTCTAACACCGTTCTGGTGAGAGGGTCAAAGGGACAATGAGTGTCAATCAGATAAATGTGTTTGGAACAAGAACATCTATCCTCCAGAAACAAGCTAATAAAGTGGATCTCTCAATTAAAGGAAATATAACCTTTTGTCACAATTAAATGACATAAATACCACAGAACCATCTTTTGCCCTGTTTAAATGGCTCACTCGGTTATTAGGGAAGGGGCTGGTCAGGGATCCTGAGAAAATCTGGCTGCATATGCTGCCTGGATCGCTTGCAGCAGTGTAATTACACTCTCCTCCCCCAGGTAACGTCATAAAGGGGGATGCCCTGAGGGACTGTTGGAAGGGGCTGGGCAGGGATCCTGAGAAGAGCTGGCTGCATACACTGTCTGGATCCCTTGCAGCTGTGCAATTGCACTCTCTTCCCCCAAGTAATGTCATAAAGGGTGGTGGGGGGGGGAATGCCCTGAGGGCGGCACCCTCTGGGTGGCAGCCGAAGGGCAAAGAACCATTGGTGGGGCGTTAGCGGACGGAGGCGGTCGAGGCAACTACCCTATTGAATGAACGTATCATCATGCCGTTGCTGCTGCCCTCCTTCTGCCCTGCCACTGCCGGAACCCTGGACCAGCGTGAGGGCTGGGAGTCAGGCAGGCTCACCCCGATAGGGGAGGGGGTAGAGCCCCCCCCGAGACAGCTGTCCCCCCCCTTCATTGCAGGAGGGGTGGGGATGAGGGTTGGAGACTCCTCCCCACCTCCAGGTGGCTTCCAGTGGGAGGGGGGTTAAAGGAATAGTGTCCCAGCAAAGCCGCAGGTCACGCACCTAGGGGCCGCGCCAAAGGGCCCTTGGGTGAGGACTGGGGGAGGCTGGGCATGGGCTTTTTAGTGTAGATGGCTGGGGTATGTATTAAGGGGATGGGGGGTAATACAGGCCACCCATGTTTATGGGGGGGCAGGGAGGGGATTGTGTTGGGTAGGGTTGGGTATGGCCCCCTGGTGGGAGAGGGGGGGTCTGATCCAACAAGGGTGGGGGATTCTGGTCCACCAGGGGAGGGAGGAAAGGGTTTGGGGGGGAAGGGAGGAGGGAGGGTAATATAGTCTCTCCCCTGCATATGTGGGGGTGGGGAGGGGACTGGCTTGGGGAGGATTGGGTATGGAGTGAGAGAAGGGGTTCTGACCGAACAAGGGGGGGGGGTTCTGGTCTCCCAGTGAGAGGGGGGGAACAGGGGAGGGGGGAAAAGGAGTTGGGGGAAGAAGGGAGAGAAGGGAAGGGGCCGCGGGGAGGGTGTGTCTTCAGGGGTCTGACGGGATGGCCACCGGGGTGGGGCGTGGGGTAGCTATCAGGGTCGTGATGGGCCGGGGTAATTATGGTCTCTCTGGGAGGCAGAGACCAACTGTGGGGAGGAACAGACATTTCGTTCCTGTTCCCTGCATAGGCCCCCAGGCAGGTGATATAGGGATCAGAATCAGAGGAGCCCCTGGCCTGGAACTGTTGCTGTTAAATGCGAGGTCGATTGGTAATAAATCAACAGCGATCTGGGAATTGATCCTTGATCAGTCAGCCGACCTCGTCTGTATTACAGAGACCTGGCTGGAGAATGAGTCAGGGCTGATATTGGCTGACCTTGTTTCAGCCGGGTACTCTGTGCAGGACCAGCCTAGATCAGAGGGGCGGGGAGGCAGTGTAGCTGCTGATTTTAAGGATACTTGGTCTGTGAGACGGTATTCTGTGCAAACCATCTTGGGCATGGAGGGGGTTCACCTCGTGATCGATTTGGTGGGAGACAGATTGGGGCTGCTGTTGGTATACCAAGCACCTACCTGTACCGCAGCATCCCTACATGCTCTAGTCGAATTGGTATCAGAGGTGGACTTGAGATCCCCGAAGACTTTGGTCTTGGAGGATTTCAATATCCACGCCAATGCCAATTTAGGGGGGAGCAGAGCGTGAGTTCATGGACTCCATTACAACCATGTGAGTGTCTCAAAAGGCTAAGGGCCCGACACATGAGGGGGGACATACTCTTGACAGGATGCTCTGCACTAGCCTTGAGGCGGGGGATCTGGTGGTGGGGGATGTAATAGCTTTACCCCTGTTGTGGACGGATCTTTACCTCCTTCAGACCAGTCTCCTGGTACATGTCAGCCCTCGGAAAGGTGCAGGACCAGTTTGTTGGGTTCGCCCCCTGAGACTTACGGAACCAGAGAGGTTCGGAATGCTCTGGGGGAAATACCTTATGATCTTGATGATCGTTCACTCGATGACCTCATTGCCTTCTGGGACAGCTTGTTGGCTGAGGCTATCGACCGAATGGCTCCCAAGCATCTGCTTTCGGAGAGCCGATGGTGGGGGTCGCCGTGGTTTATGGAGGATCTGCGCCCGATGAAGCAGTTGGAGTGACGGTGGCGCCAGACTTGTGCTGAAGCCGACCGATTGCAGCATTAAGCTAGTTTAAGAGCTTATGCTGTTGCGGTGCAGGCAGCAAAGAAGGAGTTCTTTGCTGCCCTCATCGCATCTGCAAAATCACGTCCAGTAGAGCTTTTCCGGGTGGTGCAGAGGCTGGTCAGTCCAGCCTCTCTCCGCCTGGAACTAGAATTTTCCAGTGTCCACTGTGACATGTTTACTGATTTTGTTGTTGTTGATAAAATCACCCAGATTCACCACGATCTTGATTCTGCATTTACGACAGTGTATGTTTCAGAGGTACAGAAAGCCCTACCATGTCTGTTTTTGTGGGGTCAGTTTCAGTGGGTGTCAACCGCTGATGCGGTGTATGTCCTTGGAACTGTTAGGGCCACCTGTTGTGAATTAGATCTATGCCCGTCCTGGCTGGTGAAGGCCAGCCGGGAGATGTTAGGGCCGTTGCTGGTGGGGGTGGTCAGTGCTTCCCTTAGGGAGGGCAGGGTGTCGAGCCGTCTCAAAGAGGCAGTGGTGCAGCCTGTGCTCAAAAAGCCATCTTTGCACGTTGACTCCCTATCCAGCTATTGGCCAGTCTCTAACCTTCCCTTTTTAGGGAAGGTTATTGAACAGGTGATGGCCCGGCAGTTACAGGAGCATCTGGACCAGGTTGGTTTTCTTGATCCCTCACAGTCTGGTTTTCACCCCAGGTTTGGTACGGAGACTGCACTTGTGGTCTTGGTCGATGACCTGCGCTGTGAATTGGATCAGGACAGATCCTCAGTTTTGATCTTACTGGATCTGTCGGCAGCATTTGATACCGTTGACCACGAGATGTTGGTGGCAAGGCTGCGGGACTGGGCTGGGGTGAGCAGAATTGTTCTTGAATGGTTCCGCTCATTCCTGGCAGGGAGAACGCAGCGAATAGTTCTTGGGGAATGTACATCGTCTCCCCGGAATCTCATGTGTGGAATCCCGCAGGGTTCTATTTTGTCCCCTCTCCTGTTCAACATGTATATGCAACTGCTGGGTGAGGTCATGAGAGGGTTTGGTTACGATGTCATCAGTATGCCAATGATACACAACTCTACCTCTCATTTTTTTTCTGGAGACCCAGGCCTTGGCAACTGTGGGGGACTGGATGAGGGTGAGCTGTCTGAGGCTGAATTCCAATAAGACGGAGGTGATGTTGGTGGGTAGGGCTGGGGGGCTGGTGGCTCCCATCATTGGTGGGGTCTGCCCCCCTCTGGCTGCTCAGGTCCGTAGTGTGGGGGTGCTCCTTGATCCGCAGCTCTGCCTGGACTGTCAGGTGGAGGCTGTGGCGAGAGGCGCATTCCGCCAACTACATCTGGTGCAACGCCTGTGGCCGTATGTCTCGGACTCGGATCTGGCCACCGTCATCCATGCTTTCATTACCTCTCGACTGGACTACTGCAATGCGCTCTACATGGGGCTACCCTTGGCGATGGTCTAGAGGCTGCAACTGGTGCAGAATGCGGTGGCCCGCCTCCTAACGGGGACAGGCTGCCGCGAGCACATTACACCAGTGCTCCGGACTCTGCACTGGCTGCCTATTGTCTTCCGGGCCCAATTCAAGGTGTTGGTTATGACTTATAAAGCCCTAAACAGCTTGGGTCCTGGTTACCTGTGAGACCGCCTCAAGCCTTGGGTCATTTCACGGCCCTTGAGGTCGGCCGGGGGTGCCCAACTCGAAGTTCCCCGGGTATGTTGGGTGGCGATGATGGGAAGGGCTCTCTCAGTGGCTGCACCTCGGCTGTGGAACTCTCTCCCGCTGGAGGCCCGTCTGTCCCCTGACCTCCCCTCTTTCCGTAGATGTTATAAGACCTGGTTGTTCCGCCGGGCCTTCGGGGAGGGGGTGGGGAGGGGATTCTATTTTATCTGTTAGCCGCTATTTTATGCGTTGGTTTTATATATTTTATATTGTAATTAGATTTTATTGTGATGTTTTTATGCTGTGTGCCACCCCGAGCTGCTGAGTTGCAGGACGGTGCGGGATATAAATGTTTTGTAAATAAATAAAATAAATATTAAGTGGTACCATCTGTAGTATGATAAATACATACATTGCGGAAGACAAACTCAAGCTTCAGCCCTCAATCCACTTACTTCAGAGTAGGCCCATTGACGTCACTGGCACTACTGATGAAGTAAGTGGCGTTGAGGACTGCCACTTCACCAATCTAAAAGCTTTCCACTATCCCATCTCTTCCTGGTCCCGTTCTGAACGCAATTAATTATGGATTTGATTTTTTGTTTTGGCAATTTGGGAGCTCAGTGGGGATGCCACGAGCTCTGTCCCTTTCTCGAAGCTCCCACTGTGGGCAAAATACTGAGGATAATGAGGCCCAGTGGGAGTGCAGAGTGCAGTAAAGAAGGACGCTATCCCTCCGTGCTGTCTGAGGTTACATATCAATACTTTATAATGTTGCCATTTCTATGCACCAAGACAGCAAGCTCTGGGGAGGCATGATGGAAGCTGTTTTTAAAAAGACTTTTTTGGACAAGAAGGTTGTTTGGATTTCATTGGTAAGAGAAAGAAAAGGGAATACAGGCCATTAAATAAACCAGCCGCCATAACCTTTAAAGCTCATATGACTAACTAGGGAGTGCCCTAGTTAGTCATATATTTTCTGGCCTTTGGAAGAATGACTGGCCATTGCTGTTGCTGCTAATTCAAGGGGTGCGGAGCTAGAGAGAAGGATGAAGTAGGCTGCATTGTAGAGTTGAAACAATGGATCTGAATAGGACCAAGATGAAAATTCAGGTCAGATTCCACTTTTGACTGATTCAGCGTTGTGAAATGAGGACCAAAGCAATCTGATTTGTGTTTCTCTAGTGATCTGGACTGGCTGCATGGCATGCAGTATTGCTCAGACTATTTCTTGGACTACATTGTAGGGATGAGCGAACAGAACGCGGTTCGGATGTTCGGACGTTTGGTGGTTTGGTTTGAAACCCGAGTTTGGGTTTGGTTGTTCGGTTCGGCAGAGTTTGGTTCAGCCGAACTTGACCGAACATCCAAAAATAGCACTATTGATACCGATACCAAAATCGATTTTTTTTCCCCGGTAGCGGTATCATTTGGCCCTGAAACCACCCATGGTCTCCACCCCTGGTGCCAGGAAGTCTGCTCCTCAGCTGCCTCCCCCTTCCAGTCACGTTTTTCCCACCAAAAGCCGAGTTTGGCCCAAACTCCGAACATTTGAACCGTGTTCGCACATCCCTACTACATTGTGCTGAATACCCTCAAAACTGAGTAAACCTGTTGAAACTGGATTAACCAAAAGCCAAAAGAACAAACCGAGTAACAAACACTACTTGACCCAGTGTTTTTTTTTGCCATTTTGGATATTTTGTTTTTCTATTCTTTTTGTCCATTCTAATTTTTGTTTATTTTCTTTTTATTCACCAGGAATGTCAACAAAAAATGAATGAGCACAAAATGAACATGAATGAAATACCCAAAATGGTGAAAATCAGGTGCTCAGCTGTTCATTTGAATTTTGTTCGGGTTGGGCACGTGCTGCACAAAATTGAGGGGAAAAAAAAATCCCACAAGCATTTTTTCTCTCTACCCATTTCAGCTCTCACTGCTATTTTGCACATGCACAAGACGGCAGTGCCTTTCTTTCAGAGTTACATTGTGCTTTAAACTCCGCAGAAGAATTCCTGGTGGCATTTGGAAATTGCAGAAAAGTCCCATGAAGAGGAACCCTTTCTTGCCCTCTAATCATCTAACGAATAATTATACAGTGTCAAATACACTGCTGGTGTTGCAGAAGCCGCCGTCGCCATCAAATGATGGTACTGGTGCTCCCGGTGGTCATTGCGCATGAGCAGTGATTTTTAAAAATAAATAAATAAATAAATAAAATAAAACAAACAAAAAAATGAAAATGGGCGAGTCCTTTACAGTAACCCCTGAAAATGAAGCATTTTTTTTGGAAATGAAAATTAAAACTAAAACAAAAATGAATGATGTGCCTGCTGCACACTCCTACTGCTGATGCATGCTCAGCTTGTGATAAACTACAATCCCCAGTTCCTGTTCGCATGTCTTGCTCCCAAGCCAGGTATCCCCCATGCTGTATTTGTGAATTTATTTTTTCCTACCTAAATGCAGAACTTTACATTTGTCTCTGTTGAACTTCATTTTGTTAGTTTTTAGCCCAGTTTTCCAACTCGTTAAGACCCTTCTGAATTTTATTTCTGTCTTCTAAGGTGTTAGCTATCCCTCCTATTTTTGTGTCATCTGTAACTTTGACAAACATTACCTCCACTCCTTCATCCAAGTCATTAGTAAAGATGTTGAAGAGTACCAAACTCAGAACAGAGCTTCCCAGTTCTTTTTTTCTCTTTTGGAAGATTCAGACAAAATGTGCCTGTCTCCAGTCTTCTGCCACCTCACCTGTTCTCCAAGAGTTCTCAAAGATGACTGACAGAGGTTCTGAGAACCCTGAGCTGTAATTCAGCTGGCCCAGAAGACTTGAACTTATTCAGAGTAGGTAGAGGTATTCTCTGACCATCTCTTTAGTTACCCTGAGTTGTAATTCCTTCCCCTCATCATTCACGCTACTTTTGCTAGGTTAGGTGCAGTTCCCCTTTTGGGAGAAGACAGACTAGGCAAAATAGGAGTTGGGAAATTCTATCTTCTCTTTTTCACTTGTTAACATTTCACTCAGTGGCTGGTACGCAGATTATTTTACAAATCTGAAAGCCAGTTGCAGATGGGTCAAAGCAAAGGAAACAATAAACATCAACAGTTCTGACTGGAGGCACTGGAATTGAGGCACTGATTTGATTTTTTTTTTTTTAAAAACAAACAAACAGTGGATTCATACAGGGAGGAGAGGGGACAGTCGTCTTGGAGGGAGAGATTTGCATGAAGCGTGACGCAGTGTTAATGAGAAGTGCAATGAAGTATGTGCATTCTAGAGCTGAAGTGCACCTGCAAAATGGGTCTACCTGCTGAATTCATGGTACCCGAATGGCCCTTTTTGGTACCCGAAACAATATCCAATCAGGTACCTGAAATATCAAAATATTGACATACCCCAATAACATTTTCATCTTCATTTTTCAACTTCTGATCCTGTATTTTCAACTTTTAGTCCCAGATTTGGGGACCAAATAATTTTGTTGGGGGGGGGGTCGGGGGTAGTTTGGGATACTTGACACCTGGAAAATGGATGTTTTGATTTCCCAAGTACTCAAATGGCATTCGGTGTCGATTCAGACACTTGGAATGGTACCCAATAATGCAGATACTACCCACGGTTCAGTTCTTGTCCGTTCCTTGGAATAAACAAAGACGATACTGCGCAAGTTTGAATGGTATTGCCGGACGAGGTGTATCTATGACAGCAAATCCATCTCTAGCTGTATTGTGACTAAGTATCTAATCCTCTCCCTCCCGCTAGAAGTGTGTGACTCCACCTCTCTTAAAGATACAGAGTCCCTTGGTAAAATTGTTATTTCTGGATGGTTTTTGCCTGCGCTCTAAAAGAGACATTTACATTTCGTCTGGACAGGAAATCTATACACCTGTATTATTCTGGTGTTAATAATATAGAGGGCTGAATCAAAGGTGAATTGATTTCCTGAAGCTGAACAGACTATCAGCATTAGTGGCAAAGCAGCGGCTCCAGTCAACGAACGGACCTTTCTCTTTAGTTCCGCTGCCATCGATGTAAATAAAATTGCTCATGAAGCAAATTGCAGGTGATGATTGTCTGCACTCAAAACCCATCAAACTCTTTGAAAAATGATCATTTATGTCTGAAACAGGATTATGCTACTGAAAAAAAATGGGGCCGCCAGAGGCAGAGTGCAATTTGCTGTGAAGGTCAGTGGAATATTACAATGGGTGCTTAAAGGGAGCCGTCACGCCATCAAAATGAAAAGGTGTTCACGAAAGGATACAAAAGCAGAGGTCCTTGATTAGCTAATGAGGACCCAACAAAAAGGTCACGTTGGCTTTTAGAGGAGAGGACAATGAATATGTAGATTTTGGATTTTCAGTGTAATTAACTGGTATGTGGCATGTGGTATTCAGGCACTGGAAAGCAATGGCAGAAAGGAAAGAAATCAGACTTAGCGTGCTTGCCCACATTACCTGTTCGGCAAAACAACTCCTGGCCCAGCATCTCACAGCTGGAAATCTTATGCTAAACTCTGCACGTGGGTGCGGGGGTAAAAATGTCATCAGCCGGATCCTATGGCATTTTCTTTTACGAATGACAGGACTCAAAATCCAGCCCCGAAATTCCTAAGAGAAAATGCCGCAGGACCCTGCTGCTGCTGTTTTTACCCCCCGTGCCCACATGTGGAGATAAGCGTAAGATTCCCAGCCATGAGATTCCACGCTAAGAGGCAATTGTGTCACTTTACTCAGCACCAGTGAGACCTTGCCTGACCTATTGTGTTCCGTTTTTGATACCGTGTAATAATAATAATAATAATAATAATAATTAATAATGAAGATAAAAGCAAGACAAACGTGTGCATCAAACTGAATTTGGAAATCATTATAATGCACAATTGTATAATGTGCATTAAGTTCAAATGCGGAGAAATGCAGAACGTGTGAATGAGGAAACGGCAAATTGTAACGCACATCTTAAACCACCAGATTAAAACAATGCAGGTTTTTTTTATAATGTGGGAAAGCACCCAGAGTGTCGATTTGGGCACCAGAAAAGTGATGGGTATACTCGTTTTTGCAGGTACTCATTTCAGCTCTAAATAAGAGGGAGTGGGCGTAAATTGCAGCAATATCAATTTTGGTCCGAGGTTAGGAAAAACTTCCCCACTGTAAGAACGGTCAGGCAAGGGAAGAAGTTGCCCAGGAAGATTGTGGAGTCAGTCTCCCTCTTTGGCTGTTTTCAAAACTTAGTTGGATGAGCATCTGTCTGATGCTTTAAGCTGAGGGTATCCCACCTTGGAGCAGGGGGTGGACTTGATCCTTGAGATCTCTTCCAACCCCAGAAGTCTGAGTCCAAGAAGAACCTTCATTTTTTACATTGGCTGCGTTCAGTATCAGCTTGATGATTGCATATGATTTGTGGAAAGAGGCAGGATCTGTCCAGTCAGCGGCCCTCTCAAAAGAGCCTGAGATTGTCTTGGCTCTGTATAAGTCACCAGTAGGTGGCGATGCAGACTATGTAGCCTAGTTACGATGTTCTGTTTCCAGGGCCAGTAAAAGTTGTTGATGTGAGCTGCAAAAATAGCTTCATCCTGGCTGCTCTGTTTACGGAACTGTTACGTTAATGGCAAGAAGTCATGGAAATAACGGTTGCTGGGGAGTGGTTGGAGACATGTTTTAATTCAGAGGTGCCTGAACTGTAAGTTAGGAAGAACCCCCAAAGTGGACACCATCTTCAGATGGGGTGGTGGCAGCTTTGATTGACATTTCAGCATTACAACTGAAATGACAGCCTGTAGGGCATATCTTATTCATCAGATTCACCTCCTGGAGCTGTACCTGCCATAGCAAATAATAACTGCTATTCTGCTTCCTTTTTTTCAGATATCCATTTCAGATATTTGTTTGGGTTTAACTTGTGCTTTTGTGCATGCACAGTTGCTAACTTGAAATAAGAGAACTTCTGAGCAACCAGATATGTGAACGAATATCCATTTCAGTTGTAGATGCTATTTGGATAGCTATCCAAAACCTGAGGATAATATCTGCGAATACAAAATCCGCAATTTGTTTAAGGAATACTTTGCACTGCTGCTTAGGGTCATGGATTAGAACCGGTCCCTCTACCCTTGTGATGGCACCAGGGAGGGAAAAAAGTCCATTTTGTTATAGCTAGGACCAGCTCTGTGGATTACGTACCATGGCTGGACCACAGTATTGGGAACACTGGTCTGTAGCAAGGTGCCTAGCTATCTGAAATCACTGCTCATTGTAGCCCCCTCTAGTGGTGTGGTGGTGCCAGATCACACACAAGTAGAGTTCACAGACCCAGGTCTCGTAGCTTAAAGGGTAGAGGTCCAGGCAGGGTGGATAAGAGGTTCCGAGTTCATTCCCCATTGGCAACCCAGCCTGGGGTGTCAGTTGGTGGTCCATACTGGAATGTGAACTGGGGGAGCTGGTGAAGCTCAAAGGGGTGCTTCCTCAGCCAGGAGGGAAGTGCAGTCTCAGAGGCTTGGCATTAGGGATGTGCAGAAGTTACCCCTACCATTTTCGTTTTTGTTTTTGTTTACAAAACATCCTTCGTTTTTGTGGGCATTTATAAACGACCCTACCGTTTTCAGGGTTTTTTGTTTGTTTGTTTATTCAAAAAATCATTTGAAAAAGATAATCGCTGTGCATTCACAAATGGCAGCCGGGCCGTTCTGCGCCTGTGCAGCCCTTTCCCAAAATGGCACCAGCATCATCATTGCATGCGCCAAAATGCATCAGAACCATTTGGGAAAAGTAGAATGTAAATAGTGTTTTATTTTTATTTTTAATTTTTAAACGAAAACAGATGAAAGCGAACAACAATCATTTGTTTATTCATCCATTTTCATACCATTATGAATGAATGTGTGCCATTCGTTTTCGTAACTAATACAAAATGTTATGGATGCAACATCCCCTCACCCCCAGTTGGCATGTTGGTCTTCCTCTAGTGGTGTGCTGATGGCAACTTGCCATCCACAGGTTCATTATCCTGTTACTCTACAGAGCTAAGAGACCCAGGTCTTTTAGCTTAGGAGGTAGAGGCTGATGCAGCTGGAGCAGGAAGTCCCCAGTAGGGTTGAAACAGGTACTTGCAAAAACGGTATCAATTTTGTGGTACCTGATTCAACTAGAAAATGTTGAGTACTTTTGGGTACCCAAAATGGTGTCTGATCTGGTGCCTTAAATACCAACATACCGAAATCCCATTTTCATCCTGATTTTTTTACTTCTGGTACTGGATTTTGGAAACATTTCTGGGTATTTTTCTGGGTTTGGGGGTAATTTGGAGTCCTCAAAAACCAGGAACCCAAAATGTCAGTTGGGGTGCTTGAACAGTGTATATCGAAACACTTTGGATATCGATTCAGGTACCCAAAATGCGGTACTTGTTTAGGTCTAGTCCCCAGTTCAGGCCCCAAGCTGTGTCAGGTTACAACTGGACGACGGGCGAGAGGAAAACTATGGGACTCAACCCTGGAACAGCCCGAGCTGTCTTGTTTCTGAGAATACAACCAGGTGCTCAGACTAGAATCTAGCAGAAAGTCACTGCTGGATGCTGAATGTCCTCTTCAGCGGTCTTGTTCTTTCTGAAGTGCACCTTCCTCCATGTCTCTGTCTCTGCGGTTAACATCAGACAGTCCATCTCGTCCCATCAGCTCAGCATTCTGTATCTCCTACAGGATGGGGAAAGCCTTCTCTTTTTATTTCCTCTTAATTAAGTCCTCTCACCCACGCTGTTTTCCTTGCAAGGGGCAGAGAAAGGCACAGACGGTGCTTCAAGCAAAGTGTTGGAGAGAGAGACATAAAAGCAATCTACTAATGCTTAGTTAAAAGCATCTCAGAGTCACAGATGAACCATTATACTGGCAAAATCTTAAAGAACAATTGCAAAACCTCTGCTAGGCTGCTTGACACCTGATCCTGCCACCATCCGGCTCCCACAGAAAGTAGAGAAAGCTTTTGTTACAATTAGACTTATGGGAGTGTATGGGGATGTCAAACGTTGTATAGGATAGAATGCATTAGTGAAACAATTACAGTCACAAGGCCTAGCCTTGAAAGGGTTATGCAGACGGAAGGAAAATATGGAAGCAAAGTAGTTCAGATGACACGAGGGATGGGTGAACAGAACCGAGTTTGGAAATTCGGTTCGGTTCAGTTCGGAAATTCGGTTTGGTCGACCGAACTATTCGAGTTGGATCCGAACTCCGAACTTCCGAACAAAGTTCAGAAATTCAAACCCCATTGAACTAAATGGAATATTATCTTTTAGGGATGGGCGAACAGAGTCGAGTTCGGAAATTTGGTTCGGTTTGAAAATCGAGTTCGGTTCAGAAGTTCGGTTCGGTTGACCGAACTGGTCGAGTTCGGTCCAAACTCTGAACTGCCGAACCGCGCTTGCCCATCCCTAGATGACACTTTTTAGTGGATCAACTTCTGCCGGTGAGTAGGGCTGTGCACGGGAAGTTTTGGCCATTTCCTCCTCTTCTCCCTTTATAAGCAGATTCCAGCAAGGAGTCTTTGATATACTGACTCACTCCCCTGGCTATTGCCTTCCTTTCCATGCCTCTGATCTGCCCCTGCCACCTCATGCTCACAGCCTGTTGCTGTGGCCTGTCCCCAGCTCTGTTGATGTTCATGCTAAGTGCTCACACAGATTCAACCCGTGCTCCTACTTGACTACATCTCTGCCTGATCCCACTGCTGATGCCCATTCTAACTGCTCATCTGGATTTGGCCCATGCTCCTACTTGACTATTGGATGAACAGTGAAGAAGTTACAGCCGGAAATGCATTTCCCATTGAAACCAAGGCAAAGCAAAAACGAAAATGAAAGTTAATTACGAAAACAGATATGAAAATGAATGACATTTTAATAATGAAAACAAAAGAAATAATGGAAACGCGCCGCCCCCCAAAACACAAATTCTGTGTGCATCCCACCAGCGGACGTGGGATCCTCCAGCCATGTTGGCACCCTCAGCAGAGGACAGGTTGGTGGCCCCGCTGCCTCCCTGTCCCGCACCCAGCCCTATCTGGAGCTCTTAAAGGGGTAATGGCTGCTCATATGAGTTACTTTGGGGGCTGGTCAGTGGCTGCGGGAGTGAGTGGAGGCTGCCTGAGTGGACGTGGTGGCCATCCAGGAAGCCCTTTAGAACCCCTCCCCATTCACTCCACATGCAGTCGGTGCTCCGCAGCTGTACCACTCATCCGCCATGGACCCACTCCTGAGCTGTGCTTGTTAATAAATACACACTTTGCTTCTGCCTGATCCCGCTGCTGATGCCCATGCTAACTGCTCACCTGGATTCGATTCCTAGTTGATTACATCTCTGCCTCAGCAGTTCACTGCTGATGCTCATGCTCCTGTTCAGACCCTCGCCTCAGTGACTCCACCACCACTGTACCCTTACACGCATTTGCAATTTGGCATAATTATTAATGGGATCATTTCAGATCATTTAGATATCTCAATGCCTCATTTAAGATGGGCACCGCTGTTACTGAAATCTTTTCAATGTAGTGCCTACTGAGCATGTGAGACACCGTGTCCCCATTTAGTGGTGGTTAGTCCGTAGAGGGTTTGCGACACTGCGTCCCACTCTAGTGGTAGAACCAGGCCCCACACGTGTTTAGAAACCTGTTACTTGTTTACCCATTTAGTGGTGGTTAGTCCGTAGAGGGTCTAACTCTAGTGGTAGAACCAGGCCCCACACGTGTTTAGAAACCTGTTACTTGTTTACCCAAGTAGCTGAGATGCTAGAGGTTTATGGATCCAGAGGTCCCTGCTTCAATCCATCCAACAGCCAATAATTCAGCCAGGATTGTTGGGATACATCTAGGTGTAGAGCATCCACCTGGGGAATTTGAGTATGAAAGCACAACTTTGGTGAGCCGCCTGTCCATTTTGGTGAGTTTGAGTATTACCCTTGAGGTCCCTTTAAACTCTTCAGTTCTACAATTCTATGATCTATACAGGAATATCTCATTAAACCATAGAGGTTAAATTAATAGTAGACTTATCTAATTGCTAAATCTAATCGCCTTTATTCCATTCTTGTCCTCCTTGACCTCTCTGCTGCCTTCAATACTGTTGACCACTCACTATTGCTAGATTTACTTCATTCCCTTGGCTTCCATGGCTCCATCCTCGACTGGTTCTCCTCCTACCTCTCTGACCGCTCCTTCAATGTGTCTCTTGCCAACTCCACCTCCCTTCCACTCTTGGTTGGTGTTCCCCAAGGCTCTGTCCTTGGCTCTCTCCTCTTTCTATCTACACCCTGCCCCTAGGCAAACTCATTGCCTCCCATGGCTTTCAAATAGACCTCTACGCTGATGACACTCAACTCTATCTCTCTACTCCCTCTCTCTCTCCATCTATTCAAGCTCGCCTCACCAGCTGTCTCTCTGACATCTCTAGCTGGATGTGTCAATGTCAACTCAAACTCAACATGGCTAAAAATGAACTTGTCTCCCCCCCCATCCTTCCTCTCCCTCTTTTCTGTCAATTCTCATGGATGGGGTCACCATCCCTCCCGTCCTGCAAGCCCATAGCTTAGGCTTCATCTTTGACTCACCCCTTTCTTTTAAACCCTACATTGACTCTGTTGCCAAATTCTGTCACTTCTCCCTCCATAACATTGCTAAGATTCACCCTTTTTGTCTCTGTCTCCTCTGCCAAAACCCTTGTTCATGCCCTGGTCATCTCTCGCCTTGATTACTGTAACCTCCTTTTCACTGGCCTCCCCTGCTCTCACCTTTCTCCCCTTATCTCTGTCCCAAACTCTGCTGCCAGGGTCATCCACCTCGCCCATTGCTTTGACCACGTGCAGCCCCTCCTCTCCTCTCTTCACTGGCTCCCCCTTCCTGAATGAATCTGGCACAAACTCCTAGTCTTCACCTATAAAGCTCTTCACAACCTTGCTCCCCGCTACCTCTCTGCGCTAATTTCACTCCGTACTCCAGTCCGTGAACTCCGCTCCTCCTCTGTCCCCTCTCTCACCCTCCCATGCCTCCCCTGCTCCCCTAACCGCCTTCGTCCAATCTCCCTAGCTGCCCCCCATGCCTGGAACTCCCTCCCTGCCCACATCTGCCTCGCCCCCTCCCTTCGTACCTTCAAATCCCTCCTCAAGACCCACCTCTTCTGATCTGCCCTACCTGACTCCTCACTCCCCTCACTTGTCCAGGGCGGGAAATTGGTTTTACTGGCCCTCCGGCTTTTTCGAGCAAAAACGGTAAGCCAAATGTTGTACGCTCTGCCGGTCTGGGGACTTGCTTATTTGGATAAACTGGAGTGTATTCAGAACAGGTTTCTCAGAATGATCCTGGGTGTACCCAGGGGTACCCCCCAAGTGCTGCTGAGGTATGAATTCCTTGTGGCATCCTTGAGAGTGCATGCCATCCAGGTGGTGGATCTACTGGAGTAAGCTGGTTCTTTTTCCCTCCCATAATGCCACGCTCCTTGACTTGGCCCTCAATTCAGGGTTGGGGGACAAATGGGTGAAGGCGGCTGAGCAAGAGGTGTATAAATTGGGCTTTTCACCCCTGTGCCTGAAGCCGCTTGGCTTTAGAGCAACCAGAAGCCTCATTAAAAGCAGAGTCGCAGACCAAATGTTACAGACGGAGAGAGTGTTACTTAGGGAACAGAAGGTTGTCCCTGACTTCATCCCGTTTAACCCATTGGAGATGAGGCGGAGCTACCAGTTCGAATGGCAAGATTTTGGCAGAAGGACAGCCTATGCCAAAATGAGGTGTAATGGTTTTCCCTCAGCCCTTCTGGAAGGCCGGTATAGGGGGGCGCCGTACGAGCAATGGCTTTGTACACTCTGTGTCCAGAGAGTGGTAGATATGGTTATGGATATTCGATTATTTGACCAAAATCCTGAAATGATAGGATTAAAATAACTGGGAAAACTGGAAAAGGTACTCCTCCTCCCCCAAAAAATAAACAAATGAAGAGGAAATTGATAGTATTTTCATCTACTTTATGGGACATATTTTGAAAAATAAGTAAGATCATTGCATACGATCTTCACTATGGATATCCATTTCTGTTCCCTTAATCACTATTTCCATATTACAGTCAGCTAATTGATTCCTATTAAACTCCCTAATGGGACACCCTCCCATAGGTTCAACGTGACCTTTCCTGAGTTGGCTAACTTTTATTCCGAGTTGAATTAAAACAGTGCAGTCGTATTTTATCTGTGATGATTGATAAGACCTTTTCACCCAAGGAAAAGACGTTTGGAAGTTAGAGATTAGTTTGTACATGTCTGTTAGGAGCTCAGCAAGGGGGATTCGGCAAAGGGAACCATAGGTGCAGCCCATAAATCAAGGCAGAGAAACAAGAATGGAGCTTGGCACTGATGGAATTTCCATTGATTTATCTGAGCAGACCAATAAGAAAAATAACGTCATCTGTCTCGGGAGTTTCCCCACCACATGCTGATTTATGGTGGCCATCCATCTTTCTTCATAATTAGCGGCTGCTGATGGTATTGTTCCTCCCTGCCCAGCTTCATTACCGTTAGCACTTAGATTTTTTTCTGGCTGTGAAGCTATTGCTACACTCTGAATTGGGAATTGACATTACGAGGAACTGTACTTGCTGTGATAGACCCTAACTAGAGCTGACTGGGTCTCTAATTTAGCACCAGCTGGTAGTACCCACATTTTCATAACGGTGGGGACTGGCATGGGTGTGTTGGACTGCTCTTGGGGGGGAAGGGGTTGTTCATTACTGTCAGGGAGGTCCGAGTGGGTAGTGATGGGAGACTGCTTATTGCTCCCCCCCCCCCCGTCGGGACCTCCCCTGTGTTGTCCTACTGGGTTCTATCTTGTCTCCTCTTTTGTTGATTGTGTATCTGAGGCTGCTGGCTGTGGTCATTCAGAAGTTTTGAGTGAAGTGTCATCAGTATGCTCATGAGACCCAGCTCTACCTCCCCCCCCCCCCCCCC
>QEPC01004060.1:187003-203390 GCA_003113815.1 Sphenodon punctatus
CTTGAATGTTTGTTTGTCTTCTCCCCTGTCTCTCCCACTGTCCCCTCTCCCTGTCTCCCCCTCCTTGTCTTTTAGATTGTAAGCCACAGGCAGGGACCGCGTCTATTATATGTTTCTGTACAGCACCAGGTTACACGACTGGCACTATATAAATGTTTATAATAATAATAATAATAAATTACTGGAAGGGAAATTTTGGTTAGATATCATAAAACATTTCCCGACAGTGTGGCCAATCCCAAGCCCTGTGTGTGGTATACGCTGCACATGCACATCCAAAAACCGCACCCCCCACCCCCAGTTATGGGGATATTTATTTTGTGGTGTGTGCCAGTCACATTGATCGGTGTAGGAGCCATGCATGCAGCATGCGTTGTGATGAGGGGCGGATCACAGTCTGTAAGAGCTCTGCAGCAATGGAACAAGTTGCCTAAGAAGTTTGTAGACTCTTCATCAATGGAGGATTTCAAAAAGAGTCTGGGCAGCCATCTGTAAGGGATGTTGTAGCTGTCATCCTGAAAGCAAGCAGGGGGTCGGACTAGGCAACTCTTGAGGTCCCTTCCATCTTGATGCTTCTATGATTCATTTCCAGAAACACATATTGGCCATATTGTGCAGATGACAACAAGGACTGAACTAGACCAGTTGTTGCCATTTTTAGAGGAAAGCTAGACCAGCCTGTTGTTTTAGGTGTGAACCAAGTGTTGTTCTTAGACTGGATTAAAAGGAGTTAGCCCATATCAAGGAGGAGTTGGACCAGATCAAGATGCAAAAGCACCCTCAAAATTCTAAGGCCGGCGCTGGTGAGAAAACTCTCATAGAGATGAGGAAGGGCCCTGTGGGGGGTTGTTTCACACTGCGTTCCAGTCAGGAAGGGTTGCAAGGGTGAGCTGGTTAAGGATTGCAAAGTGCTTTGAAAGTGGCAATTTATAAACAAAAATATAATAATAAATTCACATGTGAAGCCCCACTTATTTGACTGCTTGCTACCTGGTGTGTTGCCAAATTACTGTCTGAAAAGAATGTAACATCTGCAAAGGCTTCGCATCATCATCACTGCTGTATCCTAGTTTCTTCCTTAGGAAGTTTGTCTCTCTCCTCCTTTTGATCTATTAGTAATGACTCCAAACATGTCATGTGCAATATTATTGGATACACGGAAGGCGTTTATTATGGTGGAAAATATTATTTATTCACATACAAAATGTGGAGAGGAAAATAAAATGATGGCAACATCCAGGGGGATCTGAATGATGAAGGAATGTTGCAGGCAATTGTGAAACACCACATTGACAAGTAACTTGACTGCACATGTACCATGACACAATGAAGCCTGGGGAGGCAGAAGCACATGACCGGGAATGACAAATACTCTGGCCTAGCGGGTCATCCGTTCCTGAGCTCCTGGGTTCAGCTGAACTGGGTACTTAATTTGGTGCCGCATTGTAGAGTGCCATTTCAGGGATCTGAGTTGGGACCCAAATACCATTCAAGTACCCAAACCCCCCCACATTGAATCCTTCCAGTTTTCAAGTACCTGAAATTACCCTCAAAATACCAGAAAGATTTCTGAAATCCAGTACTGGAAGTTGACAAATTGGGATGAAAATGGTATTTTGGTATTTCAGGCACTCAAACAGGAACTGTTTTTGGGCACTCAAACAAATCTGAAATTTTCAAGTCGGACTGGGTACCACAAATTTGATGGGTATACTCATTTTTGTGGGTACCCATTTCAGTTTTATCCTGTGGTTTCTCCCCTTTGAGATGGGAAGAAGAGGTTTCAATGGGCTGTAAATAAGGTGATGAATGAAGTATGAGAATATGGGGAGATGAAATGTCACTCCAAAGTGTTGTGACTGAATGATCCGTACTGAGAAATGATTAGAAAAGAAATGTGTACATCCACATAAATGGGTAATCCCATTGAAATTGCAGCACTTGACCTGACCCGATAATATTGTCTACTGAGCAGTAACCGATTAATGCTTGATGGTTTACCCAATGTACCAATTTACCAGTTTTCATACTGTTTTTCCAACTTCTGGTAATGGGTATTTTCAGACATTATGGCTGAGAAGCCGTCATGCCCTGGGGTAAGCCCCCTCACCCTGGGTATGGGTATGTCCAGCTGCTGAACAAACATTCCAGTGGCTGGGGCTGAGGAAGGGGTGGGGAGATGGCGGAAGACGTCCAGATGTGGGTCCATATGGCCCTGCCCCTGTGCTCGTCAGTGCAGCCCTGCCTCTTCCCTGATGGACGGGTGCGGCAGCCTATGAGGCCTCTGCGCCCCTCCTGGAACTGCTCCCACCACGAGCTGAGGTTAGGTGGAGCAGGCCATGAGATGTAATGGTTGACTCCATCACAGTCTGGGGGTGCCTACCCTGGACCGTGGCAGGGCTTAACACGGGATGTGTGCTGGCCAGGAGCCCAGCACACATCCTGTGTTAGCCCTGCCAAGGTCCAGGGTAACTTCTGCTCCTACCCATAGTGAACATCTGGCAGGGAAGGAACAGACTTGTTACCCCTGCCCGTGGCTACGCTGGGGTAAGCATGGCCAAGGGAAGGGGTATCACGTCTGAAAATACCCAGTGACTTTCCATCTTCCAGTACTGATATTCGGATGTACAGTACCGTTTTGTTGACTTTCCATTCCGATTACTGTACTGATTTCCCAACTGGTGTTTGGTAACTCAGAAATTATGTTTTGAAGTAATCAGGTACCCGTTCAGCCTCAATATGGCACTCAAAATTGTGGGTATTAGTTACAGGTAGCTAATGACCTAATCTTTTCATCTCTAGTCCTGATCCATGGATCTTTGAAGTGGAAAGATGCTCATCAACTCTATCAGGCTTTGGGTATCACCTGTTTAGAGCTGAAAAATGGTACCCAGTAAAATGGACAATCATGTTGAATTTATCATACCCAAACCACCTCTCTCACCTGGTACCAGAGAGGATGTAGAATGGCAGTGACAAAGTGGTGGCAATCTGAAGGCCTCATGTGGTGGTTTTGGACCCCTTGGGGCCTTGGGCAGCCTGCTGGATGCATGTGCAGGGCAACCAGGCACATGCCTTAGCCCAGCACATGTGTGCGTGCACCAAGGAGACTTTGCACACACCATCCAGCTGGCTGAGGCCCCTCAGTGCATCTGGCCCCCAGATTGCCATTGCCACCACCTCACCCTCCAGCCGGGAAAAGGGGCATGTTTACTATCAGTAGGGACACATTTAAGCATGCAGATACCCTGTGGGGTACTCACATGCCTGGTTAGATACCTCCGGGTATCAAGCTCACTATAGGCAGGGAACCGTGTTGATTGTAATTTGCAGTGATTTTTGCAGAATCGGCCAATCCTCGCAGTGCCAGGCTGAAATTGCAGTGAAACTGCAGTGGGAGTTGTCTTCAGGATCTTTAATTCCTGGTTCAGGCATAAACTTGTCACCTGACCACAAATTAAAACTGCTGCTGCAGCTGCCGTCTGTCCGGGAGGTGTGACCACGACCCTGAGGGCGAATAGGCCCCTGGGAGATGAATTTTGGGTGGGGAGGTGGTCTTAGGGCCCTGTGTTTTGCTGAGGGAGGTCTGGGACTTTAATTGACATGAGGTGGGAGTTCTGGAATGCTGAAATTCCAGAGGAATTGAGTGGTGTTTGATTAACAAAGTTGTGATTCTGTGTCAAACATCTTGAAAAAGCATGCCGGTAAGCAAATTTGCATGTACAAACTGTTGCATAAATATGCAAATCAAGTGAATTATGCAAATGTTAATGCTCACGGTGAATTTGCAGAATTTGGCTTCACTGGTTGCAGAATTGAAGGTTTTTTGGTGCAGTGAACTTGGGTTCCTGACCCTAGGTTTCATTTCTATTTTTTATGAACTCTTCGGAGTCAGGTATAGATTCTATTTTCCATGCTTGGAAAGGTTGTTATTAGAGGAGGGGTTTGGGCCAAAATGTTGGGAGGGAGTGCCCTATAGGACTGAGATGAGAGGAAGAGTTCCCTTTCTGAAGAGAAATACTGACCTTTCAGGAGTGCTTGCGAGTGTCCATTGGTACTATGTCAGATTCCATGTTTCTGCCATTTCCCCCATCATTTTCATCACTTTCTGGGACTTTTAATCACTTTCCGGGACCTTTACAACAGTTTTACGGCAGTTTTACAGAGCTTTTATGGCAATTTCCAGCACTTCCCTGGTTGCCATGCTTGCAAATAGAACCAGTGCCAGTTTTTGTGGCACTGTTGGGCTGGTCACAACTCTAGGAACCCTGAGGACAAACGTTCAATGCTGGGGTCTGACAGTCCCACTGAAATGAATGGAACTCATGCAAGGACAAAGTTGAAGTTGTGGTGGCTATAGAGTTTGAAGACCGCACAGACTGCGCGGTGGCTAAAAGAGCAACAAAATAGGCTAAGGCTACCAGTCAGTGATACTTTGATTTAGGTCTTAAGTGTCATATACGTTGGATCCAGTTGGGTGGTCTGCTTTAATTTTATTTATTTATTTATTTATGTTTATTTTTAAAAAATGTTTACCCCACCCATTCTGCCACGGGCAGCTTTGGGTGGCTTACAATCAACGATACAACCAAAACTTAAAACACTCAAAACAGGGAGGATTAAAATATCCCTAACCACCCACCGCCTTAACACACACACCCCATCCTCCCCATCAAAAGCCAGGCGGAACCGATGCATTTTATAGCAGTGTCAAAAAGAGGGTTGATCCGGGGCCAAATGGGTCTCCAATGGCAGGGAGTTCCACAGCCATGGAGCAGCCACCTAGAAGGCGCTCCCCATCATGGCCCCCCAGCAGACTCAGGGGAACTCGAGGAGAGCACCCCTGGATGACCGCAGGGACCGATCCAGGACTCAGGGGGTGAGGCGGTCCTGCAAGTAGGTCGGGCCAAGGCCATTTAGGGCTTTATAGGCAAGCACCAACACCTTGAATTGGGCCCGGAAGACTATAGGCAGTCAGTGCAGAGACCAAAGAACCAGTGTAATATGTTCCCGGCAGCCCAATCCCACCAGGAGAGGGGCTGCCACGTTCTGCACCAGCTGCACCATCACCGTCACCATGGGTAGTCCCACATAGAGCACATTATATTAGCCTAGCCGAGAGGCGATGAAAGCATGGATGACGGTGGCCAGGTCAGAGTCTGAGACATACAGCTGAAGCAAGTCAACGCATCAGATGTAGTTGATGAAAGGCACTCCTTGCCACAGACTCCACCTGAGCATCCAAGCAGAGCTGCAAATCAAGGAGCACCCCCAGACTCCGTATCTGGGAAACCAGCGAAGGGCAGACCCCATCAATAATGGGGGCCATCACCCACCAGCATCACCTACGTCTTATTGGTATTCAGCTTTAGTCGATTCGCCCTCATCCAATCCCCCACAGCTGCCAGACACCTGGTAAGCACCGAGATGGCTGGGTCTGCATCCAATGAAAAAGAGAGGTAAAGCTGTGTGTCATCAGCATATTGATGACACCGCACACCAAGCCTCCTGACCACCTCGGCAAGTGGCGCCATTGACACATTGAGCAGGAGAGGGGACAAAACAGAACCCTGCGGGACTTCACACGAGAGATCTCAGTATGATGAAAAATGATCCCCGAGCACCACTCGCTGCTGAGTTCTTCCAGCCAGGAAGGAGCAGAACCAGTCAATAACCATACCGCCCAGTCCCGCAGGCGTGTCACCAACATCTCATGGTCAATGGTATCAAAAGCAGTTGACAGATATAATAGAATCAGCAGGGCTGAATGACCCTGATCCAGTTCCTGACGCAGGTCGTCGACCAATGCCACAAGCGCAGTCTCGGTGCTATAACCCAGGCGAAAGGGAAGGTTAGAGTGTGGTCGATAGCTGGCAAGGGAGTCAACATCAAGCTATGGCTTCTTGAGTAGGGGTCATACCACCGTCTCCTTAAGGCAATCCGGCACCCTGCCCTCCCTAAGGGAAGCATTGACCACCCCCGCCAGCAATGGCCCCATTGTCTCCCGGCAGGCCTTAACCAGCCAGGACGGGCAAGGGTCCAGTTCACAACAGGTTGCCCTGACAGCCCCAAGAACATCCTCCGCATCGGTAGAGGTCACCGATCGAAACTGATCCCACAAACATGGTCAAGGCGGGGCTTCCATAACCTCAAATTGCCCCACTGCAGGAAATGCGGCATCGAGAGGCCCTTTGCCAAATGAAGGTGCTAATTTGGACTTTGAACACTCAGAATGCCTGGATTGGAACTTGGTTAATGACAACAAGCCTGGTCCTTAGCTGGAGAATCAAAATTTCATTTCTTTTCTCTCGGTTGTGAAAACCCAATTAGACATTCTGCTATTATCGTTGCGCACATTTGTTATTCTAACTTCATGCTTACTTAGCCATTGGCTGACTCCCCATCCTCAGGAGCAACGAACTGGTGGGCAAAAGCATCCAGGGAACCGACAAGGGCTGCAAGATACGTTTTATGCCAATGAGATGTTTTTCATACTCTGTTGTGCCTTCCCTCATTATAGACACAGCCGCATTCTTCTCATGTGCTCGCTCTCTCGCTCTTTCTTTCCCACCCAGGGAGCATCAATAAATGAGCTTCTGCATCTCAGCGGACCTCTCTCCTCCTTTAATATCATTTAATAAATCAAAATGTATTCCTGGAGAGTGAGGGCAGAGAGTCACTTCCTGGCTGATGGACTAATGGATGCTGTTTGTCCAATGCAGAGAGAAAAATGGAAAATCTATTTTCTTTTTCTTTCTACTTGTTGGAGCATGAAGTTAATTTAGATGCTATAAGGAATAGAGACTTGAATGCCACATAAGGAATTAGCTGCCTCTCCTGGTGGCTCACTAAAATAGCACCCAAAGAGAGCTGAAATGAGTACCCACAAAAATGGGTATGTCTGTCTGTTAGAATTATGGTACCCGATTTGACTCAATAACATTGGGTACTAATCGGTAATTGATTAGTCCCAATGGCCTACCCGATGTACCAATTTACTATTCTCCCATACCAATTTACCTACATCCCATACAGATTTACTGGCCACTCGTATCGATTTACCAGTCTTCCATTGCCAAAACTGGTCAGTAAAACGAGAAATAGGTAACTTGGTAATGGGAATACCTTGTATTTTGGGTAACTGGATGTTCGACTTGATGCTTGGGTGCTGACTGGGCACCCGACGGACTACTTGAAATAAAGATGGTGCTGGATGGCTCTCCCACCTACCTCTCAAAATTTGCCATTGTAGGATCAGAGGGAGACAAAGTGTCTGGATGGGGACTAGAACCCTTGGTCTTTAAGGACAAGGGGCTTTAACATACTGCCACAACTCCATGCAAATAGAAGAAGAACAGGTCAACATGTTGGCCTTGTCCTGCTGCTCCTGGTCCTCAGTCTTTCCTCTGGATTGGTCAGGAGAAGGCCATCCCTGATTGGCTAGATCCCTATTTATCTTCCTAGCTCGTGGTTAGGGTTGTCTCATGACTTGGAGGCTGGTGGGCAGATTCACCCTCCCTACTTCATTCCCTCCACCTCCAGTCCTTTTCTTCTAACCTGGTGTGATTGGGACAATGGACTTCCTATGGAATTTCTGACTCGGGCACTTGCCCCTGGGTTGACTTTTCAGCTTCTGAGTGGGATTGGCCCTAACTACAGTTGCTCACTTTCCTTGTCTTTGTTGGTGTCCAGATAAGTATGCACCTCCCACCAGATGGCCTACTGGCTGATAGACATTGCACATGGCAAGATGGGGACTCCTTGGTGTTTCAGAGTCCTGCAACATTGGGACGCCACCCCACCAAGTTTGAAAGCCAGAGTGTTCCCCAACGCAATGTAGGGAATGGGTGCAGACTGGAAAGACACTGCTGGAGATGATCCAGTGGTAGCAGCAGCCACAACAGAACCTTACTGTAAGATTTGCCATTTTGCCCCCCTCATTGCAAGAGGATGTCCCAGGGGAATGGAGGGTTCATGTGGGACAGGGGTACTGGGTAGAGCTGCAACTGGGCACCCCTGATTAATCTGGGGTGCTCAAATTGACCTGGCCCTCTTTGGGCATCATTTATGCTCGAACAGGACCCAAGAGTCTGCTTGAACTCACCAGCTGTCCTTTGAAAGTGACAGGCCCCAGCTGGCACCACTGCCGAGCCCAGCTCCACAGCAGGATCAGCCAGGGCTTGTAAGCTTGACATGACACACACACACAGACACACACAGACACACAGAGAGAGCCAGGAGGGGGTAGGGGAAGCTCCGACTGGCCTTTGAAAGTGAGGGGCCCCAGCTGGGACCACTGCCGATCTAGGCTCTGCAGCCGTCCCAGCTGAGGCCTCTCACATTCACAGGCCACTTCTTGCCCCCTCAGCACCTCTCACCTGAGAGATGCTGGGGTGGGGGAGCAAAGGCCAACCTTTGAAAGTGACACATTCCAGCTGGGACTCTGAAGCTGTCCCAGTCGGGATCTGTCACTTTCGAAAGTGCAGCCCACCCATTCCCCCATGAGTCCTGGGGCATTCCCACGCCCCTCCTGTGTGTCTTCAGCCTTTGCCTCTCCTCCCAGCATCCTCGTTGGCTGCTAGCCAGTGTATAAAGTGTGATGTTAGCATCACATCAGGAAGCTGGCCCTGTCTTGCCTTTCTCCCCTCTAGTCTTGCTTTGTCTACCATGTGCCTTGCGCCCCTTCCTCCTCTGTGTTTCCCCACTCCAGTCTTGTTCCTAGTTTTGCCTCTTCTATAGCCCTTGACCTCAACTTGGTCCCTTGCTCTCTTGGACCACCTACCAGCCCTTATCCTGAACCCCATCAGCCCCAAGCTCCTACGTCCTGGACGCCCCTCACCCCATGATCCTGGTAGGGAGTTGGCCTAGTGCTGAGACCTAGCACTGATGAGAAGGAGTAGAGATGAAAAGAGCATCAGAATAATGGCTCATGGATTCTAGTCAACTCAAACGGTGTTCGTCAACACATTTGAGAAACTGTTTTTCTGCCATTTTGGTTTATTTTGTCTGTTTCCAGTTTTTGTTTGTTTTCCCTGGTAGCAATGAACATGAGGGATGGAAAATGAATGATAAAAATCGGAAATGGCCAAACCAAACCCAACAAACTGAAATTGCAAAAACGGGTAATTGGTCAAAGATGTTGGACAGGTAAGGTTCATTCTTCAGCTTGTTGGTTTCGTGTTCGATCATTTGGATTTCGGCGGGTAATCATTTCAGCTCCACTTGAGCTCTAAGGGGCCTGAGCATTGTGCTGTCTGGGCGTTCTCCATTTTCAAACCTGCTGTGAGGTTACGTTACGCAGTTGAACATTGCCTCCGGAATTTCTAATCTTCCTCCCAGAGGCCAGGAGTTCATAGAAGGTTTGGGACATGTTTTCCGCAGGCGTTAAATTATTAAGGTTGGAATAACATGAAAATGGAAGGAGATTGGACAGTTTTAAAGGCAGCTAGAAGTTTGAACTCTATTTTTTATTTATTACCAAGTAGGGAACAGACCGCGGCTGCCTTAATGCATTGTTCTATAAATATTGGCTAAAGAATTGCCAGGCCAGGAGGCAGATAAGTTATTACTTAGACCTCTAAAAGGCAGAAAGGAGGCAATCTTTCATTCCCGCCCATAGTATCATTGGTGCCTTGGAAGTAATTTATTCAAGGCGGAAGAGACAATTTGTACATAATTGACAGTATTTTGTGCCTTCTGTTCTCCGGGCTGGAAAACAAGAACAAATGGCAGTTAATGTTTTAGTCTTCCTTCCCCCCTGCGTTATCCCTGACTCCTGCTCTACTGAGTGACCATTACACAAATATTATTCTTTGCATGAGCTTTTAATAATGCCACTTTGTGGAAAGGGATAGGCAAACTTTTCCAGTAGAGAAAGAAACTACAGGAGGGGAATATAGTCCGGGACAGAGTGCGACTCCTGAAGCAGAGAGGTTGAAATGAGAGAAGTTCACCTACTAGAGTAGGGGTGTGCAATTTGTTTTCATTTTTTAAATTACTAAAACAAATGAAAACCATTCGTTTTAGTAATTAAAATACAAAAACAATAGGCAAAGATAATAAAAATGGACAAAATTGAAGAAAGAAGTGTCTGTTTTCATTATAAAAATAAAAAATAAAACCCCAAACCCCTTGCGCATCAGTGTCAGTGTCATTTTTTGAAAAGGCACGTACATACACAGAATGGCAGTGTCGGACATTAGCACATGTGCAGTGATTTAAAAAATATTTAAAATATTTTTATTTTCAATTTTTAAAGTATTTTTAATTTTTTTAAAAAAATTAAAAAATGGCCTCGGTGTCATTTTGGAAAAGAGCTGCATATGCTGAGCTGGTGGCCATTTTGCAGATACACAGTGATTTAAAAAATAATAATTAAAAAATAAAAATGAAAAAAACATCTCCCTGCTCGAGAGCTTTCGATTGTAAACTCCCTGCCGGAGAGCTTTAGATTGTAAGCTGTCGGGCAGGGACCGTGTTTACCTTATTCTTTGCAAAGCGCCAGGTACATCGCTGACGCTATATAAATGCTTATAATAAAATAAAATAATAATAATTAATGAAAAAATCCCAAACAAATCTTTTTGTTTATGAAAAAACGCCAAACGAAGGTTTTTTGTAAACAAAAACAAAAATGAATGATTTATCCCCGTCTTAGAGCAGGGGTGGGGAATGTAGGCTACTTATCATTAAGCGGAATGGCTGCTTGCTGATTTGAGGCCTAGTAACATAGTGCATGGCATGGGAACATAATTTCAGCTTGTCGCTTGACAAATTTTAGCAAAAATCAGGTCAAGAGAGGGCGGCTTGGGAGAAAATGGTAAAACTGGTTACGGACCAAGAAGAGTTAGAAGCTTGATAAAAGATGATGATTAGTGAGAAGTAAAGATGCTACTTTATTTAGCTGAAATTGCAATCGGATGGTCAACGTCATGAATAGTCAAGGCAACACACCCGTTCTGCGGTTCCATTATCGCTGTGATCCGTAAAATATGGTCCTTGACCGTCAAGCTATTAAGCTCACCTCCTCAGAACTCTGTCCTGAACGCACCCAACAAGCACTTGGCAGAGCCACATTTCTTTCTCTTCTTCCAGAGGGTAAGCTAACTGCCTCCCAAAGGCTGGCCATGCTTTTGAAGTGGTTTCTTAGTTTAGAGCTTCTCTAGTTTTGATATCATCTCTATTTAAATATTTAAGATTTAAGGATTTCTCTGAGATATTTCATCTTATCGTTTAGATTATAACAGGAACTAAATTAATCATTTAATGCATTACTGGACTGTATTTCGCATTTGATCTGGGTGTTGCTTTCAGTAATATACAACTATTTGAATTGTCTGTATCTCCAATATCACTCTTTTAGTAAAGACTCCTTTCCAATTCTTGGATCCAATTTCTGCCCCCCCAAAGCACTGAAAAATTGAGTTTAGGGGCAGCTTGGGGAATGAACACACATTCCCACGGCCTGACCCATCCGGGGAGGGGGCGGGGAGTGACACGCTGCCAGCTGGCTCCACCCCTGCACTGCAGCCACTACCTCACCCCCCGCCATGGTGGACTTGCCAATAACAGGCAACCATGACTGGCTGTCATGGCAACCCCCCCCTGCCAGGCTGGGTGGGTGCGAAAACAGATGTGCCTGGCCGGTTCGGCCTGTTCTTGCCCACCTGGCTGGTTCCTGGGTCCAGCCTGGCAGCCTACCCCACTGGGGTCTGAACCGGACTCACGTCTGGTGGGCCCGGAACAGACGTGCGGGTTCGGCGCTGCCCCAGGAGGTCCAGGGTGGGTCAGAGTGGGCTAAACTGGGCCCCCATCACATGTTTTAACACCCATAAACACAAGGATATGATACAGATCCATTTTGGACCATTGTCTTCCTGATTGCACCCCTGCGCCCAACTTCTATGTAGCCCGCAGAGGTTTTGCTAATTCCCAAAGTGCCCAGTGTTTCCCACCTCTGTTTTAGGGTATGCTCTCACATACTTCTGACCATACATACCCAGGGCCCTTCCCTATATATGCAACATGCCTGAGGAAGGTCCTTGTGTGGCCTGAAAACTTACATTTTTTATGAACAGAAATTGGTCCAATAAAAGAGATCATCTGACCAACTGTGTCTCAGTCTCTTACATTTGGAACCAATCCAGAAACCATACTCTTTCCGGATATGGAACTTAGAGCCATCGTCAATGAGGACAGCTTAAATTTTACCTCTCTTCAAAGTCTTTATCCTCCTCAGCTTAGTGATGGATCCCCAGACAGGATGGAGTGTCTGTGGGGACTATGGGCTAGCAAGGGGGAAACAGGACTGAAGAAGGGGGCACATGACACAAGGACACAAACCCCACTCACAGACGCACACTATTAGGGTTAAAGGAGCCCTCAGTAGGGTGTATCGCTGTGTGGTCAAGTGAATGCTACAAGGCACCTGACCTAGCCACCATTCATCAGTGGGCCTACCGGAGAGGTCACGCCCTGGATTATAGTGATCCTCCACACACACAGGGCCCAGGAGGGGAAACAAGTGAGGAGGGGGTAGGAACCCCAGGCCTTGGGAACCCCAGAGGGGAGCGAGGAGGGATTAGGGCAACCACACAGAGGAAGGCAAGGAATGTCAACAATAAGGAAGACAGAAGCGCACACCACTCGCACACAATCACTCACCGCACACAGCACTCTTCACACAGGAACAGGGAAGGGAGTCTAGTAAACCACAGTTTATCCAAATACCAACGTACGGGCCAGATCACAGGAACCCAGAAGCTCTGATCACCAGCAAAGGAGAGAGCCTAATGGCCCCTCCTTTTATGTGCCTTGCTTCAGACCCAGCCCTCGCTTCAGCTGCAGGTGCTCAGAGTGCCGCAGCTGCCTCTTCATCAGGTAATCGTTGGCCCAGCAGACTGCAAGCAGGGGAAGCCTCTACAGCCACAGGTACTAGGGATGTGGGGAGCACGACCTCCTGGGCACCCCAAGCCACCCCCTACCCCCTCCTCCATGGTCCCTGTGGACCCCGGCCCCTCCATACCCTGACAGTGTCTCGGGGTTAAATACAGATCAGCATCTCCCATGATGGAGGTAATGGTTCCTGCTTTTGTGCTTGAGAGAGGAAACCCTTTTCCTTATATTTCTTTGAACGAATGTGTCTGATGAAGCTGACAGAACCTTGATAGTTTCCCCCCGGGTGCACCTGCCATTACGATGGATGCCACCAACTCCCTTGACATTAAAAAAATAAAAATAAAAAATGAAAGCCAACTCCATGTGCCATGTTCATGGACGACTGACATTTTACAATTAGGTTGCCAAGGAATTAATCTCCACTGACCCTGATTTAAAATCCTTACTGGCAGGGAGGGCTGTGGCCAATATCTACACGCTGCCACTCTTCTATCCCCAGGACTCATCGTGATAGGTCTGGGGCCATCATTCCTCGCACAGAGAGCCAATTTACAACTGCATCAAGAAGCTGACACTCTATTGGGTCGTCATTCCACTGCTTCCGGCTATAGTGGATAGGCAGGTCTATGTATATGCGGGCCGCATGTTGTGCAGACTTGTGTTATATAAACAATTTTCTGGGATATATTGGTCAGGGTCCCCTTCTTCCATAAAACTAAGCCACCCTGTAGTGTTTAAGGCAACAACCTGCTCTGATGGCATCGACCTCCTCGCTAGACTAAGAAGCAACACTCTCCCCTTTGAGAGTGACANGTCAGGGTCCTGGGGCCTACGTTACTGGCAGGGAGGGCTGTGGCCAATATCTACACGCTGCCACTCTTCTATCCCCAGGACTCATCGTGATAGGTCTGGGGCCATCATTCCTCGCACAGAGAGCCAATTTACAACTGCATCAAGAAGCTGACACTCTATTGGGTCGTCATTCCACTGCTTCCGGCTATAGTGGATAGGCAGGTCTATGTATATGCGGGCCGCATGTTGTGCAGACTTGTGTTATATAAACAATTTTCTGGGATATATTGGTCAGGGTCCCCTTCTTCCATAAAACTAAGCCACCCTGTAGTGTTTAAGGCAACAACCTGCTCTGATGGCATCGACCTCCTCGCTAGACTAAGAAGCAACACTCTCCCCTTTGAGAGTGACAGTTCCACCCTAACCCTTTCTAGGGATATGAGACAAGTCCATGTGGGGATGGGACGCTGGGTGACACAGCGTGAATGATGGGAGCCAGCACGAAAAACCTTTTCCACAAGGTAGTAGCAACCTGCTGCTCTTAACCATTGGCCAAGCAACTGCCCACCCCCATGGCATGCCTGTCCTGATGGCATCGAGCTCCTGTCTAGGCTAAGGGGAGAGAGAGAGAAAGAAAGTCTCCCCACTTCTAAAAGGAGAGACAGACACGCTCCCACCCATGCTGTCACCTGAAGTACATGGACAGAGAGAGAGAGAGAGGCTGCCCACTGCTAGACAAAAGGGGAGAGGTGCATCCAGCTCAAGTTGCCACCTTTCAGAACCAGCGAGAGCCCTCATCTGTGCTCATGCTCAATGCCCTTGGCCACATCCAGCATCAAACCTACCAGAATGAGATGGAAATAAACACACAACATATTATATGTGCCTGCCTGTGTGCCTCCTCATACCTGCTACCACCTATCGCGTGATTGATCAATGACTGAATGAAGTGTGCCCAACCAAGCACTGATTCTGGAGACATCATTCAACTCCCATAGGCTGTCATTCCACTGTACCTGAAGCAGTCATGCCAGTCCCAGGAACCATCATCGAGATTCTCGGACCATAATTCCAGTCATGGGGGGCTGTCATTCCATTCCACTGCATCCAGAAGCAGTCACTCCAGTTTCAAGATCCATCATCTGGGTGCTGCCGCTGCTCGTGCCTGACTTGCCAATGGTCACTGACCACCACTGCCCGCACACTAGCCTGCCGCCCCACCAGTCTACTCCTCCGCACCCACTCACAGATGCCCGCTGAAGCTGCTGAAAGAGCCCCTCGACCACCAGCACCCAATGCCAGATGCCTGCTGCCAAAGAGCCTCTCTCTCTTTCTCTCTGGCACCTCCTCACAGACACAAGCCCTGCCCTTCCTGGGGGGCTCTCTGTAAGTTGAGACCCTTCTGCTTGCACATCTTGGGGTCAATGTACCTTACCTACACTACGTGTGGTGCCAGGTGCTTCTGGTAGGGATCGACAAGCTGTATGAGATTATGTGCCTCCCTACCTGTGTTCGTTCTTGTACCTGCTGCTACCACCTATCGCTTGATTGAATGAAGTGTGCCCAACCATGCACTAATTCTAGGGACATATATCATTAAACTCACATAGGCTGTCATTCCACTATCCCTGAATCAGTCATGTCCGCCCATCCCATGAACCATCAACGAGATTCTGGGACCATCATTCCAGTCACTGGGGGATGCATTCCATTCCACTGGATCCAGAAACCTGGTTTCGCACGCCAGCCTGCCCCCCACCAACAGCCTACTCCTCTGCACCCACCCGCGGATGCCTGCTGAAGCTGCTGGATATAAAAGCCCCTCCAACCACGAGCTCCCGCCGCCTGCTGTCCGGCCCGCTGCGAAGGAGCCTGTCTCTCTTTCACACCCACCCACACAGACACAAGCCCTGCACCTCCTGGGGGGCTGTCTGCAAGTTGAGACCCTGCTGCTGGCACAGCACATCTTTGGGTTAATAACTGCGCTACATGGGGTGGCAGGTGCTGCTGGTAGGGTTCGACAAGCTGTATGCGATTCTGCCACCTGCCAGCCAGAACTTAAACACAGAGGGATAAAAGATTGGACAGGTCAGCTTGTAACAACAACAAATATAACTTTAATTAATAAAACAACAACAACAACAACAAATTTATAAAACCAAAACCAAACATTTTTAAATAGAAAGGAAACTTATGCACTAACAAACTAATTAGTCTTTGGGCCTGCCTCCCGAAACTTGGGGGAAAGGTATAAGTGGTGCAGGGGACCTAGGGGCAGGGGCCGCACCTGCTGGCATTTCATAGCCGTGATCCACGGTGTATTCTATGGCCCCTGCCATGGCCATCCACCAGTTGAAGACCGACTGGGGGAAGAGCTCCAGGTCGGCCCTCTCAGTGGAGACGTACTTAGAGACGTACTCCGAGTACGCCTCCACCTTCTTCTCCCTCAACTTGACCGGCTGGAACTGTTCCACCAGTTGGTTTTCAATTATCTGGAGGCTGGCAACAAAGTCCTGGCTGGTCCCTTGCACCTGGCCACGAAAGGCCCTTGTCGTCACAGACGACTCCTGCTCCTGGGGGGGCTCCACATCTGAGCTGGGGGGGGGAAGAAAGACTTCGCACGTGGTGCCGCTTCTGGCTTGCCTTCCCCCCTTCTTCTGCTGCTCCACAGCCACGCCTCCACACTCCTGCGCCCGAG
>QEPC01004060.1:215027-236300 GCA_003113815.1 Sphenodon punctatus
GGCAGCAAAACCCGAGAGTTATGGTGATGGAGGGGGCTAGGAGTAGAGTACCCGTCCCCCTACTGGACCCATTACGCCACAAGCTCTGACCTGGCCACCCTCATCCATGCATTCATCAACTCAAGGCTGGATTACTGCTCTACGTGGGGCTGCCCTTGGTGATGACTCAGAGGCTGGTGGTGGTGCAGAATGCGGCAGACCATCTCCTGATGAGGATGGGCTGTAGGGAGCACATTACACCAGTGTTCCGGGCTCTGCACTGGCTGCCTGTAGCATTCTGAGCCCAAATTAAGGTGCTGGTTTTGACCTTTAAAGCCATACATGGTCTGGACCCCTCTATCTGAGAGACTACCTCACTCCCCGGGCCGTGGGGCGACCTCTGCATCTACCGGGGGTTCCTTCCTAGAGGTCCTCCGGGTGAACCGAGGGCCATGATGGAGAGGGTGTTCTTGGTGGCTGCACCACAGCTGTGGAACTCCCTCCCAGAGGAAGCTCATCTGGCTCCCAGTCTGTTGGCCTTTCGTCAGGCCTGTAGTCAAGTCAAATTTTATTCCACGTAGTCAGAGGCCATTGCGTAAAATGTACATAAACAATACATACAAACAACCCCCGGAAAAAAAATTTAATACAAAAGCTTCTACACTAGGGCAAATATTGAATTAAAATTCCCAAACAAATTGGCCAGTCAAAATAGTTCACAAGGTACAGAACCCATACCTGACGAGCCCCCTGTTAATGGTAATAAAATACCAACAGTAGGTAATCAAATATACTTTAGGTTTGATGCCATACAGGGACGGCCAGTTCATTTAAATATAGAGTAGAATAAATATATTCAGCTTAACACACGACCAATCTCATCCTGCCAACAATAGCACATAAATAATAAGCATAATAATCCATACATAATGAACCCTCCTGCGCACTGATGATAATAAGGGGTATAATTAGGTATATAATCCCAACTAAGGAACATATATCCCTTTTTACGAATCACTGCAAGATTCTTCATCTGGCGGCATTCCATACTCCAAAAACCTCCTCCGTACATAAAACATCCTGGAGAGAAGTTCTGCAATAAGCTTTTTGTTTTAAATCAGGATTATGCAGGAGCCAATCCAAAATTGCTCCATCAGACCTCCCTGGAAACTGTGGGTATTTTCAGATGTTACGAGATCACAGTCAACCACAGTCAATTCCCTGTGGTGGCTGTGACCACGTAACGTCTGATGGGGGGAACACCCCAGATGTTCACCACGGTCAATCGCGGTGGGGAATCACATTCACCACGTGATCGGCCGAACCAGCGGGGCCGGCGGTGATCGCGTGGTGAAGGCGATTCCCCGCCGCGATGAACCGAGCCATCATGTCTGGATGGTGACCACGGCCCGGAATCCCCACAGGGATTCCGGCCCATGGTCAATTCGGGCGGGTGCTACGGCTGCATTGGCCACGGCGTCTGCCCGTCTCCCCGCAGGGCGGGCGGCAGGGGAGCGTGGGGGGGGGGCTGGACCGTGCGGCTGCACATTGTGCCGTGTGGCCCCGCCCCCTCCCCGATTCCCCTCGGGAGCTTCCGGCATGTCTGTTGGGCCGTGACGCGGTGGCCCCGGGGGGGGATCAACGGATTGGTTTCGTGACGGGGTCAATTGGCCCCGTCACATCTGAAAATACCCTGTACCAGGTATGGAGCCAAGAGTTCCTCCCTCAAGTCATCATAAAGGTGGCAGTGCAGAATCATGTGTTCTAGGGTCTCCACTGTCGTTCCACAAAGGGAAGCCTCAAGAAACGGCCGTCCAAAACCTTGGATGGAAACACATTAACTCTTGCCCGGTAAATCAACCGCTTGGCATTTGCAGAAATCGATGCAGTGAGGTATGGAACCATATTTCTGGGCAGAGGGGCCCACTGAACATAGTTTCTCACATGAGGGGACTCCCTTATCCTAGTAATCTCCGTTTGCCTGTCTATATCCACTGCTCTCTGCAGAACCTCCTTCATAAGCGCTGTAGAGAGCTTATGCACCAGGTACTCCAAAGAGAGCCCCATTACTTGAAGGCCAGCCTCCACCTTACTACGCCATGGGCTGATGTAAGCATCCCTACTGAGTCCCTTTAGGATCTCAGACCCTTGGCCTATAAATAATTTACACCACAGTTTGAGTGCCGCCTCAAATGCCATCTGCTGCCAGTCCCTTTGGCCCAACTCAAGCCTTGCTGCAGCATATGGGGTTCCCTTGGGATTTCCCAGTAATCCCAACAGAAATTTGGCCTGCATAGAATTCAGGTCCTGCATCATACAGGACTTGTGAGCTAATTTCACTATTATAAACTTGCAAGGCGGGGATGAGAGCATGTCTGCCTGGTTGGGCAAAAAGATTGAAAATGGCACGGGCGTCGGGCAGGCCCTTTAGCTGCAGTCAGGCTATTAAGGATATGGTCCTTCCATGTGAGTGACCTATGGAACAAAATCCCCAGGTATTTGAATGTTATAACCTGTTGGATCTCCTGTACACCTACAGCCCAACTATACATTTTCCTTCTATTTGAGAAAACAACGATTTTTGATTTCTGGTAATTGAGAGTTAATTTACTGATTTCACAAAATTCAACAAAACTTTTTAATTTGCCTAATAATGCCGATGCGGGTCTGCGACAGCGGTACTACGTCATCAGCATAACAAAGGCACCCTATTGATCTATTCACAAGTTTTGGAGGAAAGCAATTTGGAGTAGCCATTTTAGGAATAACTGAGTTTAAGTAAAAATTTAAAAGAATTGGAGCAAGGATTCAGCCTTCTCTGACTCCAGAGCAGGTACAAATTGGTGAGGTCACATGGCCCTGTAAATCTATCCTCACCCTCAACGTGGGATTTGAGTACAGAACACAGATCAAGAACAGCAACCTTTGGTCGACAGAGGAACCCTGCAGCCTAGCCCACAGGGTCTCCCTGTCGACCGAATCAAAGGCAGCCTTAAAATCCAAAAGGGCTGCGTATACGGATTCATTTCGTGCTCTATACTTTGCAATCAAGTGGTATAATATAAAGCATTGCTCTATGGTGGAACGTCCCCGTTGGAAACCCACCTGCTCTGGAGCAAGAATCTTCTCTTGCTGCACCCAGTCTGTAAACTTATATAAGAGATGTTTTGCATAAATTTTCCAGGTGACTGACAGAAGACTGATGGGCCTGTAATTAACTGGATCCTCCTTTTGAGCCCTTTTTAAAGATGGGAACCACTAAGGCTGAGGTCCGGATAGATGGAATCCTACCGCTGTTATCTATATCTGTAAAGAGCTTTGCAAGTATGGGCAACCACCCATCTTTATGCTGTTTAATAAAGTTAATATGAATCAAATCGGGACCAGGTGCCTTGTGACTTTTAAATGAATCTATCAGAGCATCAACCTCCTACTCCAAGACAGGAGGCCAGAGAGGCACTGCCTTGAGTTCATCCCAGTTTGGGAACTCCCCCCTCCTGGGAGCCTTCCCCAGTCCGATAGAGAACAGAAAAATGTCTCACCCAGCCCTCCGGTGCAATTGGGAAATTTTGCAATCTAGGGCGGCCAGGATTGATCGTATAGTTTACTAATCTCCAGAATTCTTTAACATCCTTTGAGTCTGAGGCCCGAAGGAGATCCAGCCACTTAGATTCCCAATACTGCCTTTTCTTATTCTTAACCAACTGTCTATAGTCCCTTTTCAGTCTAATGTACTCTGGTGGCATTTTAGAGACTAAGCCTTGCCTGTATTTACTATAGAGAAGCTTCAAGTTAGTTCTAAGGGACTGACAGTCCTTATCAAACCAAATCTTATGCCTCCCAATATGAGAGGCCTTAATAGTATTCACCGATGCCTGAGAGCATTGGCCCAGACTAAGAGTCAATTGACTAAAGGTGTCCACCATATTTCCTGAATTATTGGATTGAACCAACAGATCCCTAAGACTGATAATATCCGGCTGCTGGGTCGAAGACGCCACCTAGAAGCCATAGCACTATTCCAGGGAGGTGCTTTACAAATTGCAGAATGCTCTAGTGAAGGAGATGAAGTAATACCAGGAGCTGCACCATATTGGTCACAAGCTAGCATGAGATTAAGTGGAAGATTATCTCCCAACAACTCCATACCAATACAAAAAACAATAATATACGGGAGAACTGGGGAGGAAACCATAATAAAATCAATTGTACTAGAGCTCTTAGGCCCCACATGAGTAAATTTCCCCTGACAGTCCCCAAAGCCGGCCACATTAAGAAAATGGAGATTATGGGCAACGGCTAATTTTGCCAACCTAATCCCTGAGGCGTTAATTTGGAAATCTTTAGAGACCCTTGTCTTAAGGACCTCTGTAGGCAGCAAGGAAAACATATCACAAAAAGGGCCAAGGGCTAAGTCATCCACTCCAATCCTGGTGTTAAAATCCCCAGTGAGAATTAATAAAGCCCCCGGATTATCAGTACACACCTGGTCGATAAATTGATCCAAGAGATTCCAACTAATTTCCCTAAAAGATCCCGCATTGCACGGAGGCAAATACACAGTAATAATAATCCATTTTTGAGATCCCAGGGTGGCAACAAAGCGAAGTGCAAGTTGAGGAGACGAGACAAGGACAAAGTCCTTTAAAGGGGAGGAAAGGGCAATAAGACACCCCAGGCCCTCCCATATGATTTATACGAGACAGCTGGTAAACTGTAGGCCATAAAACCATCCAACTCTATTGGATGCTTGGCCCATGTTTCTTGCAATAAAATAATCAGAAATTTCTGAGTAAGGGAAATAAAATCCAAGTTGGTACTATGCCTTGCTCACCTGGCGATATTCCAGGAACAGAGTGCAATGACCCCAGTCATAGGACCTGGTAAAAGTCATTGCCCAACAGGCTTCCTCGCATCCCCGTGCCCACTGGACAATCTCAATGTCTGATCGACTTTCACCGGTGTATTCTGTGCAACCGCCTCGACAGTGCCCAATTCCTCCACCACCCCTATCTCCTGCAGAGTCTGCCCAGGAACACTCTCCTGAGTTTTATTCAAGCCACTGGAGGGGACCCCAACAACCATCATCGAACGTAAAGTGCGTAGTTCCCTCCCCAGGGAGGCAGACCTAGACATCTACGGGGAGGGTGTCTGAGGGGGCCAAGCCATCCCCCGGCACCAGGAGAAGGGGGGATAGGCACAGCCGAAGGGCAATCAGGGGCTTTAACTTGAGGTGCCAGCAGAGGCCTAATCACTGGATTGACAAATACCTTTTGGAAATGAATTCCCCAATATGCAAACAATGCCTTTGTTGATAACAGCTTATCAATCAAATGAGTAGAGGAGAAATATATTACCAACCGCTGTGTCTTTGGGGTACCTGGTAAATAAGAAATGCGCAAATTATACTTCAACGGAACAAAATAACCCAGAATATTCGACATATATTGCTGAACTTTATATTTAGAGTCTCAACGTGGGGAGACACTGAAAGGCCAAGATTCGATTATGAAAGCTAACGCTTCTGGGTCAATTGCCAACCGTCTCATTTCCCCGGAAACTGCATCCTCCCTTCTAGATGGTATTACTGATGACTTAACCACAGGCACTCTGCTATCTGAGACGGTATAAACAGCGCAATGAATTTTGGACAATTCTGCTCAACAAGACCTAATCTCATTAATTACCCTCAGCTGTAACATTTGTTGGGATAACTGATCATTTATAAAATCAAGCTGTCCATACAGCTTGGATATAGAATCCCCTATCAAAACACATTGCTTGCCCAGCAGCACCAATAGTCCCTTATCTGCAGGGGCTTCTTTACAGACCCTCCCACTGGCCTCCCCATTGTCATTCATAACTAGAGGGAAGTCCACAGGTGCTGACAAAGTAAAAGTCTCCCTTACCACCTGCATCATCCAAGACAAGATCCTGCGATGAGACTGATAGAATCTCCTCATTACTACAGGCAGCCAAGGAGGGACTCTTCAAAAAAACCATCTAATTTGCCCTGCTTTGCTCGCGACCGGGATCTAGTCTCCATTGTTGGCTTATTCTTGCGTGTAGGCATAACGTAAGCCCTCTCCAACCAAGCCAACCAGAGGTTAAAGGTTACCACAATCAATAATCCAATGGAGGCCCATCAACAGAATTCAGCAGGGCAAGGACGCCCAACGCCTGTCCCACGCCTAAGGCCGTGCACACAAGGGCGCACCCTTGAGCGCGATGCCCTTAGGTGTGACGCCCCACAGCGCTGCCCTAGGCAGTGCAGATCTTTTACAGTTCCGGCGGTAGCCCAGCTGGCAATGATATGGCCAGCTGCACAGGTGGGGTGGATGTCAATAGGTCCAGCAACAGTCTACCGGGAGGTCTCAGAAGCCAATCTCGGGGGGGGGGGGCTATCCAACACGGGTGCAAGAGGACAACAGGAATCGCTCCTGGGGCCTGAGGCCTGTAAGACCACAACAACTAGAAAAGACTTATCCTGGTGAGTTAGATTATTATTTGGGTTTCCCATTGTCATTAATTTTGGATTCTCCCTAAGAATTTTTGTTCTTGTGGTTAAAAAGGACCTCAAAAAGACCATGGTTTTTCCATGTGTGGATATTGATTGGCTCTGGAGTGTCTACTTGGGATGAGTCTCCTTCTGGTATTTTCAGTACAGCAGATACCAGAATTTCCTTCTTGCATCTCCATCTGGCCAAATCATTTTGCATGAGACTGTCAATACTTGGATACCAGGTGATTTTGTAACAAACGATGGTAGATACCCCAGTCATCAGCAGAGACTGAACCTTGGGCCATCAGCACCAAAAACACAAAACCTTTGTTCTAGAACTTTTAAAAGTGGAAAGTTCCTCATGCTGCCCTGTAAGTTAAAGAACTGGGACTTCTTGGTGTGTTGAGTGGAAGTCTATTACAGTCACTTAGAGCCCAATAAAGTCAGTGGACAGATTTCTAGCATGTTATGACTCAAACTCTGAATCCTGGGATTTCTCTGGTCTGTGGTTCTGTTTTCAGTTGACCTCAGATTTTGCCAGCAGAACAGTAAGAAACTGAGTAATTAATGGATTAAGATGACCACCCAAACCAGGTGTATGCCCAAGGTGTTCCCCTAGTTTTGACCAATCTGCAACTGGATTGCAGATTAGTAAAGGAATCTGCATACCACCAGCCAATGAGTGACAAGGAAGTAGAATGGAAAATGGAGTGCAGAGAAGAACGATGACACGCGGTATGGCATTAACATTACCTTTTGGAATGAAAGATGATTGTCTCTGATTTGGAATGGACACCATAGTGGTAAATGACACAGCGGTAAATGGGATCGGATAAGTGGAAAGTCAGTACTTCAGGAAATGAAATGTCAGTCAAGACATTACCAAGTACCAAGAGGTTCTCAATTTGACCAAGAGAGTATCAGGAACTGGGATTTCACAGAGATTTTCTGTTTTAGTAAAATCTTGTTGCTGCCCTATTACTGATCCAATCAAAGACAGCTGAAACAAATATTGATCACAAAGATCAGATTTGACAAGTCTTGCAGATTTGGAAGTGCAAATTTAAATTTCTGACTGCCTTTGCTGGCGTGTGAAATTCTCATGCGTTTTGTTTTGACTTTGGTTAAGCAGTAGTTGGTATTTGTGAATTCATCCTCAAGCATTCCAACATTCTTGAATTCACTCAATGTTGTGCATCACGTTTAGGGAAGTCAAAGGTGAGGGGAACAACCAGCCAGTGGGCCCAAATCCAGCCTACGGCTGTTTTATTAACCGAATCTCTTTCCAGTTCCTGGAAAGAGCCAGCCTCAAGTGCTGAAGGAGTGAGCCCGTGGAATAGAGCTGAGATGAGGTCATGTGCATGCCCTCAAGGATATGGGATGAATCCCTGGCATAGATCAATGAGCTGAACTTTCATCCCCTTTTCTCCATCTTGATGAGGGCTGAAACTCGCCCTCACATTCTTGCTAAATCTCAAAGAGAATTGGCTTTTTGCTGAAATTTGTGAGAATGTGTCGAGAATTGGCTGGTTCTCAACCCGTTCTCATGTGAAACATGTGCGACTGAAAACCAGCTCTGCGCATGCATAAATTCACTTCCTGGGCCATTTCTGCACAGGCATGGCCCCCTGCAACCATTTTGCGCATGCGCGGAGCATTTTAAGGGCATTGAGAATCTTGTGAGATTCACGAGAACCCTAAAAATATGCTCTGTGTATGTACAAAATGGCTGCTGGGGGTGCGCATGTGCAGAAATGACTGTGGCATCCATTTTGTGCATACGCAGAATGTATCTGAAAATATCTGCACGATCTCACGAGATCTCGCATGGGGCTGCAAGAAACTCATGCGGGATTCTTGTTTCAGCCCTAATCCTGACCACACACTTTCAACTCTGCCACAGCTAACTATTTAGCAATTTTTTGAAGTTTGCTCAGCTGGTTTTAATTACTTTTCAAAATGGGCCAATGGAGAAGAATGGTTCCCCACCCCTGATTTAAGCAGTGATTTGTCAGCAGCTTCCCCCATCCTGGAAGATCTGTGCAGGCTTCCTCTGAGTGTGTGAGTGCGTTGTCTTATGAGTCGTGAAAACCCACTGAAACCCTTTTTTCACACAATACCCTCCATGTATTGGCTCCCCCTCTGCCCACTTGGACCAGGAATTCGTGAACTCAAGTGGTGTGTTCCCATATACAATATTTGGTATACTTTGCATATCTTTGTTGCTCTTTGGGATCAATTCAAGTCTCAAAACTGGGTCATTTAAGATAAATCTTGGAAACAGCTGTCTTAGTCTGAAAACTTGCGGCAGAGGCTGGATTGTCTTCATGTTGTTCGTTTGTACAATCCTACCATGTCTATCTGACCATCTCTCTCTTCCCCCCCTGCTGAATACATACCAACGTTTCTAGCCCAAAGTTTATGGCATTGAGAACTCAATGGAAATAACTGACAGCAATGAACATCGAAGCCGCCCCAGCTGGTGCCGGGACTAGAGCTAGTCATAGGTATAAAACAAGGAAGGGAAGTACATTTGAGAGAAGTGTGATGAGTAAGTGAGGCACAGCAGAGTATCAAACATGAGGTGGTTAAGCTTGACTGAAAGTAGGACGATTAGGTATCTTTCCCATTGAACTTTACATATATTACCCTATGGTCTGAATTTGTTTCACTATACTGGTCTAAGGAAGTCTGTTATGGAAGCCATCCACTTTAATCTGCCCTGAGCACAGTATCTGCGATGAGCTTCAGGGACAATAAATTGAACAGCCATCTTTAATCTTTCTCTCAAATGTAAATAACACCTCATGCTCCTTTAGAAAAAATAAATAAAGTCCTTGCTTTCTCATTGCGGGTTTAATCTCAATGCTGATGGATCATCAGTCCAGGATTTTTAAATCATTTAACTGGTTCAATAGCTGTCCCATTCTTTGCTTTTATAGTTAAATCAATCCTTAGGAGAGAAAATAAGCTTGCCAGTGAATCATACCCACACTGGTTTAACCTTCCTCCTCGTCAGTTTCGAACAATCAGAAATAAATCAACCTTGCACTTTTGTGAGGGGGGAGACACTGGGCTCCCACTGTAATTACCAAATGGAAGTGAGGCGATACGGTGCTGTCAGGACAGAGCTGCTGAGTAGATTAAATTGTGCTGTGATATCTTTTATTACAAGACGCGGTAGGTTTTCATTAGAGTCTCTTTATAAACAATGGGGTAAATGTCACGAGATATTAAAGAACTCACGGAAACTCTAGGCCTAAGCCTCAAATTCTTACCCCAGCTAAGCCCCCGTGGGTTGTAGTTCAGTATGTGTGGCCTAGGGTTGTTGGGGATTGAGATCCAGTGACATCAGATGGGCAGTGGCATTTGGCTCCTGTCAAATGGGAGTGAACAGAGCAAAAATCTACAAAGCTATCGTGTTTGCCATTACTGTGTTTTGGCCAAAGTGGCCAAAAGAAATCCCACCCACCCCCCTCACCTAAAGCTGAGATGAGAATCAAATTGCGTTCTCACGAGATAACTCATGAGATTTTGGCCAGGACCGAGATCTTGCCAAGAACTTGGCCATGGTAGAAAAACTCATGAGATATCTCGCCAAATAATCACTGTGCAGGTGTAAAATGGCCACCAGTTCTATTCTGTCCACAGTGTAGGCACCATTTTGGAAAAGGGCAGCTGTTCTGCACATGCTCAGCACCATCTGCGCATGTGCAGACCAGCTGCCCATTAAAAAAATGGTGATGATGGTGTTGGTGCCATTTTGGAAAATGGCTGCTCATGCACAGAATGGCCACGGCAGCCATTTTGCAGATACACAGCTTTTGTTTTTTTAAATTGTTCTCTGTGAAGACGCCTCCTCACTGCCCTGCCTCCCCTGCAGAGAAGCGGAGAGGTTGGAGAGTGGTCCCAGAGCAGCCCTGGACTCGAAGAGAGGCAGCAAGGCGAGTAAAAGGGTTTGAAAAGGCCATTTTTTTGCAAGCACAGGGAGGGTGAGATGGGGAATTGGGGTCCAGTCGGAGGTATATCAGCCGTGACAGGCCTAGTGATGAGGTCAAGTGGTCAGGCCAGGTCTAGAAGTTGAGTAGTCCAAGGGCCGTTCATCAAAGTCCAAGTCTTGAGACAGAAGTCCAGCAGAGTGGCTATACAAGCTGGATCAAGAAACCAGAATTCAGGATGGCTGGGTTAGGGATGCAGTAGGAGGCTGGAAATGGCAAGGTAAGGTTGGAATGCTGGGCCAGTGTGGATAAAGTACTGGGCTTGGATCTAGGAAACCAGAGTGTGGACCTCACCCTAGCCAATGAACTCACTGGGTGCTCAGACTCAGTTACCCATCTGCATAATGGGAATATTTATTTATTTATTTATTTATTTAACACATTTTATTACCCTGCCTCTCCTGCTCCAGGCAACTCAGGGAGGCTTACACATAAAAACAATAAAACAGCTAAAACAGCACAATAAAAGAGAGCAAAAAATAAACCTCCCTCCCTAATCCACAACCCCCCCCACTCTAAACCCTGTATCCCCTGCCAAACATCTGGCGGAACAGCCAGGTCTTAGTCATACGCCGGAAGGAAGGGAGGTCCAGGGCCTTCAGGACCTCCACCAAGAGGGAATTCCACAGCTGTGGTGCAGCCACTGCGAATGCGCTCTCCAGAGTGGCCCCCAGGGCCACACGCGGGACCTCAAGGAGGGTGACCCCAACTGACCGCAGGGGTCATTCTAGAGCATGGAGAGTGAGGTGATCCTTTAGATCCATTTGATAAGTTGGGCCAAGGTTGTATAGGGCTTTATAGGTGTGGGGGAAATTTTATAAGGGACCCTATGAAATTGCATTACAATAATCAAAAGGAAGGTAATACAAAATAGAAGACAGATGAATGCTGGGTAATACTCATTCTTAACAAAAGTAAGCTTTAGCCTGCTAGATAGAAATGATCAAGAGGCAGTTTGGGTTCTGTTTCACACAGCAAGGCCTGGGAAACAGCTCCATGCATGATAAGCGTTGGACAGAGGGACACCACGCTGTTCTTCCTTACAGCAGATAAAAACAACGGCCTTGCAGATGTGCCAGTTGTTGTTATTATAAACATTTGTATAGCGCAAGTCATGTACCTGGTGCTGTACAGAACATAGAAATAGACGTGGTCCCTGCCTGTGGCTTACAATCTAAAAGACAAATAGGGGGGGAGACAGGGAGAGGGGACAGTGGGAGAGACAGGGGAGAAGACAAACAAACATTCAGGCAGATGCAAAGTCTCAGGTGCGTGTGCTTGGCTTGGTTACAAAGAGGTTGGTAGCAGCTGTCAGTAGAGGAGGGCAGACAGTAGGTATATGGAAATGTCTAGCAGGCATTGGGAAAGGTGGCGAGGAAAAAGTGGGTCTTGAGGAGGGATTTGATGGAGCAGAGGGAGGAGGCAAGGCAGATGTGGGTAGGGAGGGAGTTCCAGGCATGGGGGGCAGCGAGGGAAAAGGGTTGAAGGCAGTTAGGTGAGCAGGAGAAATGAGGGAGAGTGAGGGAGGGGACAGAGGAAGAGCGGAGAGCACGTGCAGGAGTGCGTAGGGAGATTAGGTCCGAGAGATAAGGGGGAGCTTGGTCGTGGAGCAATTTGAATGTGAAAACCAGGAGTTTAAACAGGATACGTTCAGGAAGGGGGAGCCAGTGAAGGGAGAGGAGGAGAGGCTGCACATGGTCGAAGCGACGGGCAGAGTGAATGACCTTGGCAGCGGAGTTTTGGATTGCCATAAGGGGGGGACAGGTGAGAGTGAGGGAGGCCAGCAAGGAGGAGGTTGTAGTAATCGAGGTGAGAGATAACCATGGCATGAACGAGGGTTTTGGCCGAGGAGGTAGAGAGAAAGGGGAAGATCCGAGCAATGTTATGGAGGGCGAATTGGCAGGATTTGGCAACAGAGTCAATGTAAGGTTTAAAAGAGAGGTGCGTGTCAAAGATGAAGCCCAAGCTACGGGCTTGGAGAACAGGATGGATGGTGACTCCATCGATGCAGATGGGCAGGTTAGAGGGAGAGGAAGGGGAGGGAGGAAAAATGAGGAGTTAGGTCTTGGCCATGTTGAGCTTGAGTTGACGTCGGGACATCCAGGTGGAGATATCAGAGAGGCAATTGACGAGGCGTGAGCGGACAGAAGAGGAGAGAGAGGGGGTAGAAAGATAGAGTTGGGTGTCATCAGCGTATAGATGATATTGGAATTCTTGGGAGGCAATAATTTTGCCAAGGGACAGGGTGTAAATAGAGAAGAGGAGAGGGCCAAGGACAGAGCCTTGGGGGACCCCAACCGAAAGTTAATTGGCTTTGTTTAGGCACCTTACTTTTAAACAGTCTAGCTTATATTGTTTTGAGAATAGGTTGCTGAGTATGTAAACAATTGCTGTAACCTTTTACCTTTGTATGTTGTTGCTTTGAGTGTCATGCATTTATCTTTGAATGTATGATAAACCTATAAAACTTCTTGCATTGGGGGGAGGAGTGAGACCAGGCTGTCTCCTTGCATGGGGTCAGTTCTGCTCTCTCTCTCTCTGCGCACTGAGATCAATAAAGAACTTCTGACAGATTTTACCAACAGTGTGAGTATGAAATTTTCCTTGACATAGGTTAACACCAACACCTTGAATCGGGCCCGGAAGTCTATAGGCAGCCAGTGCAGAGCTGTGTGTCTGTCTTTCCCTGTGTATTCCTCTCATCCTTGTTCATCTTAGACTGTAAGTCCAGTAGGCAGGGACCTGTCTCTGAAAATCTGTGATTGTAAATTGCTGTGTATGCCTTGTAGTAGTGGTGTAGAAATGTAGTAGACTGGAAATGGTAGGGCAATTTTGGAATGCTGAAATGTCTCTTTCCACAGACCAGATCTGTTCGTGTTGTTAAGACACTTTCTGTTTCCTCTGGGAGCTTTGTATTGGCTTAGGCGGCCAATGGGAAGAGAGGCCAGTCAATCAGGGAGTAGGTGGGTGAAGGATGGCAAGTGTGAGGCCAGCTTCTGGGAGCAGCAGTTTTGGCGGCAGTGCGATTAAGGAACCTGCAAATTTGAGCTCCACTCCCACTAGTTCCTGACTAGAGCTGAAACGGGTACTTGATTTGGTATCCATAAGTAATACCTGCATTTTCAGGTACCATATTGAGTATCCAAATCGGTACCCTGATACCGTTTGAGTACCCGAAATTACCCCAACTAGGGCTGATGTGACAGTGCTATTTTCCTCCCCACAGTTAATTTTCACCATTTTGGTAATCCTCCTGCTTTTCCGTTGATTTTCCGGCAACATTCCGCAATTTTCGCACCCTCTTCCAATGCCGCAGAAACAGCAATTCGCTTGCAGAGTGTCGGAATTATGTTGAAACGGCGGCACATTTCTCGCATTGTCATGGAATGTTGGAATGGTCTTAAACGGCAATTCCGCCTCTTCTGGAATTTGCTTTTCCTACGTAGCTGCGGCTTTTCCCACCTTTTTCCCCTGTGCCAGCCCTGCGCACAAAGTGTTGCTCTGTGATTGGTGGCTGAAGGGTCAACACTCCCTGTTTTGAATGAAGTTGCCCCCTTAAAGTGCGAGGTGCACCCTTTCGCCTTCCTCTTTCCCACTGCTCCTGCTTGAGCCCTGGAGCTGGAGTACTCAAGATCCGAGTCATCTTTGTCCGCCATTCCGCAATTTTGAAACTGTCTATTCAGCTGAAATGTCTCCAACATTCCGTTATTCTGACAGCTTTAGGCAAAATCATGGAATGTTGCAGAAACCCAGCAGGGACGCTAAAATGTGGAAAACACTGGCAAACGCAGCATAGCACTATGTAACCGCAAATGTGGAAAACTCATGTGGGAAAAGAGATTAACAGTGAAAAACAAGGCAGAATGGGTGTGTTTACTGCGCCTTGACGGAATTTGTGGAACAGCTTTTTCCGATGGAAAAAGCTGCCGAGGGGGTTTGCTGTGTAAGGTGTAATCCCAACCCCACCAAAAAATAACAGAATTTTTTCCTGAAATCTGAGACCGGAAGCTGAAAAATCGGGATAAAAACGGTATTTTAACATGCTGGCATTTCTGTATTTCAGTGTTTTGAGTGTCTAATGGATACTCTTTCGGGGACTGAAAAGCTACCTGAAATTTTCAAGTCAAATCAGGTGCTGTGAATTGATGGGTATACTCATTTTTGTGGGTACCCATGTCATCTGTCCTGACACTTTCCCCCAATTGTCTTTTGCCAAGCATAATAGTTACCACCCTCCCCCCGAAAAAGAAACCCCACATTGCCTTCTGCTGGTAGCCTCCAGTACTGCATTACATCAGTGCAGCACAACAGCTTGCTTGAAACCACCATCGAACCGGAGAAACCGTGAGAGTTATGCTTGCATGTTAAGCATCGGAACTGTTTTATTTGCATTTAAATGAAGATGGATATTAGCTTGTTACTTTCAATTAGAATAAAGATAAACATTTCCCCCTAACGATAACTACAGGCAATAGCGTTGAATGGGGAGTGCCTGGGCATTTGGTGTCAGTACAGTGTAAGTTACAGTACCATTAAATATACAATAAAACATTCATTGCCTGCATTATTTTTGAGGCACTTAAGTGGAAAGTTGATTTGCTTCATATTAGGCCTCAATAAATGTTGCTTTAATAGTCATAGGATATTTTAAAGGAATCGGTCTCATTAAATCTAATGCAAGATTTAGCTCTTAAATAAGCTAAGGATGATCAGATTTAGTAAATTAGCTTTATTAAAGCATTTTACTCTGTGCTTCTCCAAGTGCACTGAAGCAGATCTGGATTTTATAAGAGTTGCTTTATGAATGATACAGCAACAAGTTTGCCTGGAAGCAAGATTGTACTTTCAAGATACAATGGAGTGGTGCAAAGGTTGGAAAATCAATGTTATCTTAGAGACACACACAGGGTGAAAACAGACATGATGCTAACCACCCTTTAACCACCCTTGGTGGTCATTTATGCATGTTGTGGGGCTGCATAGGGCACCAGTACAGCCCTGCAACATGCATCAATAACCACCAAGGGTGGTTAAAGGGTGGTTAGCATCATGTCTGTTTTCACCCCATGTTGCGGGGCTGCATAGGGCACCAATACAGCCCTGCAACATGCATAAATAACCACCAAGGGTGGTTAAAGGGTGGTTAGCGTCATGTCTGTTTTCACCCACAATTAGAATTTTAAAAATTGTTTTGGAAATTTCAAAACTGAAAAATAGCATTTTCGATTCCTCTCCACCCAAATTTTAATTTTGTGAAAAATGTGAAAAGATGGAAATGTGCCTGACCACAGTCAACATGCTGAGTGGCCCGCAAGACATTTTAAGAATGACAGGGGTCTGTTTATCCAACAGGTTTTGGGAACCACTGCTCTAAGGCTGGGATTTTTCAAGGGGGCTAAGGGAGTTGAGTGCCAAACACTCATTGAAAGCTAAAGCGAGTTAGACACCTCACAGCCCTTTGTGCAATTGAAAATCTACCTCGAAGTCTATGGTTGGGCATCACGATCTAGTAAAAAGAGCTGAAATGAGTACCTAATTTGAAACCCATGGATTAATACCCACATTTTTGAGTGCAATATGAGGCATTTGATGGCCTTCTCGAGTACTCATCAGGTGACTGAATATCATAAACATTAGTAATTCCCAGTAGTGATTTTTTTTTAATTTTTCCAGTTACTGGTTTGTAAATTGGGACAGAAAACTGAAAAACTGGGACCAAGGGTTGACCTTCCAGGACATCAGGTACACGAAATGATAGAGTACCAATTTGTACCCAAAACTTTTGAGTCAGTTCAGGGACCAGAAATTCAATGGGTAGACCTGTTTTTGCGGGAACTCATTTAAACGCTAGTCAGCACAGATGGAGCCTTCCCAAATGCTGGTCAGCAGTGCGTTCATTCAACAAATGTTCAAGTGACAGAGTGGGGACACCGAAAAGGATAACTAGAAAGAAAGATAAAGAGAAGTGTCCTAGCTAATTTTTCTGTGCTGACGTCCCCTGTCCGGAAAAACAGATCTTGTCCTAACTTGTGAGAACAAATAGAATTAGATAGTGTGTGGAGCTAAAATTAATTTGTCATTCCAAATACATGAACGGAATTTGAGTACCTGCTTCCATTTTAGTTGCAGTTGCAGAATTCAGCACTTGAGAGTATTCAGAGCTTGATCACTTCGTTATTCACCTCGGTATTTGTTTACTGCATTCATTTAGCTCTTTGGTATCTTGTTATTTGGGCTACTGGTATTTTGGTATGTATTGTTTTTAGTTCTTTGTTCACATGTCTCTTCCTCACCCCACCCTCATTTCTCCTGCGTTATTTCACAGAGACAGAGCATCCGAGACACGTGCAAACTCAGAAACCGCTGCCAAAGAGTCCTGCTGAAAACACAAGGTACCAAAGCGACGGAGTTGAAATAGGTTTAAACAAGGATTAGATAAGTTCTTGAAGATGAGGGGCATAAATGGATATGAGTCAAGTAGGTTGGGGGATGCAGTCTGGCTGTTGGGAGCTGGGAGCGAACTGTAGAAAGTGGTTCACTCCATTATGACCTTTTGGGTACTTCTCCCAAGTGACCAAGAATGGCTGGTGTCGGAAACAGGATGGTGGGCTTGATGGACCATTGATCTGACCCAGTATGGCACTGACTATGTTCTTATGTTATTTATTTATTTTTTATTATTATTATTATTATTATTTATTTATTTATTTATTTATTTATAGAGAGCTAGCAATATACCTGCACTGTGCAATCAGTAGTTAGAGACAGGTCCCTGCTGCAAGCGGCTTACAATCTAAGCAAGACAAGGAAGGGGGAGACAAGGAAGAGGGGAACACGGGGAGAGACAAACATACATCCATGAAGTTGAGAAGTCTCAGGGGACACGTGCATAGCTTAGTTACAGGAAGGAGGAGGACTTTGAGTGAAGGAGAGAAGAGGAAGCATCCATGACACACAAATCTGTGCAAATTTTGAAAGCCTTTCAAATCTGACCTGAGAATTACTCACTTCTCACTTCCAAATTCAAATCAGTCAAATTGTATTGTTGTTGTTGTTATTATTATTATTATTATTAGTATTATTATTAAAAAACATTTATATAGCACCAGCAGTGTACCTGGCACTTTACAAAGTAATAAAATAGACATGGTCCCTGCCCCTAGGGCTTACAATCTGAGAGACAGGAGCTGGGGGAGAGACATAGAAAGGGGAACAGAGGGAGAGACAAGGGGTCTAACATTCATGAAGATGCGAGGTCTCAAGTGCACGTACTTGGCTTGGTTACGATGAGAATGACAGCAGGCAGGTCCATGTGGCAAGGATAAGGGTAAACCGATCGTAGGTATAGGAATAGTGGCTCAGCAGGATAAAGAGTCAGACAGAGCAGAGCGAAAGAGGTGAGTTTTAAGGAGAGATTTGAAGGTATGAAGGGAGGGGGCAAGGCGGATGTGGACAGGGAGGGAGTTCCAGGCATGGGGGGCAGCAAGTGAGAAGGGACGAAGGCGCTTAGGGGAGCAGGGAAGGCGTGGAAGGGTGAGAGAAGGGACAGAGGAGGAGCGAAGTGCACGGGCTGGAGTATGGAGGGCGATAAGTGCAGAGAGGTAGGGGGGAGCAAGGTTGTGAAGAGCTTTATAGGTGAAGACTAGGAGCTTGTGCAGGATTCGTTCAGGAAGGGGAAGCCAGTGAAGCGAAGAGAGGAGGGGCTGCACATGGTCGAAGCGACTGGCGAGGTAGATGACCCTGGCAGCAGAGTTTTGGACAGAGATGAGGGGAGAAAGGTGAGACCGGGGAAGGCCAGTGAGAAGGAGGTTACAGTAATCGAGGCGAGAGATGACCAGAGCATGAACAAGAGTTTTGGCAGACGAGACAGAGAGAAAAGGGCGAATCTTAGCAATGTTATGGAGGGAGAAGCGACAGGATTTAGCAACAGAGTCAATGTAGGGTTTAAAAGAAAGGGCTGAGTCAAAGATGAAGCCTAGGCTACGGGCTTGGGGGACAGGCAGGATGGTGACTCCATCAATAGTTATTGACAGTGAGGAAGGAGAGGAAGGATGAGGGGGGAAGATAAGGAGTTCAGTTTTAGCCATGTTGAGTTTGAGTTGACGTTGAGACATCCAGGTAGAGATGTCAGAGAGACAGTTGATGAGACGAGCTTGAACAGAGGGAGAGAGAGAGGGAGTAGAGATAGAGTTGAGTGTCATCAGCATAGAGGTGGTATTGGAAGTCATGGGAGGCAATGAGTTTGCCTAAGGATGAGGTATAGATTGAGAAGATCTATACAACAAATTGCATGGATTCAGAGTTTGCTTTAAATATTCATTTTACCTCCAGTGCTGTGGTTGTAGATGGAAGGCTCCACACGCTATGTTAGCGATGGGAGAAATCAACTCCACGGTACGTACCGCAATACCATTCTGCGGGGGTGCTTCACCATGAACAAACATCCATGCTGTTCTGTATTCATGCTTCCATCTGATGGACTCTGCCCCCTACAGAGAGTCCAAATGGGTGGGAACATAAATAAGTGAAGCTGCTTGTCCTTCTCTGTCCCATTGTGGGCCCTGAGATCACCTGGAAGCCCGTTCCTGCGGGTGCTGTCTGTCAGCCTTGTTCTTACAGTGAGGACTCGCAGGGAGACGTTCTTGGTCACTGCCCGAATGTTATGGAACTCCCTTCCCTTGGAGGTTTTGTTGAGTCTGAGTGTCTTCTGGAGGTGGTGTAATACTTTTTTGTTTGAAAAAGCATTTAGAGGAGGAGGATAGGGTTGGGTTGTGATGCGTGGTTTTTAGGCTAGGGTGGGTGGAAATTGGAAATATGCTATTGGGTAGTTCTGGTGTGTGGGATGGTTGTGGGGCGGGGGTTAGGCTATTTTTGGTATGATTTTTTTTTCCGCATGTGCAGTTGCTTTTTTCTTTTAAAATGAGATTCTTGTCGAGATCTCGCACCATATGGGAGATCTTCTCATGATTTCTCTAAGAGCTTGAGATTCTTGAGAGATCCTTGAGAGAGAGAGAAAAAAATCATGCTAGTTTCAGCCCTAGTTAAGGGCAGAAATACAGAAACGACAAACGCCAGAAGTAAAATGGTACTGTCCACAACGTGGTAAACGGTATGTGGTACGGGGTAAATGGTGAGTTGGTAAATCCAGAGGGTATCTTGCCTTATTGTGAGATTTGAAAAACTGCATTGGTATTGGGAAATGGTCAGGAAATTGATCCCGGTTCCCAATATGGTGAAATGTCTCATGAGCAGCAATTTAGCTTCTCATTTCATTCCTAGTACACATCAGTCATTCCTCCAATCTCCTTGGCTTGCTGAGCTCACCAGGAGACAACCAGACTGGTTGGTCTTTGAAGCTCCAGTCCTCTTATGTTCTGCCACGGATACCTCCAGCAGCTGGCAAGCCAGCTGGCAAAACAATTAGAGTCTGACCAGCTCAAACAGAGCTTATTTGTGCATTGAGCTCTGCTCCGTGGAGCTGGGCTCGGAGGGGAATTTGAGAGACTCTGAGTGAAACAATTAAAATAGGAATCGGTGATTCAGTGAGGCCCGAGATATTTGGTTAGCAGCCTCAGACAGAACCTGGCATCGGTAGGGCCCCCGCACGCCTCCTTCAGCTGTGAAGTCTGCGTTTTCTTTTATTAGTTCAGTTAGAAACCTCTGAACTTGAAAGACCTGTTCTCCCCCTTGGGTAGCATCTCAGCATTTAAATTACCCACAGCCAAGGACTTGAATGAAACCTCTTGCTTTTCTAACCATCTTCTGCATTATTTGGCGTTTCATTCGTTAGCAGGTGTTGGCAGCTCGCGAGAGGTAGAAGGGGCTGGTAACCATGGAAACGTGAGCCTTCCTATTTATGGACAGAGAGAGAAGGGCAGCGGGAGCCTCCTCAGAATGGCTGCTAAGACTCTTAACCTGTAAACGTGGGGAATAGATGACTGCCTACTTGGACAGTCACCGTTCTTGGAGCAAATGGATGACCTGTTCCTAGCTTGGTAGGCTCAACCTCAGTATAACGTAAGTGCCTGGGGAGTCAAGGAAACCAAGGTTGGACTTACCACAGGGCAACCTGGGGACACCGCCATGGACCCTGCGCTGTTCTCTACTTCTAGGGGCCTTGCAGTGACCCTTGTTTTCACCATAGCAAGGTATGGGGCCCCCAATCTCTTCCAGCAGGGCCCCAAACACAGGTACCTATAAGGCCCGGCGGCAGATGCTTCTGAAGGGGCATGGCAACCAGGGGCCCACATTTTATCTTTGCCCTGGGTCCTGCAAAATCTCAGGCCAGCCCTGCAGGAAGCCAGTGGCAAAGTAAGGATGGGGTGGACCTGTGGAGTTCACAGTGAGCCCGGACACTGGGTGGAAAGTCAAAGCCTGAATGAATGTTTATTTCCTGCTTGTACCCTTAAAGCCCTATATGGCCTGGGCTCCACTTACATGTGGGACCGCTGTCACGGGTTGGAGGGTCCGCACCCCCACTTTAACGGGTTTGAGTGACTCAGTTTCCCTTGCGCACAGCCCACTTGAACCAGTTTTTCTCTCCGGCCAGTTCAAGCCTGCCACAGGGACAACTCCTTTGTCACTCAAGGGCCCGATCCTTCCCATTTACAGACTCTTTAATCTCTGGGTTCGCAAGAGCTTAAGGGCTCTTGTTGCTCACTTCTGTTCCAATGTTAGACACAGACACTTCTTCATAAAGATAAGAAGTAAGTTTATTGATTACATAAGCAAGATTGTTGATACAGAGTGGTTACTAGAAATCAAAGGTAAATATAACGCATTCCTGATCTATAT
>QEPC01004060.1:237002-248511 GCA_003113815.1 Sphenodon punctatus
GGGGGGGGGGGGGGGAAGGGGTTTTATATTGGTTTTTTAAATTGTAATTTTAATTGTTTATTTTAATGTTTTTAAAGGTTAATTCACATTTGTTGTCATTTAGTGTTATGCCCGACTTCTCTAATTGATCCAGGACTGCGAAAACGCATTGGTCATGTTGGGTTTGAGTAGAGCCGTAGATTAGGATGTCATCCATATGACATCTGACTCCATCTAGAGTGACCCTCCAGGAGTTGACGCATGTTTTTCTGGAAGTACTCCGAGGCACTGGATATGCTGAATGGTAACCTGTTAAAGCAAAATCATCCAAACGGTGTGATGAAAGTTGTCCGTAGTGCTGACTCTGCAGCAAGCGGTATCTGCTAGAACCCCAATTGTGCATCCAGTTTTGAGAAGATTTTTGCATTGCCAAGTTGCCCCAGAGTCTGCTCCACACAAGGAAGTACATGTCGTCTGCAAACATTTTTGTTGAACATGGTACGGTCTACACTGATTCTGACTGTGCCGTTTGTTTTGGGTACCACTACTGTGCCCGCGCACCATTCAGTGGGTTTAGCCGCGCTGGAGACCACCCCTAACTGCTCCTTGTGGAGGAGCTCTGCCTTCACTTTGAGTAGGAGTAGGCGAGAGACTTCCCTGGGTGTGGGCAGAGCAAAGGGTTGGGCATTTGGTGCAAGTTTAATGCAGTATTTTCCTTTGAGTTTCTCTCGTCCTTGGAATAATTTGGGGAATTTCCTTTTAATCTCTGTGTGCAGGTCCACCATGCCTGGCTCTATCCATTGAAAAATCCCTACAGCTGTGATTTCTAGATGACCCAGCAAAGTGGTGCATAGACCACCCACTACATATACCTCCTGTGATGTTGTCTTGGCTCCCAATATCAGGTTTGCTGAAAATTTTCATTTAACATTTAATGAGGATTGTCCTGAACCTTTTAATATCTTTTTTGCCTTCTGGAGTTTTGGCACTCTTAGCCCTCTATAAAGTGATTCTGGGATCATGATTACATTGGCCCCTGTATCTGTCTCGAATTCAATGTCATACTTCCCTAGGGTGATTATGATGGTCCATGGCGGTTCATTGTGATCAGCTCCCACGGCTCCCAGATACATAATCTCAATGTTACTCACGTCTTCCTCATGAAATAAATACTGCTGCTATTGTGCTTTTGGACCTGTAAACTGCTGCATAATGTCCTTCCTTTAGGCATTTCCTGCAGGTTACCTCTTTTGCTGGAAAGGTTTATTTGTTGTGAGATGACTTACCAAACGAGCGGCATTCTCTTGTGTTTCTACTATATTGTATTCCCATGTCTCTATTTTGAGGTGACCCCTCTGTGGGTTTATCTCTTTGTCCGGACCAGGGTGAAGATTATGTTTGAGTCTGCTCCAGGGCCTCCTCCCTGCCTCTACAGCCTCAATATGGGTCCCTGATCAAAATTCTTCCTGAGGAGGGTGTGTTGATCCTTCACATGCTGCCTTGGAAGGGCAGTGTTCTTTGCCATTTCTAGTGTAAGATCTGGGTCTCTTTGGAGTTTTTCAGATGCCTGGTTGTCTCTCAGTCCTACAACTAACCTGTCTCTAATACGTTCTTCTGTCATCTCCCCATACCCGCAGTGTTGCACTAGGCTGTACAGGGCTGTGATGACTTCAGAGACTGAGGGTATTTTCAGACGTGACGGAGCTAAATCCACCCCGCCACGGAAACACCCTACTGATTCCCCACTGGGACCAACACGTAACAGCCAACAGACGTGTTGGCCACTACCGACATGGAATCCGGGCCGCCCCTCCCAACTCCCTAGGCCGCCCGCCCTCTTGGGAGACGGGCGGGCACCACAGCCAATGCGGCCACAGCGCCCGCCCACATATACCACGGCCCGGAATCCCGCCGCTGATTCCGGGCCGTGGTAGGGGGACAGACGTTATGATCCCCTTGATCATGGGGGGGGGGGGGGGGGGAATCACATTCAACACACAAACAGAGATGGTCCAGCCAGGACCTCCATTTGTGAGTTGAATGTGATCCCCCCCCCCGTGATTCACGGGGGTGAACACCTCGGGGGGAACTTCCGTTTCCCCCAACAGACGTTATGGGATCACGATCACCATGTGGGGATTCACCGTGGTTGAGCGTGATCTCATAACATCTGAAAATACCCTGACTCTCCTTTCTCCTGCTTCCGTGAGTGGAACCTTGCCCTTTCAAAAATTAGATTGCATGAAGTACCTGTCCAGTTCCTCTTTAACAGTGTTGAACTGTTCCATCTGAGCAGCTGTGAGACTTCTGGAGAGGATAATGTTTTCTGCTGAAGCCCCTATTGTATAGAGCAGAGTATTCACCTGTTTTCCCTCTGACTGCTGATCTAGGCCAGAAGCCTGTAGAAATCTCTGGAATCTGCACCCCTCTGGATGCTGGAAGTCAAAAGGGGGTGGAATTTGGAAGTGAGTTGGGTCTGAGGTAGCCATTTCTGCTGTTTATTGTATCCCCATTTAATTCAGTTGCTAAAATCCCCGTACTTCACCCTCTCTGTCCGAGTCTGGACTCCTCCACAGTAGGCCTAGCTGGCTTGTTTGTCCTGCAGGCCTCATTTCTGTCTGCTGTGCAGAAACTCCAGCTGGAGCTTCTTGGCTAGGCTGCTGGATGCCTGAGCAGCGTTCCTTACTTCCTTTTGTTGGAGGGGTATGCTGGTTGATCTGTTAGACCTGCGTTCATGCCCACTTCTGACAGAGAGCCTTTACACTGGGTGGTCAGTAAAAGCCTGAATGAATCTTTATTTCCTGCTTGTACTCAAGTCTCCCTGTCCACTGCCCCCTAGTGGCCCGTCCTCATTAACTATCACCACAGGGCCCGGGATAATGTCCTAGTTATGGGCTCCCTTAACAGCACAAGGGTTGGGTCTTCCTGCGCATCGCCCCCACACAAGGCTCCTGTCCACCCTAAGCCTCCCTCCACAAAAGTTGTGGTGCTTCCCAAGCTCCCAGTTTAGGCCCTCAGGAAGGGGAAGTAACCCCACCAAGACGGTCCCAGAGTTGTTCTGGGTATGCAGCAGAAGCTGTCCTGGACAGTAGCTATTTCATAGCTGGCAAAGGCCTATCAAGGCCAAAAATGGAGGCGCCTCCATTCATGACATTGCAGCCACTCAGATTCATCACAGTTGGCAAGAGAGCAGACCATGGGTGCTTGCCCATGTTACCGGGAGGGGGGGGGCAGGGGAGGGGACTTCCGTTAGCAAATATCCTGTCACATGCCCAACTGGCAGTTAAAGGGCCACTTGTCATGCTCTCTCAGAGGAAGGAGCAAGGGTTTTCAGCAGACAGTGTAGCTGCTAGGATACTGCACCTGGCTGCCATGGGTTGAGACCGCTGCAGCAGGAATAGAGAATCGCCTGGCCTTGATTGCTGGGGCAACCAGGCAGAAGGACGTGAACGTGGTCTCATGAGGTGAGATGGACAGAGCTGTCTTTAAAGGCCAGTGTGAATTCCCAGCCCCAGTTGTGGGGGGTGGGAGGGGAGCCACTGACCTGCTCTTTCAAACACTGTGGGCATCAGCTGGTCACTTCTTTTGGGGGCCAGGAAGGAATTTTTCAAGAAACTGAGATTAGTCACCGGGATTCTGTTTTTTTCCGCCTTCCTCACAGTGGTAAGTGGAAGTAATCTAATGTTGGCTGTTAGCCAGGGTGGTCATTATGCTGTATAATAAAACATTGTCTCACTCTTTGCAGGGGTCCAGTACTGTTATGCAGTTCTTTGGCACAGAGTTACGTAGTAAACTGGGAGTCATCTCTTTAAGAGATGGGGAAATGATACTTGGTGCAGAAGCAGGGAAAGCTAGCGCTGGGGTCGTGTCCCTGGGAGGGGTGAAGATTGAGACGGCAAGGGGGCAGAGGTGTCCCCCGCGCCTTTCAGACACCCGACTCCTTACTCTGGTCCTTAAGAGACAATGCACGTCTCCTTTGCCCACGTTGCTGTCAGGGCTCATGGGGGATGTGGGAGGAGCCAGATCCAGGACCCGCACCGTCTGCCTCGCCGGGGGTGGAACTGCACCACTGAAGAGACCATGAGGGGCCCTGAAGACGGTAGGGGGGAGTTTCCGGCTGTGGAGAGCACCCTGGGTGGGTCCAGTGGTAGGGTAGAGAGAATGGTGGATGGGGAACCGGATGCCGCGGCCCTGTCAGGGGCAGCATGCCAGGCTCCTTGGCGCATGTGCGGCATTGCGGAGTTGCCTGGGCAACCAAAGCACTCCGCGCGCCTGATAGGGTGGACCTATCAGTGGCATAAAGAGAGCTGCCTCGCCGGTGATCAGCTGTTGTTGCTCTAGACTGGCCCCATGTGTGGAACTGAAGTTGGTGACCTTGTTACTTGGAGAAATTGGGTGTTGCGATTGAATGTGTGTGTGTGTTGCATGTGTGTATATGGGTGTTGCTTGCGTTTGTGTATTTGCGTGTGTGTGTGAGGGTGAGCGTGGTCTGGGTTTGGCAGTGTTTGCATGTTGGTGTGTGTGTCTCCCCCCTTCCTTCCATCCCTGGGTCCTACCCTGTCATTCTGGAAAGATAGTCCTATCCAGCCTATTTCCTGAACTCCTTGGGTCCCCTCCCTCTATTCCTCATGCCGCCTCCGCCTCCTGGGCCCCGTTGTTTTTGGTGACTCTTTCCTGTATTCCCCTAAGGCGAGCACTGCTGAGCTCTGCCCTGTGATGATCTTACCTGTTTTGTCCGAAACTAAGGGCTCTATAAGATCCTGAGGGCAATTGTTAACCATTGAGACTTAGTGTTATGTGAGGGTTTGGTGGCGGGGTCCCCTTAACAGTCGCACGGTGTGGGCTGGAAGGGAAGGCTCAGTTTGCTGAGAAATTGGGGGGCTGGGATTTGAGGGTACGTCAAACTCCATTCCCCTGACAACTATCGTTACCTGTATTTGTACTGGAAAATTGCAGGCTGGCTCTTGAGGGCATAGCAAGGTCAGTTCCCCTGATAGTTATACTTAACTGTGTTAATGCTCGTTGTATTGGACCCTAATTGCCATCGGCAATTCCCCCACCTAGCTCATTGATTAGGAATAAAGAGTGCTGCCTTTAAAGCCTGATATACTGTTGTCCTTGTCTCATTCCGGGATGCATCGACAAACTAACGTGAAGGCAATAACGTGAGTTCCCAATAGTGGGAACAGGGATTGTATTGTTATTTTTTCCTTCTCCTGTTAAAATCAGTAACATGATGCAGGGCTCAAAATCCAGCCGTGCATTGTATTATATATTTTAATGGGAGAAGACGATAATAATTTTAAAATCCCTGTACCCATGATCGGGGACTCATGTGATTGCCCTCACATTAGTTTTGCTAGTGGAAGTTCCTCCTGCTCCTGTAACATAGGCAAACAGCCCATGTGACTTACCCCACCTGATCTCATTTCTCTCTTCAGACTTCTCAGTGTGTTTCAAGTGATCTATTGCTTAGGTTTTTTTTTTCTTTTTCTTTAATGGACATTGCTTTCTTCTCTTCCATCGATCTCTCCCCATTGATGATTTATTTATTCAAGCTTCTCTTTCTTTGTCTAGCTAAGAAATTATTTCTCCCACCCCTTTCCAATCTGCTGTGTGGGATATTTAAAGAGATGAGAAAGGAGGATTTTAATCTGGTATACAACAGTCTGGACTGCTACACAAAGAACTGTGGGGTTTGTACATTTATTTTTAACTGGGCGTGCTACAGATGCAAGTTAACATTTTCTCTAGAGCTGACTAGAGGTAGTGGATTCTGTTATTCATCAATACTAGTGCTGAAATTTGGTCCTCTGTTTTCCCTGGCAAACCCTGAGTTTTGTGGTACTTGACTTGGTTTCCCAAGTTCTGAAGTTTCAAGGAACGGCCCCCAAAACTTCGGAACTTGGAAAATCCTCAGCCGAGTGCAGGGAACGGGGCTGGAGTCTGGTGCTAGACCCCCTGCTCCTCCTTCCCTGGTCCCTGCTGGCCAAGCCAGGGAGAGAATAGGCCAACAGGGGCCAGGAAAGGGGTGTGTAGGACTAGTGGGAGCTCAGGGGTGGGATGCTAATGGAGTGGGGGCCTATCAGGCTGGGAGGGTAGAGTATTCACATTCCGGAGGGGGTCTGGCGATGCATGACTTCCTCTGGACTGGGTAAGTTTGAAAAAAGAAAAAAAAAAGCTGGGTGTGTCCAGAAGGGCCAAATGGCGCGCTGTTGGTGCCATCTTGGAAAGTTCTGAGCATGCTCAGATGGGGCCATTTGACCCTTCTGAGCATGCCCAGCTCCCCCCCCCCGTCCCATTTTTTCAAACCTACCCTGTCCGGAGGAAACAACACATTCCCAGAGCCCCTCCAAAGGGTGTGTACTCTACCCCCTCAGGCCCTGCTAGGCCTCCCCCCTCTTCCCTGGCCCGTTCCCTCCCCCCCCCGCTCCATCTGACCTCCCCACTCTCAGCCCATGCCCTTGTAAGCGAGTTGTGAAAATTCGTCGAGGGTCCTCAGACCAGCCTGAGCACTCGGGGCGGTCCTTGGAACTCAGGTGAATACTTGTGAGTCGTTTTTGCAGTACTCAATTTAGCTCTAATGAATACCCTTCAAATACCCCGAACAGTATTCATGACCAAAAGGGGTACTTGCATAGCCAGTTTTCCTGTTATTTCAATGTAATTCTTTTGGTTTTCCAAATTATTTTTTTATTATTATTATTATTCTGGTGTTTTGGTTGCTCGATTTCCAGCAACGGTGAATGCCCTGCAGTGAAAACATTGTCAAAATGACATAAGCAAAAGACAAAAAAATGACTCTATCCAAACAAAAAATAAATAAAATCACGAACATTTACAAGACAGAAGAATGGAACCGATACCTGACAGGGTGCAAAGAGCTATTGGTTCTCACAGGAACTGCCTTTCTCAGTTTAAGTAGGGTAGATTTGATAGGTTTACCCATTTTGGGGATACCTATTTACACCTCTAATTTTGCACCAATTTGATTGAGGATAAAGGAAATTTGGGACATAGGAACGGCCAGGCCTATGGTCTATCACTACTACTCATTATTTCTATAGTGCTACTAGGCGTAAGCAGTGCTTTAAAGTCACCAATTTTCACAGACAGCTCTCTGCCCAGTGAGCTTACAAGCTAAGATGGAGAAGGATGAGGGTAACACACAGGGAGAGACAGACACCCACATATCCCCATTTTACAGATAGGGAACTGAGGCTGAGACTTTGTGACTTGCTCAAGGTCACCAAGTAAGTTTATTGGGTTGGTGAGATTTACAACACACTACCCACCATGGTCTACCTACTAGACATACCTCTCAAGTGGCCTGGACTGAGTGGGACATCACAAGTTTCAGCGCTTTTTTTTCTGATGTCTCACCTGCCCTGCCTCTCTGTTCCAGTCCCATGGTTTTGGGAGACAAACATTTCTCTCAGTGGCTTGCAGCACTAAAGCTTAAGTTGCCTGTTTCAGCACTCCATGCCGCTGCCTCGTACCCTCCTCCCAGCATGCACAGAAGAGCTGTTCTGTGCATGCTAAGCCCTGTGGGGACCATCTTTGAAGAGGGAAGACAGGGCTGAGAAGTTCTGTGCATGCACAAGACTTTTTAAATTTCCTTGCAGCGTGGAATCCAGCGGCAGTGTCGGGACCCTCCTGAACAGACCCTAGCTAGGTCCCCAACCCCTAACCCTGGCCCTGCCTGAACATTTTCTTCCCCCCTAAGCAGGGCAACCTGGTGGGGGCCAGAGGTGCCCAGGGGGGCTTGTCTTTGCCCCCTGGTCTGTTCTGGCTCCCGTGCCAGCCCCCCACTCCTGCAATCCTGGCCCCTGCCCTGCTCCCTCGAATTCGCACAGGTTCCTGATGAGAAGGGGGGTTGTCTCAATGCAAGACGGGAACCTCCTCCCTTCTCGTCGGGAACCAGCGAGAACGTCAAGCCAAGTTTCAACCCTAGTTGGACAATTCTCTCTCACCGAGCTGCTCCCTGCTCGACACCCCAGCTGTCCTCTTTCCCTCTCGCAAACTGCGTCACTTGCCAGCAGCTCTCCCTTCTCAGGTGTCTCCAGCTTGCACAACCCTTCCCCGCTGGGGTCTGGGGTCTGCCTCCCTCCTTCCACCCCGCTGGCCTTTTTTAACACTTGACCTGCATCCTGGGATCACTGATTACACTGTATGATTCACACAGGTGACCAGAGAAACTCTCCTTTACCCTCAACCTACTCTCCTTTGAACTCTGCCAGCTTTACCTGTGGCTTGAGTTTTTAAAGGGGCTGCACCCTGGTCCCGAGCTACCCTAGTGCTGCCACGCCATATTAGGGGTGTGCACTTCATTTTTGTTTTGTTGATAATGATAACGAAATTCTTCATTTTCATTGTCGTTATTGCAATAACGACAATGAAGCTAAATAATAGTGGAATCAATAACGATAACCGACATCGTTATTGATTTGGTTATTAGCTGGCAGGTGTTTTTTGGAGGGAAATGTGAAGAAGGAAGGAGGGAGCAGACATCTCGGAGCCAGAAACAGTGTTGAACTCTTGAACTGGGCCTGTGATGGGAGGGGAAGGACGTGATGGATGTAATTGCTGGCCAATGAGCAGTGCAAGCAGGTCCCAGGCTGTTGTGTGGCACCTTGTGATTTCTCAATGCCTCCTGCCTCCCAGAACCAATCATGGGGGCTCTGGGGAGGGCTCTGCACCCCTTTATGTTGCAGGGCCAGGCTGTTTGACTCTTGTTCTGTGTTAGCTCTTTCTGTGTCAGGTTGCGTTTACACAACTCTGGTGCCGCTTGCACTAAAAAACTTCCCCAGCCCTCGGTGTTATACCATACCTTTCCTTATAGCCTTTATTTTACCTTTTCCCTTCCCCTGTCTCTCTCCCATGTACGTATATATAGATATATGTGTAGGTAGGAAGGTAGATATAGATTACAGATATAGATAATATAGAGATTAGATATACCGTATAGTTTTTTCCTTTCCCCTTTCCCTGTCCATCTCCACCTGTCCATAATATAGATAGATTATACACACACACACACATATATATAGATATATATAATTAGTAGATACTAGACTTTTTTATTATATATATTAGCATTATAGGATAGGACAAGGATAGATAGATAGATACTTAGAATACATAGCAGATAGAAGGTGTAGGTTTAGGTTAGACATACATATTAGTAATTTTTCATATTATCATCATGCACTGCACTTATTTATTACTACTGCATTATAATGAGAAAGGGAGGAAGGAGTTCAACTTCTGAGAAGTCTGGGGCAGGTGTCTGACGGCACTTCTGCCACTGGTGGCAGCCCACAACAGAAATGATACCGAAAACAAAATCTTTGTTATTGCTCAAAATCAATACTGATAACAAAAAATGATTTTTTGTTAATAACGATAACAAAAATGACAGTTTTTAATAATGGAAAATGAAAATGAAATGGCATGGGTCCTTGGTGCACACCCCTACTTAATACACCAAATGTACTGCACTGGAATGTAAATCTGCGTGAACCCATGCAAATGAGCGTATGCACATTGTATGAAAATGGACATTTTTACACACACCTTCAAGTGCTGCTCTTTCAATGTTCTGGGTTTACAAATCCACAAGTAAGTTCTGGATGTATTACACACACACACGCGCACGCACGCACGCACAGAGCCCTGAGGCAGCCTAAAGTAGCTGCAGCTGTAGACGTGAGGGGCTGCCATGGAAACCAAGTGACCACAGCTGCCTGGAACAAAGCAGTTTGCCATGAGAACGTTTTACACTCAAAAGTTCCAGGAGAAGTTCTACACAGAAGTTCAAATAGCCAGATGTTTAAGATCTGGTTGAGTGTTTTAGACACACAGAAATTTCAGGATGTAACAGCACACTTACAGGAGAAATGTGTGTAAAAACACCCGATAATCTCCCTCATTGTCCCTCTCTCTGAGTTCCTCTTTTCAGAGTCCAGAGGTTGAGAGGGATGCAACTAGAGTAGTTTGTCTTGACAATGATGAGTCTCAGTATGTCATAGAGTATGACCAATCAAATTCAGTCCAGAGAGGGTGCATTTGCTTTGCTGGTACCAAATGTAAAAGGTGGGGACAAAGTAGTTTAGATGGTCACTTTTATTGGATCAGCTTCTGCTGATCAGAATATGCAAGCTTTCATGCCATTCATGGGCCCAAAAAGTTGGCCCTGAGGAAAGGTCATGTGTGGCATGAAAGCTGGCACACCCTTATCAACAGTAGTGGGTCCAATAAAAGAGACCATCTAAATGATTTTGTCTAAACCAAATGAAGAACATAGAAACACAAGAAAATACTGGGTCAGACCAATGGTCCGTCTAGCTAGAGCTGAACCAATGACTCTCCATGAACGTTGTTTCCATCAGAAACAGACCGTTTACTGCCTTGTTCACAATGAGGCAACTTACTGCTTTCTCTCTGCCTTGTCAGTCCCCATTTGGGAATGCCTTTGTTTGGTAGTTTCAGTAGGTTGTTTGGTACTTCCAGTAACTTTGGCACTTCTGCTACTATGGCTGGTACTTTTTCTGCTGCCTTGGTCACTACTTTCGTCTTTCTATACTGCATTTGAAACATAAATGACAAAGAAGACACCGCAGGGCGGAGGTGGGCTCTCCTTTACTGGAGGTTTTCCAACAGAGGCTGGACGGCCATCTGTCCGGGATGCTGTAGCTGTGGATTTCCTGCACTGAGCAGGGGGTTGGACTAGATGACCTCTGATAATCCTTCCAACTCTATGATTCTACGATGAAACATCAGTTCCAGCCCATTAATGGTCTATATCAGTCATTCTGCTAGTAACTAAGGGATGGGTCTTGCCTTTCTTATTCAAACTTTACTCAGGAAAAAACCTCTTGTGAATTCATTTTCCCCAGCTCCAGTAAGCACACCCATTGCCTTACGGTAATCAGAGTCCTTACCTTCATCATGACACAACAAGCTGTGAAGAGATGCCTCTGAGCTATATTTTTAAAGAAAAAAAAAAAAGCTGAGAGGACAGCACCTAGTTAACGACACTCAAAGAGATTGAAAACCAGGCTGCAATTTCAGGGAGTGTCAGGGTAAATCTTTTCCGGTCTAGTAAGATTCCTTGCCCAGACGTTCAAAATCAATATGGCGGCAACAGCCTAGAAATGAAAGGCTCCATGTGAAGAGTACTCGTATGAGAGTTTGAGAGATGTTTCTACATCCCATTCAGATAGTACTTCGTGCTGCAGACCGGAGGCCTGATCCGAAACCGAGAGAGAGATAAATGGAAGGATTAGATCACTTTGCGCGACCAGGATTTCAAAATGAAGGTAGCAGAGGACCAAAGAGAGGACCAGGTTTTCAAAACGGTGGTAGCAGAGGACCTCGCGTCAAAGCTTCTCCAGCCCCAGCCTAGGCTGTTATACGAGGGCTGGTTTATGGTTGACTTTTGTCCTGGCCAGTTAGCCAGAGTGGTTTAAATGAGACCAGAAATGGACACTTGAAATTAATACAGAATTTAACAAATTCAATATAGTCA
>QEPC01004060.1:252469-265092 GCA_003113815.1 Sphenodon punctatus
TCTGGGGCTGATGGTTCGACCTCCTGTGCACCTGTTGGGACAATATTCTGCCCCCTTTCGGCTTGGGGGGCCCTTTCTGGTGGGGCCCCAAGTGCCGCAGATGGGGTACTCCTTCTCCCTCTCGGCTGGCCTCTCTCCCCTTGGTATGCCAAAGGAGCATCCTCAGAGGCTTCCCAAGGCAGCCCCCTTTCCTCCTCGTTCCACTCCCAGCCTTCATATCCCACTGTGGGGTGTCTACGGTCCTGGCCAGGGGGGTTGCTTTGCGCCCCTTGGCAGTCCGTCCAACCTGCCCGGTATGGCTGGCGCGGTGGTGGGTAGTAGGCCTCTGCCCACTCTTCGTTCCTGAAACGGGCAGGGGGGGCCAAGGCCCGACCCCCACGCCGTAGCGCACCTCCCCCTTCATTTTGGGCAGGGGCCCAGACCTCCGCAGGGGCACTGCGCCCCCTTTCAGTCCTGCCATACCCTCCCCTAGGGGGTGCCCCCCTCGATCCAGAGGGACTGCGCCCCATCTCTTCGGGCCCATACTCCCTTCTAGGGGCTGTTCCCCCTTCATCAGGTCTGCCTTGTTCCCTCAAGGTAGCTGCCAAGGCCTCACAGGCCTGGAGGCGGCTCCTCATTTCAAACCTTGAAGGGGGGTTAGGATTGAATTCCCCCCCACCGGTTGGGCAATCAGCGGCGGCCAGAGGCGTGTCAGCTGCCTCGGCGGCCTTCCTTTTCCCCCCCTTCTTTTGTTTCGGGGGCTGAGCCGCCCGTTTCTTTTGCTTTCCCATCCCTAGGGCCCTCTCACAAACTTTGATCCCACTTTGATCCCGAAACAATTTTCTTCTCCTCGCAGGCACAACTGCTGCCTGCCGCTGCTGGGACCGAGTGAGCGGGGAGAGCGAACCGCGTGCGCTGGCCGTCCTCCCTGCCCCTCCCTTCTAGCAGGGAGGGGGAGGGAGTGTCCCCAGCGCCGACCAATCAGGCACCCGCTCTCGGGTCCTGATGCCTGGGCCGCCAATCGCAGGCGCCCAGGCCGAACAGCGTGGGGTTTCCCGGCGCCCTGCAGCTTCTCCGCGCCCATTCCTACAGGGCTGTAAGCGGCGGGCGCAGCAACCTCCCCCCGCCCCTATTGCGGTGCGGAGGGCCTTTTCCTGAATTATTGTTTCTCACTTAAAACGAGTCAAGAATTGTGATTCTCGACGATAACCAAGAAAAACTTGAGATCGGGTTTCAGCCCTACCTAATACCTCTTTTTTGTCTACAAATTAGAACTAAAACGGATAGCATATTATTTGCTACACATGGGTGATACCCACATTTTTTAGTAGTACTGATCCAGTGCCCGATCGGTACCCAAGTACCGAGTCAGACACATGATTATCTCCAAATACTGGGCATTACTTTTACCAGGTTACTGAGTTACCATTTTCCTGATCAGTACCTATCAGTAAAATGATAAAGAAATTGGGACGGAAAGTCAGTACCGGAAATCAGAAAACTGGAACTAGATGTTGGAAAATTAGTATCGGACATTGAAAAATCAGGACGAAAACAGTAAGTCGACACTGGATAGGCCGTCGGTTATTAATGAGGTAACAATTAGTACCTGATGCTAATGAGTTGAGTACAGCAATTTTGACAGGCATACTGAGGTTTTTTTGGTACTAATTTTAGCTTTAGTACAAATTAAGAACTTCATGATGACATAAACTCCTTGGCTGGCTCGTACAATAGTGGGGGATGACACCAAGAATTTCCCATTAGCTTCCTATTGCCCTACTTCATGCTGTTCATTAACAAGTCATTATTTAGGTAATGTACCTTCATGAAAGTTTTCTTTGAGTGCCATGTCATCATTTGCAAAGCAACCAAACTTTCTCTCCCTGGGAGACAGACATAATTTATTAGAAGAGCTATTTATCTTTTAATCTAAATTCTTTCCAGATCTCCCTGAGTTCATTCACTCCTTTTATCATTTCTTTTTTTGTGCTTGAAACTGAAAATTCATAAAGCCCAGGAATTCTGTTTTAACTCGCGCATCGCATTGACAAGCGGAGATTAGAGGATATTCAGCAAATTTCAAGTTTTGAATTTTGATGAGCCTTCCAAACGTTCAGCTACAAGGAGTAAATTTCATGGCCTCATGTCTCCCTGTTTTGTTTCTTCTTATTTTCAGTCTTTCTTTTAAAAAAACCCAAAAAACTTTTCCCCCTTTTAAAATTTTTTGTAGAAAGGGGGTTTGATCATCTCTGCATAAAGTAAAAAAATTGCAAAGCAGAAAATTAACAGGACAGAAATGCAGGTGAAATTCATAGCAACAAAATGAGGGCAGATTTTGCACTCTGTTACACCAGAATGAACTTGAAAGTAGTGGCTAACCATTATTTTACCATCTTGTCAACAAGGATATCATGGGGGACTTTGTCAAATACTTTGCTGAAATCAAGATATATTATATCCACGGCATTCCCATGATCCACTAAACTAGTAACTCGATCGCTAAAGGACATAAGATTAGTCTTGCATGACTTAATCTTGAAAAATCTATGCTGGCTTCTACAAATCACTGCATTGTTTTCTAGATGCTTACAAATTGACTGCTTTATAATCTGTTCTAGTATCTTTCCAGGTTTTAGAACTTTAATTTAATTCCCAAGCCTGAAACTTAGAAAAATGCTTTGCTTCTAAATCCTGCTTCTGGTACCTTCCAGTTGGGATGAAAGGTTGTAAATTCAAGCTGTTTCGTTTCCATGTAAAACAAAGAAGTTCCAGTCAGGGAGGGAAGGAGAATTCTGCAAGCTGAGGGCTTTTTAACATCAGATCCTTGATGCAATCTCAAGTTGTTGTTGTGTCCTAGATTGCTAAGGCACCATAGTGGGATACATATGAGCTTTATTGATCTTGTCTCCACTTCATGAATGTCCACAGCTTATCCCAGCATGCACTGGGATTGATGTAATACCCGAGATGGAATTTCTAGGGCAGAATGAACAAAACACGAGGTCAAAAAAACGACACTGGAATCTACAGTAAGAGACCCTCTAACAAGAAGACACAGAATCTGAAGGAAGTCCTCAGATTTCTGAAGCAATAACAGAAAGTGACTAACCTTCTACCAAAGAAAGAAAGACAGGCTTCCTCCTCCAGCTATGTGACCCTGATTGATCAAGTCGACAGGTTTCATATAACTGAGTTTGCCCTGTCCAGAAGATTTTTCACATTCAGTGGCTAGATTTATTGATGGAGAAATCAAGATCAAAAGAGGCTAAGGGTGTGCATATCGTTTTCCTTATATCAATAGTGAAAACTAGGGGCGGGACACCGGACCCATTACCGGGTACCGGATTTACCGGTTACCGGTTTCACAAAAACCGGTTTCCCGGATTAAATCCGGTATACCGGTGCCGGATTTATTGCATTGGTTTCAATGGGGCGCTNCGAAATTCTTCATTTTCATTGTCGTTATTGCAATAACGACAATGAAGCTAAATAATAGTGGAATCAATAACGATAACCGACATCGTTATTGATTTGGTTATTAGCTGGCAGGTGTTTTTTGGAGGGAAATGTGAAGAAGGAAGGAGGGAGAAGACATCTCGGAGCCAGAAACAGTGTTGAACTCTTGAACTGGGCCTGTGATGGGAGGGGAAGGACGTGATGGATGTAATTGCTGGCCAATGAGCAGTGCAAGCAGGTCCCAGGCTGTTGTGTGGCACCTTGTGATTTCTCAATGCCTCCTGCCTCCCAGAACCAATCATGGGGGCTCTGGGGAGGGCTCTGCACCCCTTTATGTTGCAGGGCCAGGCTGTTTGACTCTTGTTCTGTGTTAGCTCTTTCTGTGTCAGGTTGCGTTTACACAACTCTGGTGCCGCTTGCACTAAAAAACTTCCCCAGCCCTCGGTGTTATACCATACCTTTCCTTATAGCCTTTATTTTACCTTTTCCCTTCCCCTGTCTCTCTCCCATGTACGTATATATAGATATATGTGTAGGTAGGAAGGTAGATATAGATTACAGATATAGATAATATAGAGATTAGATATACCGTATAGTTTTTTCCTTTCCCCTTTCCCTGTCCATCTCCACCTGTCCATAATATAGATAGATTATACACACACACACACATATATATAGATATATATAATTAGTAGATACTAGACTTTTTTATTATATATATTAGCATTATAGGATAGGACAAGGATAGATAGATAGATACTTAGAATACATAGCAGATAGAAGGTGTAGGTTTAGGTTAGACATACATATTAGTAATTTTTCATATTATCATCATGCACTGCACTTATTTATTACTACTGCATTATAATGAGAAAGGGAGGAAGGAGTTCAACTTCTGAGAAGTCTGGGGCAGGTGTCTGACGGCACTTCTGCCACTGGTGGCAGCCCACAACAGAAATGATACCGAAAACAAAATCTTTGTTATTGCTCAAAATCAATACTGATAACAAAAAATGATTTTTTGTTAATAACGATAACAAAAATGACAGTTTTTAATAATGGAAAATGAAAATGAAATGGCATGGGTCCTTGGTGCACACCCCTACTTAATACACCAAATGTACTGCACTGGAATGTAAATCTGCGTGAACCCATGCAAATGAGCGTATGCACATTGTATGAAAATGGACATTTTTACACACACCTTCAAGTGCTGCTCTTTCAATGTTCTGGGTTTACAAATCCACAAGTAAGTTCTGGATGTATTACACACACACACGCGCACGCACGCACGCACAGAGCCCTGAGGCAGCCTAAAGTAGCTGCAGCTGTAGACGTGAGGGGCTGCCATGGAAACCAAGTGACCACAGCTGCCTGGAACAAAGCAGTTTGCCATGAGAACGTTTTACACTCAAAAGTTCCAGGAGAAGTTCTACACAGAAGTTCAAATAGCCAGATGTTTAAGATCTGGTTGAGTGTTTTAGACACACAGAAATTTCAGGATGTAACAGCACACTTACAGGAGAAATGTGTGTAAAAACACCCGATAATCTCCCTCATTGTCCCTCTCTCTGAGTTCCTCTTTTCAGAGTCCAGAGGTTGAGAGGGATGCAACTAGAGTAGTTTGTCTTGACAATGATGAGTCTCAGTATGTCATAGAGTATGACCAATCAAATTCAGTCCAGAGAGGGTGCATTTGCTTTGCTGGTACCAAATGTAAAAGGTGGGGACAAAGTAGTTTAGATGGTCACTTTTATTGGATCAGCTTCTGCTGATCAGAATATGCAAGCTTTCATGCCATTCATGGGCCCAAAAAGTTGGCCCTGAGGAAAGGTCATGTGTGGCATGAAAGCTGGCACACACTTATCAACAGTAGTGGGTCCAATAAAAGAGACCATCTAAATGATTTTGTCTAAACCAAATGAAGAACATAGAAACACAAGAAAATACTGGGTCAGACCAATGGTCCGTCTAGCTAGAGCTGAACCAATGACTCTCCATGAACGTTGTTTCCATCAGAAACAGACCGTTTACTGCCTTGTTCACAATGAGGCAACTTACTGCTTTCTCTCTGCCTTGTCAGTCCCCATTTGGGAATGCCTTTGTTTGGTAGTTTCAGTAGGTTGTTTGGTACTTCCAGTAACTTTGGCACTTCTGCTACTATGGCTGGTACTTTTTCTGCTGCCTTGGTCACTACTTTCGTCTTTCTATACTGCATTTGAAACATAAATGACAAAGAAGACACCGCAGGGCGGAGGTGGGCTCTCCTTTACTGGAGGTTTTCCAACAGAGGCTGGACGGCCATCTGTCCGGGATGCTGTAGCTGTGGATTTCCTGCACTGAGCAGGGGGTTGGACTAGATGACCTCTGATAATCCTTCCAACTCTATGATTCTACGATGAAACATCAGTTCCAGCCCATTAATGGTCTATATCAGTCATTCTGCTAGTAACTAAGGGATGGGTCTTGCCTTTCTTATTCAAACTTTACTCAGGAAAAAACCTCTTGTGAATTCATTTTCCCCAGCTCCAGTAAGCACACCCATTGCCTTACGGTAATCAGAGTCCTTACCTTCATCATGACACAACAAGCTGTGAAGAGATGCCTCTGAGCTATATTTTTAAAGAAAAAAAAAAAAGCTGAGAGGACAGCACCTAGTTAACGACACTCAAAGAGATTGAAAACCAGGCTGCAATTTCAGGGAGTGTCAGGGTAAATCTTTTCCGGTCTAGTAAGATTCCTTGCCCAGACGTTCAAAATCAATATGGCGGCAACAGCCTAGAAATGAAAGGCTCCATGTGAAGAGTACTCGTATGAGAGTTTGAGAGATGTTTCTACATCCCATTCAGATAGTACTTCGTGCTGCAGACCGGAGGCCTGATCCGAAACCGAGAGAGAGATAAATGGAAGGATTAGATCACTTTGCGCGACCAGGATTTCAAAATGAAGGNCATGTACTGATTTGCTGTGTACCACTTACTGTATACCATGTTCATCCTGGTAGTGTGCATGCACACTAAAGTCTGGTACTTCTACTGAGATTGGGTTTTGCAGAGCAGTAGCAGTCAAGAAGCGGAAGGGGTGCCAGTTATCAGTATGTTACAGATCCAGCTCTAATTAGCTTCAATGCCATTTTCTAGCTTACAACATCGATCTCAGCTCATGTAGGGCTGAAACAAGATTTCTCAAAAATGGGAATTCCCATCAAAATCACAGTTCCTGAAAGATTGTGTTGGCAAATCAACCTTAAAACTGGTTAACAAATGCAAGCATGTGAGTGTGTGAACACACGCTCTACAGGTGTGCAATTAGTTATGAAAACAAATGGAACCCCATTCATTTTTGTAACTAGGGTAACGAAAATCAATGAATAAGTAAGCGACATTCCTTTGATTTAATTTCCTTTTCCTTTTATTTAATAGCTTTATTTTAATGCTGTTTAATGCTGTCACCATTTTGGATAAGGGATGTGCAGGACAGCCCCAGTGTCCTGTTTGCGAACGTGTAGTGATTTTAAAAAAAATAAATAATATATATTTTTTTAAAAAATAAATAAATGAATTTTTGTTAAACAAATGAAAAAGGGTAGTCGTTTATGAAAACCCCCCAAAACAAAGAGGGGTTTGGAAATGAAAATGAAAACTAAAGCAAAAATGAACAATGTGCCTTCTGCACACCCCTTACACAAGCCCGTGCACACACAAACACAAACACACACACACACACACACACACACACACACACACACACACACACACACACACACACACAGCACATTGCTAGGTATCTGCATGTAGATTTCCCCAGTTGGGGTATAGGATCTGGCATCCAACCTTCCCTTGAAGCTTCACCCCCAGTCGTGCCTAGGCAGGTCACAGTTTCTCACAATGTGCACGCCCATGGACACACACATATACACAAATGGTGCACACGTGCTCACATTTACATACATGCATTCACAGTGCACTTGTATTCACACGTACACACTGCACACATGTACACACACTACGCACACATAAAGCCCTATACGGCCTTGGCCCAACTTACCTGCATGACCGCCTCGCTCTCCGCGCTCTTGAGCAGCCTCTGCAGTCCGCTGGGAGCGCCCTCCTCGAGGTCTCTCGTGTGGCCTGGGGGGCCACTATGGCGAGGGCGTTCTTAGTGGCCACACCTAGGCTGTGGAACTAGGCCCCGGATCTCCCCTCCTTCCATCGTATCGGTAAAACCTGGCTGTTCCGCCTGGCTTTTGGCGAGGGAGATGGGGGGCTGGGAGGGGGAGGGTTTGCTTCTGTGCCTTCTCTTTTTATTGCATTATTTGGGGTTTTGCTGATTTGATGTGTTTTAACGTTGTAAGCTGCCCCGGACTGTTTGGAGCAGGAGGGGTGGGGTAGCAAATGATTTTATTAAATAAATAAATACATACATACACACATCCGGCACATGTGCTCACAGACACACATATATGGACATGCACAGTGCACACATGCTCACACACATGCACGTACACAAAGAATATGCAAACACTTATGGACTCACACCAGCTCACACACACACTGTGCATATGCTCACAGATACATTCACATGGACACACGCTGCACACATTCTCACAGATACAAACTTGTCCTCATCATTATAATGACATTTATTTCAATGGGTACAATCCAAGGGTTGCGTGTGCATGAGTTATGCACACTTGGTTCATGAATTGCACACTCTGGGTGTGCACCGGGGGAAACATGTTGTGTGGGCACCAAGTGCATGGACCTTGGATTAGCCCATTTGTTCCTTTATTTCTGTGATATTTCTGTACCCGTCACTTCATTAACTTCTCTCTTCAGTGTTCTGATATTTCGATAATTCATTATTTGGTTACTTTGTTCTTCATCATTCCGTACCTTTGTGATTTTCTGCTGCATGACATCACAGAGCTAGACCAACCGCATTTGCGTTCCAGTTAAACCAAACCCCACTAAATTGCATCGCCAAAGGGTCTGTTTTGGCCTACAGGGCCCAACAGTCCTGTACAAACACAAAGTACCTGTAGCAGGGTGGCCATTTCCAGACTGTAGGGGGCACTATGGTTCCTTGGGGAACCAGCAAGGTCCCCGGCTTACGTTTATTTTAGTCTCAGTCCTTTTATTTCTTCTTCTTTATCAAGCAAAGATCGGATCCTGCCTGTGGTAAGTAATTACTAGGTATTTGCATGCTAATTAGATTTCCACTGTTGGGGTAGAAAGCCAGTCCCTATAAGCCAGTCTTCACCACCCATAGTACCTAGTCGGGTCACAGTTTCCCATTGTCGGACCCCTTTATAAAGTCCTCCGCCCCACCTGGGCCAATAACTATCACAATTCCACCTTGGAGTCCCATGCTTGCTGGTTCCTCCTGTGGGGTTGTGACTGATGACCTCCTAAAGCTCCATGCTGTGGAAGAGTTATATCTCCTATATCTGACGCCAGAGACCTCTGTCTTAGGCTGGGAGAAGTGAGGAGCTCTCCTCATAGGGGGTCTTCTTCACACAGACAGCACCCATGCCTCCGTCCCACCTCAACCCGGGCGGGGCATCCATTTAAAGGTGTCCCATCAGATGTGCAGGCAGAGCACAATGGGGCAGTCTGGCCGTGGTCTGGGGTAGCCCCGCCGGCAGTGCTCCGGAACATTCAGAAGCATCGCCAGCAGAGCCGGCAGCCCAATCCTGGGGCAACAGACGGAGGTGGGTCTGTAGTCCGCCTGCTCAGTGGACAGTCTCTGCAGCCCTGCTTTCAGCGGGGGGTTGCCCCGGCAATGCCATAGAGTTTGGGGCAATCTACCCACAACTCTATGGGGTGGGGGAGGAAAGCTCCACATGGACGGACCGTGGGANTACTTACCACAGGCAGGATCCGATCTTTGCTTGATAAAGAAGAGGAAATAAAAGGGCTGAGACTAAAATAAACGTAAGCTGGGGATCTTGCTGGTTCCCCAAGGAACCATAGTGCCCCCTACAGTCTGGAGATGGCCACCCTGCTACAGGTACTTTGTGTTTGTACAGGACTGTTGGGCCCTGTAGGCCAAAACAGACCCTTTGGCGATGCAATTTAGTGGAGTTTGGTTTAACTGGAACACAAATGCGGTTGGTTTATCTCTGTGATGTCATGCAGCAGAAAATCACAAAAGTACGGAATGATGAAGAACAAAGTAACCAAATAATGAATTATCGAAATATCAGAAAACTGAAGAGACAAGTTAATGAAGTGACGGGTACAGAAATATCAAAGAAATAAAGGAACAAATGGGCTAATCCAAGGTCCATGCACTTGGTGCCCACACAACATGTTTCCCCCGGTGCACACCCAGAGTGTGCAATTCATGAACCAAGTGTGCATAACTCATGCACACGCAACCCTTGGATTGTACCCATTGAAATAAATGTCATTATAATGATGAGGACAAGTTTGTATCTGTGAGAATGTGTGCAGCGTGTGTCCATGTGAATGTATCTGTGAGCATATGCACAGTGTGTGTGTGAGCTGGTGTGAGTCCATAAGTGTTTGCATATTCTTTGTGTACGTGCATGTGTGTGAGCATGTGTGCACTGTGCATGTCCATATATGTGTGTCTGTGAGCACATGTGCCGGATGTGTGTATGTATGTATTTATTTATTTAATAAAATCATTTGCTACCCCACCCCTCCTGCTCCAAACAGTCCGGGGCAGCTTACAACGTTAAAACACATCAAATCAGCAAAACCCCAAATAATGCAATAAAAAGAGAAGGCACAGAAGCAAACCCTCCCCCTCCCAGCCCCCCATCTCCCTCGCCAAAAGCCAGGCGGAACAGCCAGGTTTTACCGATACGATGGAAGGAGGGGAGATCCGGGGCCTAGTTCCACAGCCTAGGTGTGGCCACTAAGAACGCCCTCGCCATAGTGGCCCCCCAGGCCACACGAGAGACCTCGAGGAGGGCGCTCCCAGCGGACTGCAGAGGCTGCTCAAGAGCGCGGAGAGCGAGGCGGTCATGCAGGTAAGTTGGGCCAAGGCCGTATAGGGCTTTATGTGTGCGTAGTGTGTGTACATGTGTGCAGTGTGTACGTGTGAATACAAGTGCACTGTGAATGCATGTATGTAAATGTGAGCACGTGTGCACCATTTGTGTATGTGTGTGTGTCCATGGGCGTGCACATTGTGAGAAACTGTGACCTGCCTAGGCACTACTGGGGGTGAAGCTTCAAGGGAAGGTTGGATGCCAGATCCTATACCCCAACTGGGGAAATCTATTTAGCACGCAGATACCTAGCAATGTGCTCTGTGTGTTTGTGTGTGTGCGCGTGCACGAGTGCGCTCATCTGTGTGTGTAAGGGGTGTGCAGAAGGCACATTGTTCATTTTTGCTTTAGTTTTCATTTTCATTTCCAAACCCGCCTTTGCTTTGGGGTTTTTTTCATAAACGACTCTACCCTATTTCATTTATTTAACAAAAATTCATTATTATTTTTTTTTAAAAAAAATGTATTTATTTAAAAAAATCACTGCACGTTCGCAAACAGGACACTGGGGATGTCCTGCACATCCCTTATCCAAAATGGCGACAGCATTAACATAAAGCTATTAAATAAAAGGAAAAGGAAATTAAATCAAAGGAATGTCGCTTGCTTATTCATTGATTTTCGTTACCCTAGTTACAAAAATGAATGGGGTTCCATTTGTTTTCATAACTAATTGCACACCTGTAGAGCGTGTGTTCACACACTCACATGCTTGCATTTGTTAACCAGTTTTAAGGTTGATTTGCCAACACAATCTTTCAGGAACTGTGATTTTGATGGGAATTCCCATTTTTGAGAAATCTTGTTTCAGCCCTACATGAGCTGAGATCGATGTTGTAAGCTAGAAAATGGCATTGACGCTAATTAGAGCTGGATCTGTAACATACTGATAACTGGCACCCCTTCCGCTTCTTGACTGCTACTGCTCTGCAAAACCCAATCTCAGTAGAAGTACCAGACTTTAGTGTGCATGCACACTACCAGGATGAACATGGTATACAGTAAGTGGTACACAGCAAATCAGTACATGATAAACGGTAAATGGTAATAGTAAACAATAAATGGTATTTCAAGAAAAAATCTCGACCACGAAATGTCGAGAATTGGTATTTTCTTCAATTATCGTTTCTCGCTTAAAACGAGTCAAGAATTGTGATTCTCGACGATAACCAAGAAAAACTTGAGATCGGGTTTCAGCCCTACCTAGTACCTCTTTTTTGTCTACAAATTAGAACTAAAACGGATGGCATATTATTTGCTACACATGGGTGATACCCACATTTTTTAGTAGTACTGATCCAGTGCCCGATCGGTACCCAAGTACCGAGTCAGACACCTGATTACCTCCAAATACTGGGCATTACTTTTACCAGGTTACTGAGTTACCATTTTCCTGATCAGTACCTATCAGTAAAACGATAAAGAAATTGGCATTTCTGAGGGAGAGAGAGAGAGCGAGAGAGAGAGATCGGAGTATTTCTAGTGCAAGCACCAGTAGCTTCTGCAAATGCACCCTGACAAGCAAGAGAGCTAACACAGAGTGAGGCAGTCCAGCCCTACAATAGTAAGGGTTGCAGTGTCCTCCCCCAGAGCCCTCCTGATTGGCTCTGGGAGGCAGAGGCATTGAGGAATCACAGGGTGCCATTCAACTGCTGGGCTCTGCTTGTGCTGCTCATTGGCAGAGATGCATCCATCAGGTCCTTCCCCTCCCAGTTCATGAGTTCTACACTGTTTCTGGCACCGAGATATCAGCTTCCTCCTCCCCTCTCCACATTTCCCTCCAAAAAACACCTGCCAAGCAATAACAAAATCAGAAAGACTTTCATTATCATTATTGATTTTGTTATTTTTGTTGTTTTCATTATTGCAATAATGGTTTTCACTAGGGATGGGAATTCCGGATCTACCGGTATCCGATAATGCCGGTATCGGGCGTACTGGCATTATCGGATTCGGCCCGGTAATCCGGCCCCCGGTACCGGATTTCAGTGTGCCGGTTTTTTACATTGGAGCCATTTAAAAATGGCTGCAATGTAAAAAAATTTAAAGCCCCAGCCAAACTGTTTTAAAACAAAAAAACCCTCCCCGAGTCCAGGCTGCGCGGGTGGAAGGGGGGACACCCCCCACCCACCCTGCCCAGCCTGGCTTTTTGTTGTAAAAA